>JADLSH010000306.1:0-600000 GCA_016169945.1 Trachythela sp. YZ-2020 | reverse complement strand
CTTTCACCGACAAAAAATCTCTTGTGTTTGCTGAAGACGATGAATTTGATGTGAAATGTAATGGGCTTTATGGATCTGTTGTTTTTTTGGCGATTCGATGCATTATTATGGGACGCGAGAAGGATTTGTGAAGCCGATGCGAGTTCGTTGGAGCTGTATTTACCTGCCTTCTCCTTAATATTACATATAATACCATGAGTGACTTTCCCCTCATAGTGCATTTAAAATCACACCAAGTCAACACCGAAAAGTTGATTGCAACTTGTAGTAGAAGTAAGTAACTTTATTTCTTCATTTGACACAATATTTTAGCAATTTTTTGACAATATATATTTGACTATTAAGTCTACTATAATTGGCTAATATGAAGTACCCTAACCATCAAAAATAAATATATATATTTAATTCCATCATACCATTTCTGGCAAATAGCATAACAGACATAACACATACACATAATATACCATAACATACAAAGAGCAATAATAAAAAATTATTAATAAAAAAAAATTAATATAGCAACAATGTGAGCTTGGGCTGCCTGTGGATAAACAAACGGCGGCGAAGTAGGCGGAAATAAACTAAAAACTGTAGACAAACAAACGGCTGCGGTTTAAAAACGCAATGAAAAGCCATTAGCACTGTGGTATGCTGAAATAAATTGATCTCAGAGTAAACTAAACATAACCCTCTATATTTCACAAATTGTGTTAGTGCGCATGCATATGGTGTCATTACCTACCTCCCACAAGCATAGCGCAAACTTAAGTGAATATATACCGAGCGCTTACATCATTGTTGCAGTTGATGAACCGGACGTGAATCGTAGTCTGAATATAAATATTAAAGTCCAGCAGAAAATGCGAAGAGCAGCCATTCTTTAGAGGTAGGTGTACGTCATGTGACACTAATTAATAAACTAAAAACTGTAGATAAACGGCAGCAAAGTAGCCAGAAATAAATTTCAAACCGTAGATAAACAAACGGCAGCGGTTCAAAAATGTTAAGAAAAGCCATTAACACTGTAGTGAGCTAAAATAAATTAACGTGAGTGTGAATAAATTAAAATACTTAAGAAATGATGACGTCATGGATGGAGCTTAATGCTCCACCCGCGCCAGAACCCCCACTTTTACCTGCTTCCATAGATAACGAAACTTGAACTAGTCTATAATTATATATACATTAACGCACAGATTGATACTGTACTGTGCTGTGCTGTGCTGTGCTGTGCTCTGCTGTGCTGGGCTGTGCTGTGCTGTGCTGTGCTGTGCTGTGCTGTGCTGTGCTGTGCTGTGCTGTGCTGTGCTGTGCTGTGCTGTGCTGTGCTGTATAGTCAAAGACTAATAACTTACATTTCCCGTTGAAGTGCACTCGACGTTAAGAGAAATCATTGTCTGAAGATCGTACATGAAACAGAATTATTTTATATATTATGTGCAGTGCTGTGCATGTATGATACACAAAACATGGCGGGGAAAATAGTGGGGAATATGGGATTATGTGAGAGCAACACACGATATAACTTAATATTGTATCATAAACTTGCTGTAAGTATGTGATTTATTATGTATTACCAGAAACTGAGTCGAGTACTATTGCAAATGCTGCATTCTGATTGGCTACGCTACTCGCTACTACGCTACTCGCTACTACGCTACTCGCTACTACGCTACTCTTTTTTTGAATGGCTTCCGTCTCTCGCTTTTGTGACTAGGTTTCTGTGAAGCAAATGTTATTTGTCAAGTGTGTTTCTACTAAAACAATTATAGATTATTCGCTCTCGATTTCTATGAATTGATAGTTGACTAGCGCTTCTCCCTCGTCAACTATCACCTCATAAAAATGAGAAATATCGACCTCATAATCTAATTGTTCAATAGAATGAAAATTTCTTCTGTAAGGTCTGTTCACAGGCTAATGAGAAAACTGATGTATAATTTCCTGACGCATTCTATAATTGATGAATAACAACGGTTAAAACGATACTGGGAGACTATGGTAAAGCCCCCGCCCCCACAAATCCACCCAGTAGTTACGCCCATGCCCAAAAGTGCCAAAATACCATGGTTTTTTTGTCTTATCAAGAAGCTAAATGCTACTCTACAGGCTCAAGAAGGAACAATTCAAATAGTCAAAATTACCTCTTTTACTTCATTTAGAATGTTCATGATTTTCAACCTTTTACCTAATGTTCTAGAAAAATTACACCCTTAAGAGTTAAGGCCATGTTACACGAGGCAATTTTTGCTGCAACTTGCAACGCAATTTCGGGGACAGAGCGAAATTAGGTGAAAAATACATTCGCAGATAAATCGAGAGAAAGAATCGCGTTTTTCAATATGCCAATATTTTTTCTTGCTTAACATCCCCAAAAGACAACAAGGAAATGTACGAGAATAATAATATCGGTGAAGTGAAAATAAACGCGGACCATTTTCACTGTTCTTCTGTGCATACATTTCTACATAACATGGCTTTGTGCAAAAATTGCGTCGTTGCAAGTTGCAACAATTGCTCCGTGTAACATGGATTCTTTTACACTTGTCAAGCATGGCTTCTCTGGGTACGAGATTGATATCGTACAATAATCTGCAAGTTAGGTGAGTTAATCTACTAAAATTCACGCCATTAAAACAAGCTGTAACAATTTTCCATTTTGTCTAATTGTTGAATCATCAACAATAGAAGTTATCAAGAAGCTGATGACAACTTGTCAATAAGCCGTGCGAACATTTCCCAATAACATGAATCAGAGATGAAAAAAGTTTTTGTTTCTGGGGAGCTAGGGTCGGTTATACGAAGGGTAAACGCTATCGGTGGATAGTGTTTTTCATTAAATTAATATTTATTTCTTTTAATCACGAAGTCCGTATCCGTATTTTTATAGCCTTTCAAGCTTTATTATGCCGGCTGATGACCAGTGGTATCGAGCCTTCGCACAACTGGCCCCTTCCCGATCACTCGTTGGCCCGGGAATGGCTTTTCGTCTTGATTCACGAGAGCGAGGCTCCCAGGCCAAGGAAGTATTCGTGACATGATTATCGAAAGGGTGTATTTTATTGTGTGCAAAGCTTATTTATAAATACTCCATATTACATTCAAGAAGAACAGCAAGAAACTTACAAATTGATGGGGAATTGAAATTTTGTATCATTGAATATAATATTTCATTGACAATTCATTTGATTCTATGTAGCATTGGACTGATACACGCGTAGAAACGCGCAAATTGTAACAAATCTGCAAACAAGTTGTTACAAATCTGTTCACAAGCTGTCAACAAGTTGTCTTCGCACTGCTTGTTCCTAGTTGTTGTAACAAGTTTGGAACAAACTGTTAACAACTTGTAACAAGCTTGATGGCATTATCAGACTTGTTACAAGGTTGTTCTAACAGGTCTGTCACAGCCATGATACAACAAGAATGTTACAAGGTTGACAACTCAAGGTTGTAACAATATTGTTATATCAAGCATGTAATGGACTTGTTGGAACAACCTTGTAACAAGTCTGATAATGCCATCAAGCTTGTTACAATTTGTTAACAAGTTGTTCCATACTTGTTGACAACTTGGGACAAGCAGTGCGGTGACAACTTGTTCACGGCTTGTTGGCAGACTTGTTACAAGTTGTGAGATTTTTGCGTGTGTAGTAGTCTTGTTTCGTGTTAAACAGTGGTATGTTAATTTAATGAATTAGAACTGCTACTTTAATATCAACTAGAGCGTCAGAGTTCCGTTATTACTCATCAGTTATCAACAAATTCTGAAAAAAAATTCTGCAAAAAATTTCAAGAATCCGATACTTGTTCCACCTCTGAACAAGATATTGAAACGGCGTTGGTACAAGTCTACTACAACATGTGACACATTTACTTTCGCTTTTACGTGTGTATATACATCTTACCAGCTAATGACGTCATCTGGGTATCGATAACTAAACATGCAATGCCAACGAAAACACACAAGTGCAAAATGGGATGGGTTAATGATACGAACATTAATACTGTAGTACCTGACTCCCATTTTATCCAACATGTCCTCTGTTAATAGTTTCAGACTGTCTGACTTAAATTCCTCAGCTAAACACAGTTTTTATTTACGTAAAATAGATATAACAACGGTAAAACAGCAAGGTAAAAACATTGAAGTAAGTTTGTTCCGACCCAATTTCTCCCCCCCCCCCCTCCTCATTATACTTTGTGGTATTATACTTTGTCAGCATTAACCAAAGATCCATTTTTTTCACTGGATTAAAAACAAACATTTCGCGTCAATCAATTTAATATGTGACTGCTCAGAATAACTAATTATTTGCCTTTATGGACCACTTAACGTAAAGGCATGGCGACACTGGCAATATTGCGACTTGTCCAAATTATGGAAATTTGGTTGAACGTGTTTCGAGACTTAGACAAGATTTTCGATGAAAATTGCAAACTATCTGCTCTACAGTAAAACTCCTGCATGATTTGTTGTCGCTCGCATAGACATTTATTTAGCTGTAAAAATGATTAACAATGAGCCTCTCAGAGGCCGTAGCCAGGGCAGTGGCGTAGCAGCACAAGTAGGGGCCCGTGGTAAAAATTTAAAAGGGGCCCCCTTCCATAACCGTACTAAAATCTAAAACATTATTCTAAAAACTAAAATAATGATTTAAATATTAATTACTGTAATTATATTATCAGTTGTAAAAAAGAACGCATCAGTTGCGACATTAAAACGTTTCTTTAATTAAATAGAAATTATAAAAACAGAATATCCAAATTCGCAGTTTTAGGTTGTTGCTATGTAACCAAAATGCAGATAATTTGTTCAACAGTTTCTTAATAACAGTTAATTTATAAAGTAGGAAAAGGAACCTGAGCCCTGAAGACGAACAGTGCATGTAATTAAACTACAAACTTTCCAATCCTTGCTTTTTTGTCTGCGAACGTATCAATAAGCTTTTCAATGTCTAACAACCACGCTTCATTGTTCTCAATTGAAAGAATTGCCAGTGAGTCCAAGCGATCTTGAGCAATGCTTGAGCGAAGGTAATTCTTTATAAGTTTCAACTTTGAAAATGAGCGTTCTGCACTCGCAACTGTCACTGGAAGAGTGATGAATATGACAACCGCTAATAATAGCTTTGAGTAAGTACTGAGCCCCACATCTTTCAACAGACATAGCACCTCTGAAACAGTCGACATGCCCTTCAGTACATCCTCGTAACACCAGCGAAACGACTCGATTTCATCCACAAGATCAGATATGTAATCTGCTACTTCAACGCCATCTGTGCATATGTCTCCCTTGTATTCATTAACAAACAATTCGGCAGACTTGCGAACTTCTGTAATGTCAAGAGTTGCAAGGCTTCCAGGAAGTACAAATTTGAAGCTATCAGCAACAAATTTCTGACTCTTGAAGCGTTCTTCTAATTGATTGGTAGCGGTGTCAATCACTCGGTAGAACATCTCTACAGTAAATCTTTCCTCAGGATCCTGTGGTCTACTGTCCGAGGCAAATTCGTCAAAGAATCGAGGAACTCGGCGTACGCGCTTAAATGCAAAAGTGAAAGAGACGTCTACTTTCAACGCGAACTTCACAGCTTCCATTTTGATCGCATCCCTTTTGTCTCGCATGCCACTTATTTTACGCATGGCTCTTTCCAGTTCTTTGGCTGACTTACTCAAGTCTATTTTGTTTGACTGTAAGTCAGCTGAAGCGATCTGAATTGCTGTGAGTAACTTCTCCCATATAATAAGCATAACAACGAATTCAAATTTATTTAACTTGAGATGCAAACTCGCAGCTTCCTCTCGTTCCTTGACATTATCTTTTCCTTTCCTTTTCAAGTTGTCCAACACATGAAGTAAATCACGATATCGATTCTTCACTGCTCTTACTGAGTTAATTCTTGATGACCATCTGGTAGCACACAGTTTCTTTAAGGTCAACTTAGTTTTAACTTTCTTTTTTTTGGCCTGTGTGGTTGAACCCGCATTAATGGCAGTGTCGTCAGAGTCCGTATCACTGTCCGAGGATACTTCATTTGTGAATTCGTCGATCACGCTGAGGTCAGTGCTGTTTAGATCTGCCGTTCGATTGATGCTTCTGTTAAAGAAAGCATAGATCTCTTCAAGATCAGCAAAAGTTGATGCTGTCAGCATTGCATTCAACAGCGTCATTCACAACAAGGTTTAGGTTGTGGCTAGCACAGTGAACAAACGGCGCGGGTGATGTTATTCCTTCACTTTTAAGGTAATTTGAGATCAGTACGTTGACACCTCCCTTGCTTCCACTCATCACACTCGCTCCGTCATAACCCTGTCCTCTTATTTGTTTGGGATCCAAACCAATACGTCGTAAATAGTCAAGGACAGTATCTGTTAACGCTTTAGCAGTTCCTCCTCGTTTGGCGGGAATAAATCCCAAAATGTCTCAACAACTGTTGCAGCTTCCACATCTACCCACCTTACAACAATCGAGATTTGGTCCACTCTGCAGATGTCGCTTGTTGTGTCAAAGATTAGGTGAAACACGGCGCAACTTTGATTTTTCAACGAGCTTGAGTCGTGTGGCATTGGCAAGAATTTCAGTTATTTCATTTTTGGATAGTGGGTGATAAATATCTACATTTACGAGTTTTCGTCTCGACAAGCTGTTTAAAGTACGGATCACCGTCACCCATTCTCAACTGCATGTTAACTAAACCAAGAAAATTGCCTCCTTCACATCTTCCATTTCCGATAACCTCTCTGTGGCCACGAAAAGGCAGGCACAGGTTTGCCAAAGTCAATATGATCACTCTTATTCTACGCAAACCTCACGCCAGAAGTTCTTGACCTTTGCAATCCCAGCTTCATTTAGCATGTTGATACCTTTGCCTGCCTTTAACTGAGCAAGACTCTTCGTAGTTTCTTTATGAGCAATGCTTTCTTCATGTCTTTCAATTTGTTGCTTCAGGCGCTTTGTGTTTGGGATAAAGCCATCTATCCATGGAGTTATGTTATTTGAAGTATTCCGTGCCAGCAACCAGCAATTGTGACAATATACAGTGCCTAGTTTCTCTGAGCAGCTAAACCAGTCCCTTTTCACAGAAAATAATTTCAAATTCCTACACAAACATTGAAAGAGATTATCTTTACGCAGAAATTTCCTCAAGCGAATGCGTATTGGGTTATCAATGTGTATGGGACTAGGAAAATGTTCATATCGAAAGTACTCACCTATAATAATAATGTGCAGGATTAAATGTCTGTCCACCCTGGATTTTAATCATTTTACTCGGTTGGCAACTGCCATGCCTCGCTAGAACTTCAATTAAGTTGTTAGATAACTCGTTTTTGAAATGTCCACGATCTGATGGGTAAGTATTACAAGGATCAAAATCTTTCAGTTCTGTATATTTTCCGCTGTTGTGATCTGATTCATCTGAAAATATCATGAACATATGAAGGAAACTAGTATGTAATCTTAATGGCTTAGTGCTTACGTTTGGTTTTGTCTAGCTATCTTTCTATAACTCATATTTAAAGAAAAACATTACAATACCTAATATGTTATCAATATCACTCGAAGCAACGGTCAACGTATGGTCAATGCGATCAGTATCAACTGGGGCTTCAGCTGACTCACTACTTTTCAAATTATCTGGAAAGTGGAAATTGGAAAAAATATAAAAACTGTACGTACTGCACAAAATTAAATAAAGATTTCAATCATTAATTCGATGACTTATTTACTTCAACTTTATTTAATATATCGATTTAAAAATGCAAAAACGTATCAAAGACAAAATGATAAAAATGCAGTAATGAACAATTATTGATAACAACCCTGTTCCTGTTGTACGGATGATGATGATCCACTTGAAGAAATTTCTTGGGACTCGTTCGAAGAAGTTGGTAATGGTTCGGATTCAAGTCCAACGCACTCATTACTGGTAGTTTCTGCCGCTGCAAGAAACAAGTTGGTTATTTTCGGGATCTTTGAATTGATAGCTGTTTGTTTTTCGCTCTGGATCTTTCTCTTTTTGCGTTTCTGAGCCCCTGAAAGTTCCTTTAATTTCCCCATCTATGGCTTATCTTTATCCTTTATTTAAATTGAAATATTACTCATCCAACCGTGACGCCATATTGAATACGTAGGTGCTTCCACTATTTAAGTTTAAAATTCCAGTGCTTCCACGGATTAGGTTAAAATGACATACTTCAAAATTACACGCGCGCACATGAGAAATTGATTTGAAACGAATCATCAATGATAATGTACTTTTCGCCTCAAATATTCTTGTTCTCTGGTACGATTTCGCTCTCTAGCCTTTGAATTGAAACTTTTTATATGTAAGTTTATGATGTGGCCTGTGCAATTTTCTTGTTTTATCCATAGAATTATAATAATCTTCCAATCTCACAGGGGCCCCCTTAGGCCAGGGGGCCCGCGGGTTCGCACACCCTGAGCCCATAGTAGTTACGCCACTGAGCCAGGGCAGGATTTAACCCAATTTCCGTAACTTGGACGATATCGCCACTCCAAGTAGCGTTGTAGAACGCAAGTCGTTAGCTATTTTGATCAGTCAAATGGCAATGTAATGGCATGATATAATAGTGTTTCCATCCAATATAAAAGTCTGCAACTTCCCTTCAAGCTAACATAGTAATACTGCAAAATATAGTGTGGGGGAGCAGAATTTTTTTATGGAACACCCTGTAACTGTTTTCAATCCGGCAAAGGAAAACGCGCAGTAGTAACGCAAATCAGAGAGCGCAATCGGAGCGCGCAATTGCTAGTAATGATTGTATTATAATTTCACTTTCGGGAAGATGCTTGTTGTCAGATTGACAATATTGCTCGAAAGAACAAATATAATAAAGATGTTTCACCAAATATTCGCAAAAATTGGAAATGCTAAACAATATTTGAAGATGGTGTATAGATAATGAATTTTCTGCAGGCATTTGCAAGCGAGAAAGTCTTTGAAGTGATGCTATGAGGTATAATTTGAACTAGATCTTCCCCTAAAATTATATAACTATTTTTGCTTGTCAGTAAATACGTTTTAATTTAAAGCAATAGTTAAGTTAAATTTACATGGAATCCTTCCTTGAAAATAGTTGGGGGTATGCATGCAAGGGCGGGAGGCTTTAATACGAATTGCTGAATATTGTATTTGTTGAGAACCCACTTGGCTTGCTTCATCATGTGATTGGATTCATTCTTGATAGATTTTAAATACTTCAAGTCCGGATTGTTTCTTTGCTTTTCACGATCTTTTCACTATCTTTTCTCCTGCTCCTCTTTGTCGCTTTGATTTCGCGGTATACCATTTCGTCCGAATAACAAAAGATTATCCTATTTCACCAAGTGAATTTACAAGAGAGAACCCTAAGGTTTATGTATACCTGACAACGAAGTATAGGAAGGAACGCCTACTTTTTCTACACAAGGCTTCATATATAAGGCTAATAATTGTCTAAAGCCGGTTTTCCACTGGCAAATTTTCTTGCGCGAATCGACTGACCTTATGAGTTATGTTCTCTTTTATAAATTAACATAACTATATTACAAAGTTAACACACACAAAGGTCGAAGATTGAATATAATTATAGGAACAGAATACCTTTATTGGAAATTGGTAAATACATTGTAAAATAATACCTTTTAAAGAAAATTTACCTATTCAATAAGATTTTAATATGTGGTTTTTGAGCTTTTTCTTAAATTTAATTATTGAACCGGGTATAAAACTGAAAAACTACTTCTCAATTAATAATTTCATACAGGTATAATAATCCATTGTATTGATCAATAACTCTTACTTTCTCTCGCGACGTTCTCGACTCCTCAGGCAGATTAATGCTTGGCTCTACCCACGCTTGACTCGATATGTCCGCGCGAGTTGCGCGCGCGATTAAACATGTCTAGCATGTTGCCAGGAGGAATTCATCTTGACAGCTATATTAAGTATTCGAATGTGTTTTGGCGTTCGAATCAAACTGAAATTCAATAAATATGAGCTATTGGATTAGTTTAGATTATAAAAACCAGCAGGGAGGAGTAAACTTTTAGGTTTTCGAGTAAAATTGGCCGTTTTATAGTAAATATATTATATGCAATATGCGGCGACCTTTTAACTTTGATATATAAAGCTCGCTATTGCGCGTTTATGTCTGAATAATTCAGCACCGATTTGTGATTCCTCTTTAGTTTCCCACAGAAAAAAAACATTTGAAATACAAATAAATACCCAGCGTATGGTTGATTCAAACTTTTGTTGGGTGATGATGTTTAAGTGTGACATATTTCTCTTAAACTCTTAAGGGAGCAATTAATGTTGTTGTTGAAATATAATATCCTATAAAGACTGCACTCCTGTCGAATATTTTGCTCAATATATAAATGAACAACAGTAATATTTGTACATTTCTTGTTCGCATTGATCTGTACTTATCATGCGTGTTCAGTACTTATCTTGTCTCTGTTCCAAGCATATTATCTGAATGCACTTGGAAATGGTTATTTAATCATTGTATAGTTGTATTTCATATTTTGTTTCACGGCAGGGGCCTAACTGATAATGGCGTGCGCGAATTCATCACGCGAAAAACACGTTGGACTTGTCGACGCATAAGACAACGTTAATGTGGATCGTTAATACGTAGATTTTGCCTAGAATACAGCCAACTTTGGTCCTACAATTAGACTTGTAAACATTTTAATCTGGAACGATCGTTTTAGTGCAAATTATATTGACATTGTGCGAGACATTGTTGTATTCACAGCAATATTTTCATACCAATGGCACAATCTTCAAGTTTCTAATTACAACATTGCAGTATAAGAGCAAAAGGTTCCGTGATAATAGTTTTGTACATATCCATGAATGTTTAGTGCGTCGACAAGCCGTGTTTTAAAACTTTAAGTTAATTTCCATTATCACCGCCTATATCTTGTCACATGACCAGTTTCCATGGAAACCAAATAGTTGAAAAATATCGGCACTTCATTTCCAACATCCGACCAAAAAATCAGAGTCATAGTTTACTTTGTTAATTTTTTATTCATTTTTATTTATTTTTTCTATTTTCCCACTCCTTACGAAATTGGAGCCAGGCATTAATGCACCTGAGTCTTTATTACAGTGATTGAAGAGACGAAAGGGAATAAAAAGCTTATTCCTATAGTCAGATGCCTACCATTCTATTTTACAAAATACACTTCAACAGTGCACTATTGAACTAAAATATAGGGTTATGCAGTAGGTAGTGGCAGACTCTTTAACCCAAATATTTGAACCATACAAATATAGCTAGTCACCCTTTGTCCACCCTCCCCCTTCCCATCCTTCCCCTAGTGTCCACCACTACATACTGACAAAGTATTATAGATTATGCCATAAAAATTTATGCAAGAATGAAGTGGTGTATCCAACCTTGCAGGGGGTGCAAGTGCCCCTTGGGCATAGACGTAGAGACGGGGGCAGAGACGTAGCCAGGTTTTCCAGTCAATGGGGGCCGAAAACATTTTTTGGGGGGCAAACTAAAAAACGTCAAATATAACCAGCATGCCCGACGGCGACCCACATTTTGCACGCGTTCCACTTCGGTTACTCTTCGGACATCAACGGAAGAATTCATAATATTGTAGCCACTGATCTATCTATAACTGATCAATACATATAAGCCTCAAATCCAAGCCATTGTCATTGAATCAATACTGAAATACGCCCAAATTCTCAAAACATCATGTGGTAAAAGTAACCAAGTTTACCAAGGGGGACTAAGAATCTCTCCAGGGGGGCCCTGCCCCCGTCTCTCGAAGGCGGCCAAATATGTTATTTTTTTAGACATGTACACTAACTATATAAATAACCCTAACCCAAATAATAACCCCATATAATGACACATAAATTCCTGTAGGTCTGCAGAAAGAACGATCCCCAGTGTTACTCCCACACTTGTACTCCACACCATAGTTGGCTTTTCATCCCCCACCTGCATGGCTTTTCAACTCCTCACCCTACATGGCTTTTCCATGAACCCCTGCCCAAAATGGCTTTTCGACAACCCCATTTTGACAGTCCCCCCTTCTTAGCCTTCCAGGACTACACCACTGCAAGGATGATACATTAATATAAAAGTCAATGAAGAATGAAACTAACACCTGTATTCTAAAAACTCACTCACACTCAAGAAAGTGGAGGTTCAATCTGAGCTTCCCTTGAGTGTCAGTGCTACTTTTGTATTCAAAAGGAGGATGAGTAGTCGCATTGTAAGGTACGGCACTATCCTTCAGCTTTGAAAAAAAGCACTGACACTAAAGGGAAGCTCAGATTGAACCTCCACTCTTAGAGTGTGAGTTAGCTTTTAGAATACAGGCGTAAATGTACCTTACCCCATTAACTGGCAGTACCATACTACTAATGAGTAAAGCATCTGGCATTAGACAGAATAAAATTATACCTTAGCGGGCACATTGCCGGCTAATGGATAAAAACAAGACCATGGCAGACAGTTTTGTTTACCCATTAGCTGGCAATGTGTCCAGGCAAGCCCTACCTTAGTTTCATTTAAATTTGTTTATAACCAAACAAAATTACTTGCCATGCAGCGGCAGGGTACTGCCAGTGCCAGTTATGGCACAGTATGTTCTTTTTGTAAGCATGTCTAATGCCAGAGTATTTTACTTGTCAGTGGTAGAGTACAGCCAATTATATAACTTAACCCTAATCCCAATAATAACCCTATATATGACAGATAAATTATTGTAGGTCTGCAAAAAGAACCATCCCCAGTTACCCTGCCAGCTAATCTGCAGGCATGTTTCTGGTGAAACTGCATGTTTATACTGTTACTACCTCCGCCAGACGGTATTGTTTTAACTGTGTGTTTATTACCAAAACCGTGGATCGGCAGAAGCATCCTCTCGCGCGAAAAAACGTAGAATGTTTTTGTGTCAAAACATTCAGGAATACGACTACATTCCTATGCCTTGTTTACATATTGTAGAACAAAAAAAGGCAAGGAAAGGAGTCAAAACTTAACTTAATCACACTGGCAGAGGTATGTAGTCTGAGTGCGCTCTAGTTTTGTTTGCATTGCATACTCTTAACACAGACAATTAGCATGGCAAAAAATTGTCAAGAAAACTATACAACCAGATTGTAAATATGATCATGTATGATATATGGCCTTCACTTAGTGTGCCTTAAGTAAGTGTGCACTTAATCTACCAGTACATTCCCCCTAGTGGCACGAGGACCCCAAGTTTTTAGCTTATTATTGTCCTGACCATGACCTGTCAACCAAAATGACACATACACACATCAATGTTTAGACTGGCAAGTTACGCCCCAAGTCATTTCAGGTAGAAAATGATGAACAAATTCCACTTTTAATACCCCATTAATTGGCAATGCACCCATATGTGCATACTTTAGTATTTTACTCTGTCTAATGCCAGGCAATTCTATTGGTTGGTGGAAGAGTACTGCCGGATAATTATTGTAAAAAATTATGTAAAAAACTTACAGGTTAGGGCCTCCACAGACAAGGGATTTTTAGTCAACAACTATTTTGTAGTCAATGTACGACTCATAGCTAGTGTGCGAAGTAACTTGGTGAGAAATAAGCTTTGTTTCGATTACTTTAATTCAACGTCGGCCACGGACATATAAGAACAAATTGAGGGTTGTTTCGCGTGTGCCTAAAAGATATAAACAAAATCTCGACGTTTCGAGCTAAAGCCCTTCGTCAGGAGAAATTTGTTTCGATTAGTTGTCGAGAACTATGCAAACCTTACATAGTTACACGTTTGTAGTTTATATCAAATATTAGTCGACTGCAAAATCCTTAGTTTGTGTAGGCCATTAAAAGGCTTGAAATATATTGGAAAATACAACACGAAACCTATAAATATCTACAAAGAGCAATATGATTTAAGCCATATTTAATAGCTACAAAATCAAATTGAAAATGAGGCATCCAGACTATATGACTAAATACATTTATACACATTAATAATACTAAATAAAAAAATATACACAAGAACGCCAAATCGCATACTCACAAAACGTTACGTAGCATTCAATTTATGTAAAAGATGAAGGAGTCAGGTTATTAAACGGGAATGTGTGCAGCAAATTCATTGTCATTTGAACAAGATATACAAGAAACGTCTGTTTACACGCAGCGACAGAAAAAATACGAAGATTCGGTAAAGACACATGAAAGCAAATAGCAATATAAGTAAACATGACCAGAAGCAAATCAATGCTTTAATAGCCTTCGGCTCAATTTTAATAATTGAACACACCCTCCTGTTTAGGAGGAGGGGCTTATTAATGGCATATAAATATATATATCAGCTTCGGGCAAGAAATGCTAATTTCGGAGATGGACAAGGCAAATTTAAATCCTCGGCTTTATTAAACTTGGAGTTACATTCACGGAAACTTGGAGAAACAAAGCAAATTTAAACGTCAAATTTTAAATAATTGTCAAAGCTCATGGTCAAGAAAAGTTTTACATCTTGAAACTACACGAAAACTCTGCAACGAAAGCTCGGCTAGTGTTGGACATACGCCGGATAAATATATCTCAAGAGGAAAGGCACAAAGGCTAGCAATATTTCTTTTTTTTTCAACATAAATCATCATTGTTTTAGTTCTATCGTTAATACATTGCTTACTAGGCCAGGAAAATACATTCGTGCGCGTATTAAAACAAGTGATAACGATCTAGATCTTTTGCCTCGCCGTTTTCAAAAAGTGGGAAAAGTTGGCAGGAAGATATTTCCTCCCTATTTCGTCCATGAAACGCCCCAAAAATTTCATTATTGGCATCTATTGACAAACTTGAACTAAAAATTAGATATGTGCGGTGCCAGTGTGCAGGGTAGAGTATAGAAAATACGGCGTTCAGTCACTGTTGGGTAAAATTACCTGAAAAATACAACGAGAACGAAGGGCCTTCGCTTGAAACGTCGAAGTTCTCGCTGTATTTTTCAGGTAGTTTTACACAACAGTGAGTCAACCGCCGTAATATTAGATATGAATAAATTTATTTGAGGCGTATAAACTGAAGAGAAAAGTCTAAATATGTGTCTAGTATTAAACGCGTTGTAATAAAATTATGCCCTGACCATGCTCAGACGAGCTATTCCTCGACACGTTTTCTGCGCACGTTTGAATAACTAACTAAAAAACTAACTAGGTTTTTATTTACACCCCTCGGGAATTTTTTAAACCCTTAAAGCTAATAGTGCCCTGTTGTTACACCGGAGGCCACCCAAGCCTGAAAAATGAAAACTTGTTCTGACTTGCCCGTCTGCGTCGCTTCTCGTGCCTATGAAAGTTTACTAAATATTCACCTACCAGTGATTAGGTTAACAACCTCCTGCAAGTTCTTCCCTTTTAGTCTTTCAACAAATACCTCCAGGAGGTCAATTGCAGATGCCATTTTCCAGAAAAAAATTTTAAAACGGCGTCGACGGGGGGTCTGTGTGAAACTCTTTTTCGCACTCAAGTCCTTGACCTTGACAAAAGCTATGACAAAAGCTATTATGATCATATGGTTAGATTTCACCAATATGATGCAAATTTTAAAGTAGCTTGTATATTTTGTAACCGAACATACAATAAGATAAATTCGTTTCAAAGACATCTGAGCCCGAGGCACAGTTGTGAAACATCAGAGCTTGGAAATAATGAAGAAGGCAACCAAGAAGAAATTCCTCCTGATGGTGGAGATGAAGGGCACAATAGCATTTGACGCAAAAATTCAGCAAAATATTTACTAACTTTAAAATCCAGCCACAATGTCACTGACGCAGCCATTAACAGAATAGTCAATGTGACACAAAATTTTGTAAGCGATATAATGGAGACTGTCAAGAAAACAGTTAAAGATAAATTGGATGAATATGATGTAGATATTGATCTAGATGAGATCTGCAACCTTGATGGCATGTTTGAGGACCTGTCAACTCTCCAAATGAGGAAAACATACTTCAAAGATCACTTTGGTTTGCTGGTAATTGTTCAGTATATTATTTAAATTGGGTTTTCCAACATTACAGTTATAGTCTCATTTTATAAGACGGAATTTCTCTCAATCGTGTTGCTGCGGAATTAAAGAAAATTTAACGTTCGTTGGCACAACATTCATACCAATTTCTATCGGTATACTCATTTTAACTTCGAAATATTCTCTACTTTATATCGATTAACCGTTGCTGGAACTATCTTGTTATTCGTTGCCTGGTAACAGTATTTTAAATTTTACCGCGTTCATCAAGTGTTTCTATTGGCTCTACTATATATCTGGAATTCTGCACGGACTGTAAAGTGTACTATTATTGGTGATCGAAACACTTCCTACTCGCTGCTCAAACTCCATCGTCAACTCCTGGTATATCTTCGGATACCCAGAATATTGTCGTTAGCCAGCTACTCATAGCTACAGTTTTCATAACATTTCGCAACTTGACCTTATCTTGACCTTTGTCTGGCGCAAAATTTATCCTCGTCGTTTGTTATGGCGTTTATTGCATCGACTTTGACCTCACGTAATTTAATGGTTATTTTGCATTTCTACCTCTATTTGTCAAGTTTTACCCGCGAGGTGTCGCAATCCCCACCAGCCGCTCTCAACCATGAAACCTTGTATGTATCCCAATTGTTGTCAACTCCCTATGTAAGGGAATATTCCCATTCTCACATTACTAATCATCACTCAACCTCCGCCAAACCTCTCTCGTCTGACAAGAAATTGATCCGCGGACTTCGTATTGCCATGAACTTCTCAATTTCTATCATCCTAATATCACTATCAAATGACATTTCTACTAACCCTGGTCCCAATTGCAGTTTTTCCATACCACCACCTAATGCACGTGGAATAAAAATCTCCCATCTTAACACCCGAAGTATATTGCCTAAAATAGATTCCCTCCGGTTACTAATGAAGAATAACCCATATGACCTATTCTCGGCATCTGAAACCTGGCTTAAACCAAGTATCTCGGACGCCGAAATAAGTTTACCTGGATACTCTGTAGTAAGAATGGACCGTCAGGACAAAATTGGTGGTGGCACCGCCATTTATGTTCGTGATGGTTTGCCATTCAAAACACACTCTGACCTTATGAATGATGACCTAGAAAACTGTATGATTGAAATTCTATGAGCAAAGGCTAAAAACTATTTATATGCTGTGTTTACCGTGCTCCTAATAAATCTTTAGAAAACTACATTAGCCAACTGAACAGTGTTATTCAAAAACTTCCAATCGACAGCGAACTTATTTTGTTGGGTGACTTCAACGTTGACCTCAGTAAAAGCCACCGGTCCCCCTCTAAACAAATTCTCAATAATTTCTCCCGTCAACTCCACCTAGACCAAGTAATTAGAGAACCGACAAGAATCACGGAAACATCGCAAACGATGATTGACTTGGTTTTTGTAAACAATTCTCACAGGATTGTCCGAAATGGCGTAATTCCCTGCTCGTTAAGTGACCACTCTCTCGTTTTCTGCGTCTTTAAAGCTGGTGTCTCTAAAGCTCCCCCACGTACAATCGAATACCGTTCATACAAACATTACAACAAACAGTCATTCTTACAAGATCTCAGAGATACCACTTGGTCGGCTGTAGTTGATGATAGCGATATTGATGTCACTGTCAACAACTGGTGCAAACAGTTCATAGACTTAGCAGACCAACACGCACCGATCAAGAAAATGAAAGTTAAAGGATTTAGCATTCCTTGGATGACTGCTGAGATAAGTCAGGCAATGCAAGATCGAGATTACCATCTAAAGAAAGCACAAAAAAACAAAATCTGAAAGCCATTGGTCCGCATATCGCAAGCTCCGCTGTTTTGTAAACAAGAGTATACGTGAATGCAAGGCTAAATATTATGAGAATCTGACTAAAGAAAACAACAAAAATCTCTCTGGTCTTTGGAAAACTTTAAATGAGTTAACATCACGTAGCAAGCCATTATCACCCCCAAGTTCTATAATATCTAATGGAGTGGAACACAGGGATGCTAAGTCTATATCCTCTCTCTTTAACAATTTCTTCACAAGTATTCGAGTAACTTTAGCTAATGCAATTAAACAAAAATGGACACGATCTACCCTTGCTTCTGTCCCACCCGCCCATGTTAATGCTACATTTAAATTCAACGAGATCGAAGTTTCGTCTGTAGTCAAACAACTGTTGACTTTAAAAACTAACAAATCCACCGGCCTCGATCGTATCAGCGCCCGACTTCTGAAAGATGCTGCCACAGTTATTGCCCCAGTTATAACCCATATATTTAACCAATCACTCAAATCCTCTACCTTCCCTCAGATTTGGAAAGACGGTAAAGTAACACCTATTTTTAAATCAGGAAATCGCTCGAATATGTCCAATTACAGACCCATTACCGTTCTGCCCATCTTAAGCAAAATCCTGGAACGTTTCGTTCACACGCAGATCTATGCACATCTAACCGCAAACAACATCCTCTCCTCTCAACAATTTGGCTTCAGGCCTAAACTATCGACCAGTACTGCTTTGGCTTTTTTCACAGACAATGTCCTTGATAATGCTGATAACGGTATGGTCACAGCATCTGTTTTCTTAGACTTTAGCAAAGCCTTCGACACTGTTGACCATGCTATTCTATTAGACAAATTGAAATCAATTGGTCTGGATGACAACTCACTAAATTGGTTTCAGTCATATCTGACCTCCCGTAGACAAGTAACATCCATTAACGACTCGTTATCCAGCTCTTTACCGGTGTCAGTTGGTGTTCCGCAAGGAAGCATTTTGGGTCCCTTGTTATTCATTATCTACGTCAACGACATGCCTAACATTATAAAACACTGCAAAATTATACTCTACGCTGATGACACCCTACTATACTATTCCTCCAACTCGACCAAAGACATTGAGAAACATATGAATGAGGACCTTACCTTAATCTCTCAGTGGCTTGCAGATAATCTTCTTACACTAAACTATACGAAATCCAAGTTCCTCCTTTTTGGTAGTAGCAGCCGTCTGAAGTCATTTACAAATATCTCTATATTTGTCAATGACCACCAACTCTCTAGGGAACGTACTTTTAAATACTTAGGAATAACATTCTCAGAAAACCTCACTTGGTCTGACCACTTGAACAATATCTCAACCAAAATTAACCAACGTATTGGATTGTTAAGAAGAGTTAAAGCATTCATTCCAACCAAATCTCGACTTACCATCTACAACGCCCTAATTCTCCCTCTATTCGATTACGCCGACATCATATGGGGTGACAAGAATAGCTTGTCCCTCATGGATCAGCTGCAATTCCTCCAGAACAAAGCTGCGAAGTGCATTCTTGACGCTCCTTACTTGTCCTCCTCCACCGAAGCCCTCAACAAGCTACACTGGCATCCACTCTCCCACCGGCGCTATCTTCACAGAATACTAACCATACATAAAATTAAAAATAATCTAACAGAGTTCGTTTTCGAACTGCCTACCACTAACCATAGATATAACACAAGACGCAAGGACGATATTTACCTAAGCAAACCTAAGACAAATTGGGGAAAACAGAAACTACTTTATCAAGGCTGTAAGGATTATAACTCCGTAAACTCTGCTATCAAACAAATTGAACAGTTAGGTCCTTTTAGAAGCGAACTTCTAAAATTACCATACCCTCAATGCTAGAAGTAATACACATGATCTTTTTTGTAGTATATATTATTATCGTAAATTCATGTATTGTAAATAACTTTACCGTAAATGTAATATGTTTAATGTTTCCCAGGAACCACCTGAAAAACACAATCTGTGATGGTGGTTTGCCTGAATAAATATTATTATCATTCATTCATTCAATTGTTAAATATTGGGCCATATTGTATGTACAATTTCCATTTACTGCAGGAATAAAGGTCAATTATTGCATACTCTGTACTACCATGTGATAGAAATCCCATTACATTGTGGGTCACATAAGCTGGAATTGCATGCAACTAATGGTCTCAAACTCTTATCAACCCTCATCGGTTATACCTGGGGTAGGGAGTTGTTTATTTTTATTTGAAACTTAATTAAACTCAATTACTGTAGTCATTATGCATGTATCAACAGCTTCCCCTTGGGGACCCAGAGGCATTTGCCAAGTGTTTGCGTTCCATTTGGGTTATCAAGCCGAAAACTAGAAACTTTCAAAAGTTACTTCAACAGAATGAATTTCTTGTGAATTTATGAGTGGGTTTAGGGCTATTCAGTGGCGTGGTGGCTGGGCGGGCCGGGGGGGGCACGGCCCCCCCAGCGACGGTTTCAAGAGGGGCGCTGAAATGCCGGTGGGGCGCCAAAATCACCAAGAAGTGCCTGGATTAGTGTCTACAATTTAAATTCTGGAATTAAAATTCTAAACAATAAAACGCGATACTGTATGTATTCATTGATCTATTTTATGATTATTGTAATTGTGACGTGAGACCGAACACGTCAGAACATTCTAGACTTTAGATTATTGCTCCACCCCTTGCTCCAAGCATTTTCGTTGTTTGCTCCAAGCCGCTTCCCAGAGCTTGTGAAAAATTTCAAAACCGCACACGATCTTCAAGCGTGCCTTAACACCTTTTGTGAAACGTACAATATAGATGCGTTTAGATGTGCTGACGAATTGTTTAATTTCGCTCGTTCTTTCGAGAAATTCGACTGTTCAACTGTCTGCCAGCCCGATGAAGCACAAGAAGATGATGATGATAATGACCGAATTGACGACGAGGACGACGACGAAGTCTCAAGCACGTCAGATAGCGAGCAGAGCGACCGCAGCACCAAGAAAGCTGAAAAACAAACGAAGAAAAAAGTTCCATATTTCTCTGAAGCTCTTTCGCTCCTTTAGTCCTTTGTAACCCAGATTACAGTTTGGTTGATGCGTATCCAACTCTCTGTCGCGTTTATGCTAATGCTGTGGCCATCCCAGTCAGTTCGTCGACTGCAGAGCGTTCGTTTTTTGCGCTCAAGAGGGTGAAGACTCGCATTCGTTCGTCCATAGTTCAGGAGAGACTTGAATCGTTGCTTTCAATGACAATCGAGCGTAAAATTTTGCTCAAATGCGATAAAGAACATCTCATCAACTTGTACGCCGGGCTTTCTCCCGAACTGTCAAAAGCTCTACTTTGACTTGCATTTGGTTGTCTTTTAAAACTCTTCATGTTATATTATGCTCAACTTGCATAAACTATAGCCTATAGTCTATACGTTATTGACATTTGACCAGGAACAAAATTCTGTTGTCTCACTTGTCTGCATATGATAGTAAAATTTGTATTATAGTATAACATTCGTTTATAATATGCTACAACAATACCTGACTAACGTTTTTTTAGATTGGTAGTAAACTTTTTCACAAAATGTGTTCTCAGAATGCTGGAAATGCCAGAGACCCAGATTTTGAAAATTTTCTGGGGGAGTATGCCCCCAGACCCCTCTAGGTCACTCGTGCCTACGGCACTCGATGTGAACACTCCCACAAATTTTCTAGGGGGGGGGCACCAGGATCGATATAACTCTTAGGGGCGCCAAATTTAACACTGGCCCCCCTTGAAATTTTCGAGCCACCACGCCACTGGGGCTATTCATATTATACATTTCCTATTTTTCGCTACAAGTAATTGTTGATATAGTGCGATAAGTCAGTCAATAAACGAGAGTTTATTCTGTTTGCAACTGGCTGTATAACAAATAACTTGATCGATATACTGTAGGATTGAATAAAAGATACAGCCCTTGGGGGTGGAGATTGTATTTAACACCTGTACATCGAACACATGGGAATTTGCTAAGGTTTGACTGGATAAGTAGACCAATCCCCCTGGATCTCTGGGGGTTGACCTCAGGGGGAAGTCACTGATACATGCATTAACTATTAACTTAGCACTTGTCGTAATCTACAATTCACTGACAATGAGTGTTGATGAGATATGTTTAAGAAAATTATCCATTTTATAGAATTCTCATAGGTTCATGTTTTTGCTATTCATATCGGAGAACTTAAGAACATGCATGTTTTGCTTGTCATAAATATAAGATCATATTTTATCCCTTAAATCAATGCATGCATGCAAATACTTTCCATTTCTCCACATCAGAAAATGCCAATGCCATTGTAGATATGCCTAAAAATATCAAGCTGCCAATCAAAACTACAAAAGATAACCATGCATAGTCCTATAAATTGGGGGTAACCATTACAGTAACTGACAAATACCAGTAGTAGTGTAGGTACCGTTCGAGCCTTATTTTTAGGGGGCCGCAGGGGGCCATACTAATTAGTATGCAAGGGGGCCGCAGGGTGGCCACACTAATTAGTATGCAAGGGGGCCGCAAACACTAGCATATAGGGGGCCGCAGGTGGCCGCGAACGCAACTCATCATTAACATAAACATAATTAATTATGTATTGGCGTTGATTGTCGTTTTGGCGTTAGAAACATAAATATTTTGATGCATTTGTTGCTAATGCAAACTAAAGACACACTAGCTTAACTCAATTTATGGGATTAAGTCAAAAGGCTTGTTTGGGCGAAACAATCATTAAGATGAACCATCACAATAGCGAGACGTTTCCTATATATTTTGCCAAGCGTTGTGTTCCAAACACAGTCCGTTTCGACAACGAGTAAATATATTCTCGTATCTAATATCACCTTATACGAAACGGCTTAGACAACTAATATAGCGACGCTTAACCTAATAAAATATTATTTTACTGCTAATAACAAGCAGAAATATAGCGTTCTAAACCGAGAAGATCTTAAGGTTTAATCGGCATAGCTAAGGTCTTATAGAGCAATACAAATATATGTTTGCCAAGCGATTGTATAAAAATAGTTCTTACAGGGATTTAAACCTTACAAAGTTTCAAGCGTTTTAGATGTAGCAGAATGGGAAAAGCAGTGATTTTTAAGCGAGATTTACAAGCATATACAAACATTGTGTATAAACATTTAGCGTTTGTTAGGTAATTACGGGCAATTAAGATTTTCTAGCTTAAAAATTTGAATAAATTTAGAATATATTATTATAGGACGGGGAAATATTGTACAATGTACATACAACACACACAGAATTAATTTTTAAAACACATTTATTGATAATAATTTCTTTTACAGCGTTAGTAAGGTCTCCAATCTGAAATCTACCCAATATTAAATATATTTTTAACAAAGTAAATAAGGTCTGCTCTGGATCTGCTTCTAAGAACGTATTATTCTTAATATCGAGCGATGTTAGCTTCATATCGAACGAGCCAACCTCCATATAGAGCGAGTTTAGCTTCGAGCCGAGCTCTAAGACGTAAGGATAGGCCCAAGCAGAGCTCTAACATATAAGGATAGGCCCGAGCCAAGCTTAGCATATATCTCCGAGCCTAGTATATTCCTTCGAGCCGACTTATCTTCCTTATCTTTATCTTCCTTATCTTTATCTTCCTTATTTTTATCTTGATGACTAATGACTAATGACTTATGACTTATGACTATAGTCATAAGTCATATGTCATAAGTCATAAGTCATAAGTCATAAGTCATATGTCATAAGTCATAAGTCATAAAGTTGATGACTAAACTACGACATTATATGACATGACTATAGTCATAGAGTCATAAGTCATTAGTCATAAGTCATAAGCAAGTCATAAGTCATGTCGTCAAGTCATAAGTCGCGTCGCAAGTCATAAGTCATAAGTCAGTCATAAGTCATAAGTCGCCGTCAGTCGTCATAAGTCATAAGTCATAAGTCATAAGTCAAGTCATAGTCAAGCCGCGTCATGCCGCGTGTCATCATAAGTCATAAGTCATTAGTCATTAGTCATAAGTCATAAGTCATAAGTCATAAGTCATAAGTCATAAGTCATAGGTCATTAGTCATTAGTCATAAGTCATAAGTCATAAGTCATAGGTCATAAGTCATAAGTCATAAGTCATTAGTCATTAGTCATTAGTCATAAGTCATAAGCCATAAGTCATAGAAATTGGATTCAAATTTAACAAGTATATCCGCCTAGTCTATAACTATGACTATAATCGCTCGATTTGGAGCTAAGCTCGCTTTGATTTGGAGCTAAGCTCGCTCGATTTGGAGCTAAGCTCGCTCGATTTGGAGCTAAGCTCGCTCGATATGGAGCTAAGCTCGCTCGATTTGGAGCTAAGCTCGCTCGATTTGGAGCAAAGCCCGCTCGATTGGAGCAAAGATCGCTCGATTTGGAGCTAAGCTCGCTCGATTTAGAGCAAAGCTCGCTCGATGATAAAGATAAGGAAGATAAAGATAAGGAAGATAAAGATAAGGAAGATACAGATAAGGAAGATAAAGATAAGGAAGATAAAGATAAGGAAGATAAAGATAAGGAAGATAAAGATAAGGAAGATAAAGATAAGGAAGATAAGTCGGCTCGAAGGAATATACTAGGCTCGGAGATATATGCTAAGCTTGGCTCGGGCCTATCCTTATATGTTAGAGCTCTGCTCGGGCCTATCCTTACGTCTTAGAGCTCGGTTCGAAGCTAAACTCGCTCTATATGGAGGTTGGCTCGTTCGATATGAAGCTAACATCGCTCGATATTCAATTATTAAATTTTAGGATTCAACGATTCACTCTTAAGATTTGGAGTTTAAGAATAATACGTTTTTAGAAGCAGATCCGGAGCAGACCTTATTTACTTTGTTAAAAATATATTTAATATTGGGTAGATTTCAGATTGGAGACCTTACTAACGCTGTAAAAGAAATTATTATCAATAAATGTGTTTTAAAAATTAATTCTGTGTGTGTTGTATGTACATTGTACAATATTTCCCCGTTCTATAATAATATATTCTAAATTTATTCAAATTTTTAAGCTAGAAAATCTTAATTGCCCGTAATTACCTAACAAACGCTAAATGTTTATATACAATGTTTGTATATGCTTGTAAATCTCGCTTAAAAATCACTGCTTTTCCCATTCTGCTACATCTAAAACGCTTGAAACTTTGTAAGGTTTAAATCCCTGTAAGAACTATGTTTATACAATCGCTTGGCAAACATATATTTGTATTGCTCTATAAGACCTTAGCTATGCCGATTAAACCTTAAGATCTTCTCGGTTTAGAACGCTATATTTCTGCTTGTTATTAGCAGTAAAATAATATTTTACTAGGTTAAGCGTCGCTATATTAGTTGTCTAAGCCGTTTCGTATAAGGTGATATTAGATACGAGAATATATTTACTCGTTGTCGAAACGGACTGTGTTTAGAACACAACGCTTGGCAAAATATATAGGAAACGTCTCGCTATTGTGATGGTTCATCTTAATGATTGTTTCGCCCAAACAAGCCTTTTGACTTAATCCCATAAATTCAGTTAAGCTATTGTGTCTTTAGTTTGCATTAGCAACAAATGCATCAAAATATGTTTCTAACGCCAAAACGACAATCAACGTCAATACATAATTAATTATGTTTATGTTAATGATGAGTTGCGTTCGCGGCCCCTTGCGGCCCCCTATATGCTAGTGTTTGCGGCCCCCTTGCATACTAATTAGTGTGGCCCCCCTGCGGCCCTCTTGCATACTAATTAGTGTGGCCCCCTGCGGCCCCCTAAAAATAAGGCTCGAACGGTACCTACACTACTACTAATACCCATGTAGGTACCCTTCGACAGACAACAAATAAAATTGACGGGCAGTAGTAGACAGAGAAAAACTGACCTAACCTGGGCACATGCATTACTAGCTAATGGGTTAATTAGGTCTCAAAAAACCAAACGATGTTGTATTATTGAACAGAATGAGCTATGGTACCAAAGAAGAGGGGAAAGATGGAAAAGTGAATTATATACCATTGTTGCAATTTTTTAGGAACCCCAAACAGGGATTATGGGTGAAAAAAGGGATTGGAAGACCCAGAAATCAAGTCCAGATTTGATCAGAGAAATAGTTGTATCTGATGTCAACTTCTATTATGTATCTTTAACTAGCAATCTGGAGGTAAAATGAATATAGATAACAATTGTACTAGTTTGCCTTAATAATTACTAGCACATTTTCAAAAAATATACACAGGGTATATATTTACTGTCTCTACAAATTTTCTAATTGATTTTTAGATAATGCTCAAAAATCCAGAGGTGCTGGAATCTGTACAAGACAGTCATGTAAGCAGTGACGGATTGCTAAGAGATTTTTGTGATGGATATTACGTTCGCACCCACCCAGTTTTCCAGAACACAGATAATTCTCTCCAGATTGTGGGCTACTATGATGACATAGAAGTTGCCAACCCACTTGGTTCCAAATCAACAAAGCATAAACTTGGTATGTGTAACTAGACATACAAAGTTCAGAACTTCAAAGTCCCCACGAAAATGCCCACCCCCAAAAATTATGCTAGCTATAAAAAAAGCACCAGGACCCGGTTGGCGGTTGGACAAAGGCAGTTTAGCTTAAACTGCATGTGGATAAGCTAAAGTTAAAAAACACTTTCACACATTTGGTGAATGACTGAACTTAAATCTTATGCCCTTAATATGTAGTTGCAAATATAATTGTTCTATTCAAGTTGAAATATTTTAGGTTGGTTGTTCGATGAATGTATATACTTGATCTATATTTTCAAGTTATCCACCGTTTAAGCTAAACGGGCTGCGTACAAGTCCGGCCCAAGTTTTATTCTAGATATAATAACTATCAATTATATCCAATCATCAACTCGCCAAACCAGTGTCTCCTTGTTGATTAAAGAGAATTCTTACCTTCTTTTTGGAACATCGAATGATGTCACTATAGAAAGTATGAATTAAAAATCCAATTTTGGCGCTGCTTTATTGATGCAATCCATTAAATGACAAATGTCTGTTGTAAATGACTTAAAGTGGCTTAAACATAATTCATGCACATACTGTATGTACCAAAGGGCATTAACTAGACAACAAACAATAATATATCATTCAACATATTTCCATGTCAACACACCCTTTCAAATGCAATTATATACATTAAATTATAAAGTAATTTTAGTTTTTAATTACTATATTTTCTAGGTTGTTTCTACTGGACCCTTGTAAATATCCACCCAAGGCATCGCTCAATGTTAAGGGTTTTTCAGTTGTTTGCTCTAGCAAAGTGCAAAGATATAAAAGACTTTGGAATAAAGCCGATTTTGCAACCATTTGTGGATGATATAAATAGATTGGCAAGTGTGAGTTACAGTAATTTTAATCCATTTTTATAGCCTGCAGGCAGTGTCAACACAAAGTAATCAAATAATGGATTGAGTGCTGCACACAGGCTATTTGAGTATTTATTTTTTTACTACTCTACTTTTAGACTGCATTGCCACTAGCATGGATTATAATAGAGTTGTGTAACTCTTCAAATGGCACTAGATGAATTAATAATAAAAACATCCAGAGGCCAGAGACAGAGTAGGATACATGCACAAACACAATAAAATTACACTATCTTTTCTATTGTTAAATGTTACAAATTGCAACTTACATTTGACCAAAAACCAAACCCTTCACTGACAGAAAACCTTTTAACATACTTCTATTAAAAGTCTTTTATATCTTTAATATTTTTGATAAGACATGTTGGCCATGGATGGAGTGACTTAAAGCCTCGTGCAATCTCGTACCCCGAACCTGCGATCCTAGTCCTCTATGCGTGCGTTCTATAATGTCGGATCGCAGACTCGGGGGACGAGATTGGGAGCCAACCGCCAACCATAGGAGCCTTCAGGGAGCCGAGAATCCCTCAATCTTGTACCCAGAGCCATCCCATTTTACTCATGGCTCTCAATCTCGTTCCCCGAGCCCGCGATCCTTCGGGGGAAGGAACGGAGGCTCTGGGATAATCCGACTCAGAGGTACAGAAAACTGTACCTCCACCAAACTGCGCATGCGTTCGCGAAACTCAAACCAAATTCTATTTGTTTCGTATATAAATCATGAAAATATATCGTTTTTGGCAGCAAATCTAAATGTTCTTCGTACTACGTTGCAAGAGAAGTATAAATACGACAGAGCAAAGAAAATATTGTAATAAAAACAGTCGATATGGAGCGGTGAAGAGTGTTTTATATCGAAGAAAATGTTGCAATTATAAAGTATAAATTAAGTATATTGTTCTCCTTTGGGCTTTGGCACTGTCACTATGGAAAATCTTGAATTATACGGGTCCTTGTCTTTCTACCATCAAAATTAAGCCGTTTCGCGCTCGTAAGTTCGTCCAAGCCGAAACAATTTGTGAAATTTTGGGTATTAAAAGTCCAGTCTAAAAACATGGTTGGAACGTACTATACGATTGGACTACAAGAGGATCTATTAACCTTAAACATTTTGTAGATCAAAGGAATATCACACGAAGCTTAAAGTTATGAACTGAAAATTGGTTCCATTACATTATTATGAGCCATATAGTATAGTAATAAACTTCATTTGAAATACAAACACAATTTTTGTGAAAAGTTAAATCAGGCCTGCAGTTCAATCTTTAATGGACTGTTCTTATGAACCAGATATACCCGGCAAAGTGAGCAAGCCTGGCTTGCCATGTCAGTTTATCATATTCCTCATACAAGGCAAGCACAACCCGTGACCTGGGATCTTGTCACTCATGCAGGCACTCTGTGAGCCAGGCTGGCCCCATTCCAATAGAAATACCATCTTGAAAATATACAGAATAAATATATGACAGGATCTTCGTACTAGTAAGCCAGCCTGGTTGAACAACCTGTAAGCTTCAAACTTGACATATCCCAGTTGATTTTTACCAGTGATTAAGTACTTGGAAGATGGGGGCATATATAACACCCTTCTTGTAGCTTGCTCAAAATATTTTGCATTTTTGGACTGTGGCTACAATCTTGGACATAACTGGTTGAAACTACCTTTACTTCTATTCAAAATTTTCATACCCTCATAATAATTTCCCTGTTGCGCTTCTTAAGCCCCGACTCTCAATATTGAACTTGTTATATAGTAAATTATCAAAAGTTGTTTCAATGACATTGTTAACAACACTCAACTGGGAAAGTGGGTATGATGAAAGTGGGTTTGTTTTGTCAAAGTATACTAACTTTGTAATATTGTGAGTAATGGTCTCAAGCATTATGTCAAATATTGTACCTACCTTGCATAGGCGGTGGAAGATCTGTATTATTGGGGGGCTTAGAATGTAGCGCACCAATGTAGGGGGGTCTGGGAGAATGATAATCCTTCCCCAGAAAAGTTTGAAATCTAGTATCTCTGAAACCACATTTCCTGCATTCTGTGGGGAGAATTTTATGGAAATTTCAACATTACAAGCTTTCATCTCGAGTACTAAAAACATAGTTCAATAATCTAATATTCAACATTTGTTATATAAACATATTTAATTGAAAGACTGAAACAGGGGGGCCCAAGGCCCCCATTTCCCGGCTATAGCCCTCCCCCTTCTGGTTCCACCACCTATGCAGCTATGCTACCTTGTATTTGGCTACCCTGGACTCTTCCTTGGGAGCAATTCATGTACCTTGGCACATGGCGTACTAGGCATTGATTCTAGCACTCCACAGTTTATTAACAATGACAAAATTTGTATTATGGTTTTAGAAATTATTTTGTCACAACACTATTTTCAGAATGGCTTTTCTTCAATGTACCTGTATGATTACAATATTTCCTGTACCATGGGCAAGTTCCCATGCAGGGATCATGACTTGGTCCTGGCTTGCCTGTGAGCAGACTAGCTCCTGGCCAACAACTATGGAACCAGTTTGGCTATATTTTATGGGAAGCTGTGTGATTATGTTTTATGCTGTTGTTGTTGAAAAAACATTGAAAAGTATTCCAGTAAATTATTATATGAATTTGCCCTCTGTACAACAAGAGGGAGTACATATATTCTCCTACCAGGATTGACCCCTGCCTATAAGCCACAAAACTGTATATAGAAAATATACATGGTACACTTATTACCAATGTGTATGACTAATTTGTTTTATATTATTAATACAAGTATGCAGGCTAGAATACAAGATAAGTATTTAACAATACCCGCTGAATCAACCAAAGATGTTTATCCATGCATTTATATACAACATGACTAAGATTGTATCCATAATTCTTGCAGTACATGGTTAAAGATTATTAGGGTTAAATATAATTTAGTAGTGATCTTGTATATACTAATTATAAGATGATCAAGATTAGGCCACTAAACTAAAATCAACTGCTTTTTCTAATGGATATAGATAAAATATTCTGTTATTCACAATCAAATAAAAAGTTGTGATAAAGTATAACCATTTTGAAAACCAAGCATATTTCCAAAAAATTTACCGCACAAAGCTTCACGTTCTATTTCACCATTGGTACATTTATAAAATAGTACAAACTTAATACTACCTTTCTTTATATTTTCCGTGTAATATTACAGAAGATTATTCACCTTATCACTGCTAAAATTACTCTGAAATACAAAAACAATATTCCCACACTCCTAAACAGGAGCCATTATCTATATATAATTTACCCGGTTAATAATTTATTGTTGCATTATTGCGACATCCATTCCGTATCAACGACCAATCATATTCACTTCCGGTTATGGATTATCCCAGAGCTTACGATTCTTCCCAAAAAATCGCAGTCTCGGGAGACGAGATTGTCATGGCTCTGGGTACGAGATTGAGAAGCCCTGGGACCGAGGATGTTTCAGCCCAATTCATATAGGAGGACTGCGACCGGCAGTTTCCAGTAAATTATAAATTTGGCTCCCCTTGGCTCTGGGTGCGAGAGTGTCACCTATAGGGTTTTGTAGATGGAAAATTATTGAGTGTAAATTATATACATTTATTAGACCTAACCAAGAACTGCGAAAAATGCAAGGTCCCTGGCAGGAATCGAACTGCGATTTCGGTGCAGCGCTCTAACCAACTGAGCTACAGAATCCAGTTTTCGAGCTCTGCCATGTTAAGTTGTGGGTAAATATCAAGATTTTGTTGGCATCTCACTCGATTGAATAATAATTGAAGGGTTTTGTAGATGAAAAATAATCGCAGGGCCGCAGATTCGATTCCTGCCAGGGACCTATAGTTGCATTTTTCGCAATTATTATTCAATCGAGTGAGATGCCAACAAAATCTTGATATTTGTCACCTATAGGTCTAGATAGGCTGGTCGTGTAGTGTACTAATATAGACTAAAACATTTAGACCTTGGGAACGAGGTTCCCCCCATTGATCCCCCACCCCCAAATGGACGAACTTTAATTTTTCTTCTTTCGTCCTCGTAACTTCGCCATTCTATCGACTTGTGTTTCCATATTCCGTATCTTCCCATCTTTATCAGTTGAAGCAACAATCTCGTGACCGACATGCGAACAACCTGCTCTGACCGTCATGCGAACAACCTGATCTCAACAATTTCGCGAACAACTTTCTTTTGAACTTTCTTCGACTTGTTGACAAAACACAAATCGTTTATTATGGGTATAAGAACAATGAGTCACGCAAGTCTGTTGAAAAGCGACCTGTGCCATTTTGGTGATAGAAAATACGACATAATTAAATTCACCGTCACGAATACTTCATTGGCTTGGGAGCCTCGCCCTCGTGATTCGAGACAAAAGAATACTCACTCATAAGAATCGAGTGATCGGCGAAGTAATTATCGAAACGGTGTGTTACTAGTATTCGAGGATTCGTTGCCTCGTACAAAAACATTAGTGTAACTGTTTGCATTGATTGGAATCTTTTTAAGGCTGATGGTATCGACATTGAAACATTTCATGGGCGGCAAACATTTAGAGGAGCTTTGGTGGCCTTTTTAGGGGATACTCCAGCTGCAAATCTCATTGGTGGTTTCAAAGAAGGCGTTGGAGGTGCAATGAGAATGTGCAGGACATGCTACTGCACCAGGAATGCAGAAACGAATGAAAGCGTATCAATGGTAAAAGACAAAACCTTTCACAAAACCAAGGCATACGTACACTGTTATATATCATTATTAAAAAGCTTATCGAAACAAACATCCCATTCAAAATAATTATTATGAAGAACCGCTAATGCAATTAATCTGTTATTTAGCTGACACATGGTGACTGTAATTTGAGGGAACTAGACCAACACCTTCGGAACACTTTGGATGTCATGGAACCAACTCTAACAGCGAGAACACGGGCATACTGGTCCAAATTTTGGGGTATAAATGATTTAAGCATTCTTCACGAGGCCAAGTACTTCGATGTCTGCCAATGTTTGCCGCATGATATTATGCATATCTTACTCGAAGGATTGGTGACATCAGAGATTAAGCTGGTCTTGAGACATGCCATAGATGATCTTGGGCTGTTTACCATCAATTGGTTTAATGGGGAAATTCAACGGATGCGCCTCATTGGTTTAGAAGTCCGTGACCGGCCATCTGCTATTGACCGCAGTTACATTAACTCAAGTGGTCACAAGCTAAATCAATCCGGTATGTACGCATTGCTCGTTAGGTAAGTGCTCATATTTTGGTTAATTGTCATATTACGTGATCCATAGGCATGTTTGAGAGTATCTAGCAGCAGTATACCTTGTCCTTAGGGTCATTTGGTGTACCGTGCCTGAATAACACTGTATGACTTTTTTAGCTGCCCAAGTCATGACTCTGTGCAATATGTTGCCATTTACAGTATCATTGGAAGACGTTTTCCTGATGATGATATGCACTGGTATTGCTTGAGACTGCTTCTTCAAATCACAAACATAAGGTACATTAAACCTATTTAAAATGTAAACATTATATACTATTAGAATGTAAAAAAATTGTTCATTAAATAATTAACTTAATTGTGAATGGGATATACAGTACAGTCAAGATAATTAATGTATTACAAAATGAAAATTAACTGTGACACTGAATTATATTGTTACATCATCTGGATTCACAGTTTAGCATACGAACTGTAACCTGAAGATGCATCAACTCTGGCCACCCTCATTCAAGAGCACAATCACATCTTTTTGTCCATTTATGGACCTGATGCTGTCACACCGAAATGGCATTACATGGTACATCTACCAGACCAGATTCTCAAGTAAGAATATTATTCTTAAAAATGTGATAATTTGATGGAACTTATATTTTTAGATGAACTTATAACATCCTCCTTAACCTATTAGTTGACAATGTTAAGATGCACTCATTTTAGTGTTTTAGTTCATTATCTAACAGGAGACAACAATCACAGCATTACTTGTCAGTGGTAGACAACCACCAGTTAATGGATTAATAGAGTGAAAGACAGGAACATAATATTTAATTGCATAATATTTATTTAATTGTTAAAATTTTTCTTTAAATGGGATACGCCCATTAACTGGTAGTCTGGCTTTAGATAGAGTAAAATATTAAAGCACAGTTCAAGTTGCATCTGAACATATTGTCAGCTAATCGGTTACAGTATAATGACAAAACTATCACTCAGGTTGTACTTCTTACCTTTCAACGCCAGTCTCTGGTAGAGGCTTGCAGTTTCTGGTAGAGGCTTGCAGTTTCGATCATCAAAATACAGTTGATGTTCATTTTTGTTCTTTTATATTTAAAACAGGTTCGGGTCATTGAGAACACAATGGTGCATGCGGTTTGAAGCCAAACACCATTTATTTAAGCAAGCAATGACAACATCAAGCTTCAAGAATGTTCCGAAGACAATGGCTTACCACCATCAGTACCACATGTGTCATCAACATATACTCAACGAGGGACAACAAGGATCCAGTTATCTAGAAAGTGATGACAGCCATTTATGTAGTAAGTTTGACATGCATTCAAACATGGTAAAAAGAACAAAAATGTAAAAAATACTAGGCACATTTTATCCACAAAGCATGCACTGCTTACAGGGGCGCACATTCCAAAAAAGTTTGGGGGGTGTCCATTGTTCAGGGACCGACTTTTTATATTTGTTCGACCACATCAAAACATGTATTACGAGTTAATGTAAAAACATGTGTAGTGCCAGGGATGTAGAAGGATTGTTAAAAAATAGGGGGCCAACACTTGAAAAACTTGAGTCTGTAGATCGTCAGAAATGGCATTTTCAGAGTCTTCTCTACCTCTCTCGTTATGGGTCCTTCCATTAATATATATAAGATTTCAAACACTCTAGTTTCGAATTCAAATATTTCGCTGCAATTTTCTTTAAATACAGTTATTTAAAGAAAATGCCTCCCAAAACGTAACCTTCAACATCATAAAGATCCAATTAAAAACTGCATTTTTACAACAGAGTTGAGTTAATTTTACTCAAGAATACTGACGTGGAAATAGAACGGACAAGGAGGTTTTGCGCAGTCGTGTATGGCTATGTCATCTTACATTTGAGTATATTGCTTTAAGAGGAAAATATATCTCTGGGTTTTGCAATGTTGATATCTTTTATTGACAATTTTTGTATCGTTTATTATATGTTTTTTAGACAGGATGTTTCGGACCAACTCGGACCGAATTAAGTAGTGGAATTTTACAATTTGAGACCGAGGGCTTGATGCTCAGGGCTTGATGCTCAGGCTAATATTGTAGCCTGAGTATCCGGCTTTCTGGGGGGGGGAGGAAAAATGCGGGAGAAGGGAGAGGTAAAATGGGGAGGAAGGGGGAGGGAAAGGGGAAGAATGGGAGGGAAAGAGGGAGAAGGGAGAGGAAGGGGAAACCAGAGGGCCTCATACTCAGGATATGTATATTGTACCCTAAAAAATAATCCATTCCAACATTTTAGGCAATAAACCATTTGACATGGCCATCGAATTGGAGGATGTTGTAGATTATGTGACAAGTGGTGGAGACCTTTCATACTCATTGTAAGATATAAACTGGTGCTTTATAACATTAGAGAGTTCTCAGAAGTAAAAGTTATCATTTTTTACCAACACTGGGCAGGGATGGATTTACTACGGGGTTGCGCACCCCTCCTGGCCTTGGCCAATGGGGTGCAGGGGGTGCCAATTCCCATATCAAATCCAAATTTTGAATTTGACAGGGCATTTATCAAACAAAAATATAATATCTGGCCATTGATGGGTGTTTTTGACCATCTAGGCCATCTTATTTAAAAAAATATTTCTGACAAGATATAAATTCCCTTGACCTTGTAGAGCCATTCATGTAGTTCGAAATGGCATTCGACTTGATGTCACCAATGCGGTCTGCTTAACGACAGAAGACGAAGAGTTGCCTTGTTTTGGCTTCATTATCCAAATTCTGATCCTGGATGATGGTCATACGCTGTTCGTGGTTCAGAAAGCTGTGACTGAGCATTACGATTACAATTTTATGTCGTACGAAGTACACAAAATAGATGAAACAACAATCGTCCGTTTGGAGGAACTGGCACATTGTATACCGCTGTATCCACAAACCGTAAATGGAACTGTGTTTGTCAAGCTTAGGCACAGCAGAGTTTACGAGTTTATAGCTCAGTAGAAGGTTCGTATATAAACACATGGTAGACGCAGTGTGACCAGATTTTGTCAGCGGTATTCACCAAATGACATGCTGAAATTTTACCAAATTGGATTATTTTTTACCAAACAGGTGTTTAAGCACGTGTTTTACCCTTTTTGGTAACAAAATGTGCATCAAACCATCAAATAATAATTTAAACACACTTTCAAACTCTTTTTGTGGCATCCAAAAAGATCTTGTTAATAGTATTGTGAAGAATGCAAGGATAAGTACAAGATTAAAAAACTGATATGAAAACTCCTGATGAGCAATGATATATTTTGAATTTCGACAATAGTTTTATTTATGTTAATTATGTATGGCGCGTTTTTACGGTCAAAATTCAATAGTTACAAGTCGAGCGTCAATGGTTTAAATCGATCAACACTTGCTCGAAACGAACAGAGCGATATACAAATCAAATCAAATCGAATCGATCAATGCATATTCAAATCGAGCATACGTTACTCGAATCGATCGTCAAACTTGCAGCGAGCAGTGTTTCCACCTTTTTGAAACGTAACTTCCATTGCCGCTTTCCAAATGAAATTTTCGTCTAAAAATATCCTTAAATTTCGAATTTACCTCCTTTTTTCCTTACGTCTAAATTTCCTTCAAAATGGTATGCGCTGTCAATATACGCGGGTTCGGTCCTTTCCACAATAGCGTTGTCCCAAGTAGCTAAAAATAGATTCCCTCAGCTAAGACCCCCCACGAGATTCAGACAAACAAACTACTATTTAATATGGAACTAGAAATACATGCTTGCAGTAACCCCTCGCCCCAGCTGAACATTGCCAGACATTACATTCCAAAACATTACTATTGCTAATCTTTTTTATCAAAAAATCTGCCATGCAAAGGTTGTAGGCGAGTCGGATATCTGCGTTCAAAACAAATTTTTGGCATAGAAAACAGAATTGGATCCTTGGCTCACACCCCTCTTCACGACGCAATCAAAGGGCTATCGCCAAATGAAATGTTTTACCTGACGTAATCACTGTGGCTTCCTTCATTTTAAATTTGCCATTAATTTGATCATTACACTAATAGTTTGGAAAGAAGAGTGGAAGGAACAATATTATTTTGGGAAATATATTTTGAAAGAATAAAAAATGGAAATTTTGTTTCAAGAAGAGGAAGCACAGGAGCCATGGCAACCACTGACCTATACTAATGGACTGAGTGCTCGAGGTCAAAAAGTGTCCTCACCGTTGCTGACGTCATATAGGTCCTCACATCGATGAAAATTACCGCATACCGATATTTTCCTAATGTTATTTGTGCTCGCGGGCGAATATGTGTTTTTGAAATTTAACGAAGTTTGTTTTTAATTATTTTTCAATTCTGTGTTGTTTTTTTGCAAACTTTGCTGTTTTTGGTAAATATTTACTACCTTCGAGTTGAGAACAACCTTTTCCAAAATAGGAGTATATTTTCCTGTTGCAAGTTTGAAAACAAACATTTTAATGTTAAATAAAATGATGGCTTCGGTATGTTTTTATACACGACCACAACAAGAGCTTCGGGCCATCGATGATTGCTGGTATTTATGCTATAGTTTTTCTATAAAATTTGTCGTCTTATGTAAGGTTTTTGCCGAGAATCTTTCCTGTTATTATACTGAGTAAAAGACTGTTTTGTGGAGTTTTCTACGGCTATTTGAGTTTTTTTACTGAACATGTATACGGCTTTAATTGAGAGTTGAAAACATACTTGACAGCCCGCCAATTTCATAAAGAGCACATTTAGTATAAAAACTATAAACTGACTTACTTTCTACAATGATTTCGCAGCAATTTCTGGCGTCAAAAACACAAAATTAACAATTTTTTTGAGTTTGAAACAATAAAAATATAGAACCGAGCCGATTATCAACGCATTTGTAAGTCAGCGAATTTACGCATGAGAGCAAGGACCTATATGACGTCAGCAGTGGTGAGGACACCGAGCTCCTGATAAAATAGATTGCGCGCTCAGTCCATTTAGTATAGGTCAGTGGTATTGACCCTTTGCTAATTTTGGACACGGTGGCATACCTTGGCCACTGGGCCTTGCATTTTGGTAATTTCGAACATGGAGGCATAGCATAGCAATTGTGTCTTGTCCCTTCGCTAATTGTAAATTATGGCGGCATAGCTAGGAATTGGGTTTTGTTCCTTCGCTAATTGTGGATTGTGGCAGCAAATCTTAGCAACTAGGTCATGTCCCTCTTCTAATTGTGATAAGGGCGGCATAACTTAGGAACTTGGTTTTCCCCCTCGCTAATTGTGATTTATAGCAGTATAGCTTAGCAATTGGGTCTTGTCCCTTTGCTAATTGTGAATTATGGCGGCATAGATTAGCAGCTGTGTCTTGTCCCTTTAGTAATTTTCATTTCTGGCGACATAGCTTAGCAATTGGGTCTGGCCAGTAGGTAACTCCCCCCCCATTCACCGTACAAAGGGATGCCGACAATGACGTCATACCGCCAATGACGTAATGACCGGAAATACCCACCCACATTCGGAATTAATGATGTACGTTCATTAATTAAATACCCGCCCACATTTGGAATTAATGATATACGTTCATGAATTAATTACCTGCCCACATGAATTATAAAGTATGCACGTTCAACTACGTGTATCCGGTTTTAATAAAGATGACGTAATGACATGTTTAGTTATATTTAGTGTGCATTACGTAATTGTACTATACATGCCTATAAAAAACGCTGTCGCGCTTTTATTCAGTGATCATTACTAACTAAGTTTGAAATGAGTTTCTCACAAAATTTCGAGCGGTCGAACTGGGCTAACAGTGTTCATGCAGACGAAGTTTCGTCCGTTGATTATAAAAAACTTTTCAGTTTGTTAGAAGCCATATATCCAGAGGCTGTTTTTGACGAAGTTTGTAAGCTAAGTAAGGAAAGATGCTGTGGTTGTGAGTACGATCACCCAAGTCAACGCCAGCATGACTGTCTTATGTTATCTGAACAGGAGAGATGGCAATCGTATGGCTTGGAGGCCATAGATCGAGTAATAAATAAACGTATGGTCTGGAGATAATTTGTCGAAGCTATTAGAGTGATGAAACTACAGTACCATAAATATGTTCGTGGGCATTTTGAAAGTCTAGAGGAAAGCCCTGATTCAACGTTTGTTTATTCATTGATGGACCTTCGTGAAAACACTGAGGATCGTGAGTTTGAGTAAATTTTGAGCTATATCTTTCGTATTGGAGAGAGGACAGACTTTGAAATAAAATTATCTTGGAGCGACTTTGGGCGAGATCATTGACGCCAGGGAAGCGTACAAGACACAAAAAACGGCTCTTTTAAGAGCCACCAAATATACTAAAAGAACTAAACGAGTTTCGTGTTTACATATTTATAGTATGCACTGATCACATTTCGCTTAGCGTCAATACCCCAACACATGGACAGATCAAATGACAAATCAGAAATGTATAGTGTACACTGAACACATTTCGCTGAATATCAACACTTTTCGTATGAAATTATTCGATAATCACTCATTTATCAAACCATTAGTCATTTTCCAGTGCCTAAGTTTTATTACTAGCTTACTAGCTTAGCTGTGAGATACAAAGGATTTGAATAATTTTTGACAGCTAATTGGAATATAAAATAATGATTTCCGACTTAGCAGCATGAGTCTAAGTATAACATTTTGATCTATGCACACATATTTTGTTAGTCAGAAACTCATCCTCAAAATATACACCTAGTTAGCACTGATAAGACCTTTTTATTATGACATTACACAATCTTCTCTCTCTCTCCTTTTGCGATAAAAATGTGGACATGTTTGTGAGGCACTTATTGCTGATTTTTGACGCGCTATAGCGATGTTTACTATAGATGCTTACTGATTTTTACTTAGGTTGATCTATGCACACATATTTTGTTAGTCATTGACACTACTCAGTTCACGAATCCTTTAAGGGTGATATCGCCGCATTGTACAAGTTTTTCTAGCTGTATCAATCCTTTTGCACAGCACACACATCCTTCTTGAATTCCATCGCCTTCGTATTTCTCTCCTGCGTCTTCGCCTTAAGTTCGCATTTTTCTCATGCGTCTTCGCATTAAGGCCCTTCGCACAAATATACATTTTTTATACACATATTGCCCGGGTTTTACACTATTTTCCAGCTTAGATCACTTGACGTTTCGTATATCTCTGTATATTTCGGGGTTCCCTAGGAGTTCCCTCGGGGCACATATTTAGCAAGTCCGGTAGAAGTACTCCTTTACGGGACCTTGTTGCGGGACATATTTAGCGGGTCCCGACGTCCCTTGCGTCCCGTTTGAACAATTTGCTAGCCATCTTTTTGCGGGCATAATTTCAGGAACGCAGGGAGATTTTTCAAGTGGGGGTTCTCATCGAAACCGTAATGATTTTTAGAGTAAAATATCGCTACCGGTACACCGTTTTGGTTGACTGCATGTATAAATTAACACAACACGGATTAACACTTTAAACAAATTTATTATTTTAAGTATAGCAATTTTACAGAAATAAACAGTGATTACTGCCCAGCTTAGAACGTTTGACTTTGTAAACATTTCCTCTGTTAGCAAAAGTTAACGTTTCTGTCCCTTACGTGCTATGGGCTTAACAGAAATGTGCAAGACATGGTTTATTGAGATCACAGCCGAACAGGGCCGCTCTAAACATCTGCTGGCTTACACGTTTCAGGAAAAAAGTAAGTGATCAAACAATTTGACTGAGGCAATTGCTTTATTTTAACACATTTATTATTAATGATAATGTAATTCATTTTTCAATTGATAATGTACGCCAGTATTATCACCATCATCACCACCATCATCATCACCATCATCATCATCATCATCATCATCATCACTGTCATGGAAATGCTGTCTGTCTTCTAGCAGACGCTTGAAAAGATATTTTCTCTTTTCTACTGCGGAATATAAAGCTTCGTCCCGGTCGAGGAAATCTACGTCTATCAAATTATCTCTTGTCTGCATAATCTTCTGGTGAGTTGGATCTTTTTTCATGTGTGACATCCACAGCAGCCGGTCTGCATAAACCTCTTCTAGTTCTTTGGTCAGTTTTGGGAGAATTGCTGAAAACGATCGCCTTTTAGCTTCAACCTCACTAAAACCTTCATTTTCAATACACTTAACGTTTTCTTGAAATTCATCAAAAAGGTGCAGTTTTGCTTCATGGATCAACGTTTGCCAGGGGTCATAGTCCTCTCCATCTTCGCTGGTTTGGTGATCCCCGTCTTCGCTCTCCTCTTTGTTGCCATTTTCCTCGCTGTTCTCATTTTCTTCGCTGCTGCTCTCTTTCTCTTCGCTGTTATATTCTTCTTCGTTATCATCATCACTATCGAAAATATCGCCGTTTTGATATTCAGAAGAGGTAGATGCCCCTTCATCGAAATTATCCATTCTAGCTCTTTTCGCTCTGGGCATAATGTCGTGGTCTTCTTCATCTGCGCAAGATTACTTGACGTTATTCAGATAAACACGTCTTTCTTCACTTGATAACAGGTGAACGTCTGCCAAATGATTGGATAGTTTGCAAAGGTTTTTCTTTCCGCACAGAGGACAGTCTTTACGCGTTCGTGGCATGGAGCGAAATGACTTCTCTTTTCAGGGTACACAGTTTTTAATGATTATGTCGAACAAACACGTCCTTCAAAAAGCCTGTAGAAGTGTCCTTACGTCCCGTAAGACTGTGCCATGGCGATACCTATACATTTTGTCAAACGGGACCCCGGGACGTCGCTACGGGACGCATTTTAACGCGTCCTTACGTCCCGTAAGACTGTGCCATGGCGATACCTATACATTTTGTCAAACGGGACCCCGGGACGTCGCTACGGGACGCATTTTAACGCGTCCCGACGTCCCGTAAGACTGTTCCATGGCAAGACCTATACATTTTGTCAAACGGAACCCCGGGACGTCGCTACGGGACGCATCTGAACGCGTCCCGACGTCCCGTAAGACAGTTCCATGGCAAGACCTACACATTTTGTTAAACGGGACCCCGGGACGTCGATACGGGACGCTTCTGAACGCGTCCCGACGTCCCGTTAGACTGTTCCATGGCAAGACCTACACATTTTGTCAAACGGGACCCCGGGACGTCGCTACCGGACGCTTCTGAACGCGTCCCGGCGTCCCGTAAGACTGTTCCATGGCAAGACCTACACATTTTGTCAAACGGGACCCCGGGACGTCGCTACGTTATTTCTGTAAAATTGTTATACTTAAAGGAATAAATTTGTTTAAAATGTTAACCGTGTTGTGTTAATTTATACATGCAGTCAACCAAAGCGGTGTACCGGTAGCGATATTTTACTCTAAAGATCATTACGGTTTCTATGAGAACCCCCACTTGAAAAATCTCCCCTCGTTCCTGAAATTATGCCCCAAAAAGATGGCTAGCAAATTGTTCAAACGGGACGCAAGGGACGTCGGGACCCGCTAAATATGTCCCGCAACAAGGTCCCGTAAAGGAGTACTTCTACAGGACTTGCTAAATATGTGAGAACCCCGAGAGAACCCCGAGGGAACTCCTAGGGAACCCCGAAAAAACCTCCAGAAATATACGAAACGTCAAGTGATCTAAGCTGGAAAATAGTGTAAAACCCGGACAATATGTGTAAAAACTGTATATTTGTGCGAAGGGCCTTAATGCGAAGACGCATGAGAAAAATGCGAACTTAATGCGAAGACGCAGGAGAAAAATACGAAGGCGATGGAATTCAAGAAGGATGTGTGTGCTATGCAAAAGGATTGATACAGCTAGAAAAACTTGTACAATGCCGTCAATGCGGCGATATCACCCTTAAAGGATTCGTGAACTGAGTCAGTGTCAATGACTAACAAAATATGTGTGCATAGATCAACCTAAATTTATGTGCGCACGGCTCATCGAACACAGCATGCCAAAGTAAAAATCAGTAAGCATCTATAGTAAACATCGCTATAGCGCGTCAAAAATCAGCAATAAGTGCCTCACAAACATGTCCACATTTTTATCGCAAAAGGAGAGAGAGAGACGATTGTGTAATGTCATAATAAAAAGGTCTTATCAGTGCTAACTAGGTGTTTATTTTGAGGATGAGTTTCTGACTAACAAAATATGTGTGCATAGATCAAAATGTTTTACTTAGACTCATGCTGCTAAGTCGGAAATCATTATTTTATATTCTAATTAGCTGTCAAAAATTATTCAAATCCTTTGTATCTCACAGCTAAGCTAGTAGGCTAGTAATAAAACTTAGGCACTGGAAAATGACTAATGGTTTGATAAATGAGTGATTATCGAATAATTTCATACGAAAAGTATTGATATTCAGCGAAATGTGTTCAGTGTACACTATACATTTCTGATTGTCATTTGATCTGTCCATGTGTTGGGGTATTGACGCTAAGCGAAATGTGATCAGTGCATACTATAAATATGTAAACACGAAACTCGTTTAGTTCTTTTAGTATATTTGGTGGCTCTTAAAAGAGCCGTTTTTTGTGTCTTGTACGCTTCCCTGGCGTCAATGATCTCGCCCAAATTCGCTCCAAGATAATTTTATTTCAAAGTCTGTCCTCTCTCCAATACGAAAGATAGCTCAAAATTGACTCAAACTCACGATCCTCAGTGTTTTCACGAAGGTCCATCAATGAATAAACAAACGTTGAATCAGGACTTTTCTCTAGATTTTCAAAATGTCCACGAACATCTTTATGGTACTGTAGTTTCATCACTCTAATAGCTTCGACAAATTATCTCCAGACCATACGTTTATTTATTACTCGATCTATGGCCTCCAAGCCATACGATTGCCATCTCTCCTGTTCAGATAACATAAGACAGTCATGCTGGCGTTGACTTGGGTGATCGTACTCACAACCACAGCATCTTTCCTTACTTAGCTTACAAACTTCGTCAAAAACAGCCTCTGGATATATGGCCTCTAATAAACTGAAAAGTTTTTTATAATCAACGGACGAAACTTCGTCTGCATGAACACTGTTAGCCCAGTTCGACTGCTCGAAATTTTGTGAGAAACTCATTTCAAACTTAGTTAGTAATGATCACTGAATAAAAGCGCGACAGCGTTTTTATAGGCATGTATAGTACAATTACGTAATGCACACTAAATATAACTAAACATGTCATTACGTCATCTTGATTAAAACCGGATACACGTAGTTCAACGTGCATACTTTATAATTCATGTGGGCAGGTAATCCCCGAGCCGGGCGATAGCCCGGGCGAGGGTACTAATTCCGCTCGGTTATTTATCACACCCGGAAAAAAGGAAATCCATGGGAGATCTAAAGTTCATCAATAATCGCGGGCGCGTTGTTCAAAGTTGGTGGGTGGTCATCTCACTGATCTTAAAAGTATGGCAGATTGTCAGGAGTGGAGTGAGTGAGATTATAAAAAAACTTGAGAGTCTGAATTAAATGTCGCTTTTGGAACTTTATTGGAAGAGCTGTGTCTGTGGGACGGATCTTATCGCTTTAACTTTAGCAAAAAAGATAAGAAGAGTACAAGCGACACCTGAGCGAAGTAAAATATATAGAGGCAGGTTTGTTATATTATTAAAACAATAAAAGTGCTGATGTATTTTTGTTCTAAAAACTCCTGCTTTATATATATAGTTTTTCATTTGTTTACGGCTAAAGTATCGTATATTTTATATGATGAAAAAGGTCTAAATTAAAAGGAGAACGAAATCATTTTTACGCTTGCATTTTAAAGTGATTCATTTCAGAAAGGAATTTTCAATTTTTCATCGGTAAAATGCAGTTTAGTTTTGTGAACATTTCGAAACGTTATATTTGAACGGAATGTTGAATTTTACATTAGTTTAAAGCTCATATAACGAATAATAACATACCTACATCATAAATTCGGGAATTCTATGGCTAAAACAACTATTTTTTAATTATTTTTGGCCGATTTGTATCCTGTTTTGTACGTTAAAATTGTATTATTCTCATATTGTGTGTCAGTGTTGCTATGACTACAGTGCTTCCACTACTTAAGAAATATTTCCGTTGCGTATCTTTCAAGAAACCATGTATATATATTTCCCGGTTTTCTTACAGTTTTCCTTTCAAGCTATCAGAGTATTGTTTTCCTTCAAACTCATTTGAAATGAACGAAAACACTTATGTCAAGAAGTTCACTTATATGACGCTGTCCTTTGAGTGCGTCATAAATGGAGGGGGGGGGGGGGTGTAGATAATTCAATTATGTTTTGTAGCGAAAATTATGCCTGAATCGAAGATACCAAACACGCGGCCACTGATTTACCGAATCCCATTTCCAGCAGAAAGACTGCTGGTGTAACAGCTTAAAAAGCTTAGTATAATGTTGGAAGCTGTCGTTGTTTAGCTGTTGCGAGGGGTTGCTGCATGCATGTATTTCTAGTTAATTCATGAACGTACATCATTAATTCCAAATGTGGGCGGGTAATTAATTCATGAACGTACATCATTAATTCCGAATGTGGGCGGGTATTTCCGGTCATTACGTCATTGGCGGTATGACGTCATTGTCGGCATCCCTTTGTACGGTGAATGGGGGGGGTTACCTACTCTGGTCTCTTAGCTAGCTTTGAATTGTGGCGGCATAGCTTAGGAACTAGGTCTTGCCTATTAAAGTATATTAATATAAATCGAAATACTAACAATACATCAAACAATAAACAAAATGATATAGTTTTGTAACAGGGTAATGTCTTTTGTTAACTGGCGACCATTGAGTCCTCGCTCTCTCTCTCTCTTATATTATTAAAAATAATACAATGTAAATTTATTCGATTTTCTGTACATGCGCTATGAAAGCACTTCCGTATACATCTATGAGATGCAAAAGTCGAAATTATCCCCGAGCCGGCGCGAAGCGCCGTGCGAGGGTACTAATTCCGCTCGGAGATTTACACCCGGGTATGTGAAAACATTGTGGAATGCAAAGTCGTCCGCCATTTTTTTTTGTCATGGACTGGACTGGACAGGACCTTTTCGTAAGTTATGCGCATGCGCAAGTTCAAGCCGAGAGAAGACTTCCATTATATTTTGCAAACTTTTTTCAAAATTAGTTTTGCACTCATTTTAATAGTAAGTCTCTATGTCTCCAAAACAAGATAAATGAAAATTATTTAGAGGACAAATTAACAAGAGGTGAAAAAGTCGAAAGACCGAAAAAGGAGCGTTTTAAACAGGCAAGTGTCTATTTTCCATGCTTGCTTTGCCGATTTTTTAACACAGCATGCAGTATAGTTTGTGAATTTGAAAATGTGTAGATCATTCTGTGTGGTCAATACAACATTGATTGATCTTTAAGAGTATTTTAGTATTGATTCAAATATGTTATAGACAAATAAAATAACATTAAATCTCAAAAACTTCATTGCAAAAGCAAGTGCGAAGTATAAAAATACTCCTCGAAAAGCAGTTGAAGTTTTTTGAAAATTTCGAAACGTTTTGTGAACGTCTAAGGTTGAATGTTACAGTAAATCAAAGCTAAAAGAGTGCACAATAGCATACTCACTTTATATAGTTGGACAATTGATAATTTTATAGTTAAAAACAAAATAAAATTTTGTACAAATTAAAATATAAAAAATATACAATGTTGCGTGTTACCATGGTTACATTCGTCGACTCAGTACTTCATGTTACAATAACTTTTGGGAGTAAATTTTTTGGTTCAAACTTAACTATGGTTCAAATGGGCGAGGGGTTACTGCATGCATGTATTTCTAGTATATACTATACGTACGGCGGTTGACTGTTGTGTAAAACTACCTGAAAATTACAATGAGAACTTCGACGTTTCGAGCGAAGGCCCTTCGTCTGGAAGAAGGCCCTTCTAACTTCCAGACGAAGGGCCTTCGCTCGAAACGTCGAAGTTCTCATTGTATTTTTCAGGTAGTTTTACACAACAGTCAACCGCCGTATTTGCCATACTCTACCCACACTGGCACCGCACATAGTATACATACTATAATTTGGTTTCGTTGATTATAAAATACTTAATAGATGCTCAATAGATATCCAGAACATAATTTATTACTTATTCATACTATGTATGCAGCAGACACGATACCTATTTAAATGGTATGCCTAAAGATAAAACACTTTCTAAATTCTCACGAATGAACTTTTGAAATTTGAACTTCGTCACAAAAGATCATATTACATCAGACCACGCTGTGACCCTATCAAAGCTAAACTTGACAATATGATTCAACCTGTATAACTATGTCTACTAATATCTTATGCGATACATAGAATAAACAAAATGCTATAAACAAAGGCTAGCCTATTATTATAAAAATGCGATTTTGACCGACCGCGGAAATATGCTAATTTCATCGATAATCATAAAAACATTCATCAATAATCGTAATTACTGATACAGCCTATTGCACAAACGCACAGCTATAAGTATTTTATAATAATAAACATACTTTGAAAACTAGAACATGAAAGTGAATCAATGATAATCGAACCTCCATACCTTATTACTAGTAATTGTTTCTCCGTTCAAAAAAAAGGACATGCTTTGGTTTCTACCGAGGCTATATTATTTCTATGTGGCCATCTAAGACATCCATATATATTTGTTGCTTCGCTGCATTCAATAGCGCGTCGTGATAAAAGTATCAATTCGCTTCATCATTTGTCTATTTCGTACGTGGACTAAAATTGTCTCTTATAAAATAAACAAGACTTACCGACTTAATCAAAATGGAACCTTCGCACTTAAGGTGGCTCCATTCACTTTTCTGCCTAAGAGGCTAAAATTTGATAATTTCCTTTTTAACATACGTACATGGTTTAAACTTCCATACAATTATAGCACACTAAAGGCTTGTTACAATTAAAAATAATTTTTTAAAAATAGGGCGTTTCCATAACGACTATGACGAAAAAAATGTTGCCAAAAACGGCGATAATATTGTAGTTTTCTCAATTTTTTTTAAAATTAGTTCGGTGACCCCCAATTTTTAAATGATAAATCATTAACTTTAGTACAAAGAAATATTTTCTGCAAATTAAAAAAAAATTCAGTGGATTCAGATCTTTGCAATTCAGCTTTTTTGAAAGTTTCAGTCTAAAGATTTTTTAAATTTTTCTTCATTAACGCTACAGGTGCATATCTATTTATGTACAAGTGACGTACAGAACTCGTTTAGGAGATATTTTACGTGCTATGGTAATTTCTTGCTCGGCGAAGCTGTTTTTTTTCTTCGGCACGATTAATGATTTTACTTGTGCGTACAAAATTTCGCATGCGCAGTTCCAGATAAACACGCACATCCAACGCAATCAATAAAAGTTGTTTACTTGTTTTATATCTCGAACGTGCGGTACCAGTGTGTGTAGAGTGTAGCTAATATTCGGCGGTTGACTGTTGTGTAAAACTACCTGAAAATACAGGTAATTGTGTTTTGTACGTGCAGTGGCGATTTACACGCTAACAAATAATGGGAAACTCCAAGAAAACAGAAAGAACTATCTCAAACCAAATCTTTATTGCATTGCTTGACATAAGATATGGATGATATGTATGAATATTTTTGTTTTTTACGTAAACGCAGTTTTCGACTTCGGCTTTCGTGACTTCTTTGTCTAAATTGTTTTCATGTTGTTGGCGCCATTAAGCATTTAAACCTCGCCACCTGTATTTCGGCTCCAAAATCTCAGTTTGTAATCAAGCACAGTTTCACGTGCATCTCCTCCAACCTCGTTTACTGCATCTCTTTGCAGCAAATGTGGCTTGCTCTACATCGGAAGGACTGGAAGACGTTTAGGCGATAGGTTTGCTGAGCACTTGCGTGATGTTAAGAACAATGTGCACAACAAACCGATTGCTAGGCACTTCTACAGTGCCAACCACTCCTTTTCTGATATGAAAATATGTGCCATTCATCCCATTATTGGTGGCAATGATACCTGTCGGAAGCAAGAAAAGCGTCTCATTTTTAAACTTGGCACCATTCAGCCTGATGGTATCAATGAGCGCCTCTCCTTCATCTAGCTCATTCTTTTCTCTTAAATACTTCTTATATACTTTCCTCTATATCCCCTCTTCCCTTCCCTTGTACGACATAAATAGCACTTTGGTAAGTGTAATGCCTGTGCGCAGGCCTTCGACCCTATAATCGGGCCGAAGCCTACACGCAGGCTATATCTTTACATATTAATTCTATTTTGTTATGATTGTTATGACTACTTTATTTTCATTGGTTAATATTTTGTTCACGTGACAGCTTTTATAGCGTTGCTATAAAAGCTGATGAAATGTGTTTATCTGTCTACTAATTTCTCCTGACGAAGGGCTTTAGCTCGAAACGTCGAGATTTTGTTTATATCCTTTAGGCACACGCGAAGCAACCCTCAATTTGTTCTATAAACATCTAAATTTGTGTGCAAATTCTGGTTTTGTCAGAAATTCAGCAGGCTTTGTCCCACAATAGAAAACATTAATTCTAAGCGAAAATTGAGTTAAAAGTGCATTTCATCCCCCTTTCCTCTCCCCCCATCCCTCTCACTTCTCTCCCATCCCTTCTCCCCCCTTTCCTCGACTTCCTAACAATTAAACCACAATGTTGACAAATTGAAATTCGGACATTTTAGAAAAATATATCTGCAATAATCTACTAATGCGTGCATTTATTTTCCACCAATCTGATATAAAAAGAAACACACAAGACATCGTATTTATTGCTCTCTATTTACTGGGTGAAATCTAAATAGCAACTGCCTGTTACTGCAGTGCAAATGCTGTTTACATAAATACATAAGATAATATAATATTGCAAGAAAAACTACAAAATGCTGTTGTCTACAATATGCTAAATGTCCTACAAATTCTAAACGCAACATAAAACAAAGAAGCATTTGAAAGCAATATATGTGGCACACAAGCCGTTTTCTACATCAATATATTTGGGTGCATATACAGCACCTTCTCATCAACCTACATTTTAAGTTGCTTTCTTTGAGAAAATTTAAAGCCAATATATTTAAACACCAAAAATTTACGTTTAATTATTGTGCAGGATTTCAGATTTTAATGCCATCATCCAATTAATATACTTAGCTGTAATCATACAGAAAATTTTTTAGTATTTTCATCAAATTCTTGCCAAATCGCTGCAGGACTTGTGACAGTTTCAAACACTTTTTTCAATATTTAAAGTAATTTTATTCTAAACTAGGCTCACTTCATTGAAGCAACGTCAATTAAATAGCTTGAAATCTACTCTTCTACTAAACCCAGTATCCTTGATTTTAAATGGTCGAGATATTAGTAACATTCAACACTTGCATCTTCCCAATGCGAACAGTCATGACCATTCCATCCACGGTGACTGCAGTCCCAAATGTATGATTCATTACCAGAACAGGAAACTTCATTAAGCAAGATAGGACCAATTCCTTTGCCATAGTAAGCTTTACTTCGTGTCATATTCGCTCCACTGAAACCCAACTGACGGCATGCGACGTTGCCATCAGTAATATCCCAGGTATCATCACAGACAGTGCCCCAGCCAAATTTTGGGTGATAAATTTCAACCCTTCCGCTCATATTGTTACTTGAACCATTCAATGAGATTTTTAGTTCAGAGGTTCCTATAAATAGAAACCATACACACGTAAGAAAAATTCCATTTCCGTTTCATCATCGGCGCCTTAATTTTAGAAGCCCAATTTTGGCTTTTCACTTTGTGGAAGTTCCTGATTTTGCGGCAAAATATGGAATTAGATAAATGAACTACGGCATATTTCGTATTAAATGTGATTATTTCAAGCAAATTCCATAAATTGACTTTGTTCTGAGACGTGGATTTGGTATGTGCACAACTCAAATGTGCATAAGAGGGGCAATTATAAGGGGTGTTGCAAGGAATATTATGGGGCTTGTCCCCTGAATAAATTAATCAGGACAGTTGTTTTAGAAACGATACTAAATCCCCGGTGTCTCAAACGATAGTTAACCCGTTTGATTTAATGTTAGAAGAAACTAGAATAGCATTCTAACCTTGCAAGAAGGTTTAATAATTGTTTTATTAAAGGCTTATTTAAATTTTCATATTTGACAACTGAACTATAATGCAAATGTTTGAGCTTGGCGTACGTTTTAAAGATTAGTTGAAAAGGGACAAAACGGCTTATTAAAGAAATTTGAAAACAGTTTTTTATACAGTTAATATTTTACAACATTTTTTTGATGTAACATTTCCTTGATGAATGTCGTTTCCAAGCAAGAAAATGTGCAAGTTGATCAATAAATACTGATATTGAAACAATTATGCTGTACATGCATTTATTTGACAACATTAAAACAAATTAATAATTAAACCAAATGTCTATAGGCCGTCTATGCTAATTTTCTCATTTAAAAAAGGCTTTTTTTGCATCATGCATATTCAAGTTAAACACCAATCAATATTGCATAAAAATCATATTATAGTATTTCAAATTTAGGGCAGCGCTTTGTAAATATAGTAATACATATTTGAATGTAATAGCTGCTCTAGTTTTAACGTCAAATTCAATTCAAACAGACATGCTTAAATTTTTGGGGCACACCCGGTCACCGCGCCCTGGCAAAGGTATCTTCGAAAGATTTCAGGGTTATTATTGCCGCGTATATGTTTCGCTCCAAAATCGTAAACAAAATGTGGCTAAAAATTGATGCAAATCGAATGTCAAACAAACAGACACAATTATAATGAACAGACCGAGCTTTTCCGATAAATCCATGTGAAACTTCGTTGTCCTCAAGAGTTATAAGTTCAAAATACACCAGTAGATTAAACTAGAACATGTTTAACTTGAAATAAATACACCAAAGAACGCTGAAAATGCCAAACGATAAAATACAGTAGAACTCGGTGGGCGAATCTCCCTTTAATATATCCTTAATAATTAATCATTTTCCTATATGACTGCTTTATATGATTGAGGATACAAACCATTGACTGCTTAACTATAAACTTTGCCATATATTCCCATAAACACAAGATACAACTAAACGTAGAGCATATTTATTGCTATTGTTAAATGTGATATCAGATCTGACACAATTTTCCGCAAATTTATATATTTTAATTTTCATTGTTGATTAAATGATCCATTGTAATTATTAAATGATCCACTCGCTTATTGAAGAACTTGATACTGTCTTATCCTCTATTCCGTCGGAAGCTGAACTACTACTACTTGGTGATTTTAATGTTAATTTCTTAACTACAAAAAATGATACTTCACGAGTCCTCAAGAGAAAACTACTGCATTTGACCAATATATAGGTCAGCGCAGTCGTCAGAGCAAGCGCCTTTCACCTCTGAGTCTTGAGTTCGATTCTCGCTGAGGACATTACTCATCACACTCATGTGAAAAGAGTAAGTCAACGCTCTGTCGAAAGTCGTGGGTTTTCTCCGGGCACTCCGGTTTCCTCCCACAGGGAAAGTTGACTGGGTGGGTTAGGATAGACAGATTAGGAAAGTAATATCAAAATTGTAAAAATAAATAACATAGGCTCGGTACATAATATAGGTAAGGTAGATACTTGATGTAATCGGTCACTGAAAAGCCCCAATGGGGAGTGAGCTGAATAATGTATGTATGTATACAATCTTGAACAACTTATAGACAAACCTACGAGAATAACGGAAAACTCTACGACAATGATAGATCTTCTTTTTGCCAACAACAATCATCGAATAGTCGCCTCTGGAGTTTTACACGTCAACCTTAGTGACCATTCTCTTATCTACTGTGTCGTTAAATCGGGAGTACGTAGAGCCCCAGGTAGAGTCATCGAATATAGATCCTTTAAGACTTACTGTAAGCAATCTTTCCTTACCGATCTCAAAGTCTTGTTCATCGTTAACTTCATTAACGATGAACAAGACATTAATGTCGCTATATGTAAGTGGAACGAACTCTTTACAAACATCGCTGACGGTCATGCCCCTATTAAGAAACTTAGGACAAAAGGAATCCAAACTCCCTGGCTTAACTCAAATTTAAGTAACGCAATGCAAGATCGCGACCACCACCACCGTAAAGCTGTTAAGTCAAACTCGCCCTTCCATTGGAGAATGTACAAGAAGATTAAGAATTATGTTAATAGAACAGTTAAAACGTGTAAAGCTGAATACTACTCAAACCTGATCAACAAAAATAAAGGAAACTCTAATGAATTATGGAAAACCTTAAACAACATCTCCTCCCGAAAATCTCACTCCTCACCTTCCTGTATTGTATCCAATGGCGTCTCTCACACTGACCCAAAGTCAATAGCTGAGTCATTGAACAATGTTATCATTTCTCCACCATAGGATCCAAATTAGCAAGTAAAATAAAAAATAACCTACAACATCTTTGTCCGAATCTGTGCACTAATCAGCAATCTTCCGGTAGCTCTACGGAAAATGAATTTGTTTTCCATCCAGTCGAAGAGAGCTATGTGTTCAGTGTTCTGAGCAAGCTTAAAACAAGCAAAGCTATAGGACTAGATAAAATCAGTGCAAGACTACTTAAAGACTCCTCCAGCATCATAAGTCCTATTCTCACCAAATTATTTAATCGTTCACTTGACTCCTCGACATTCCCGTCAATCTGGAAATCTGGCAAAGTTACAGCAATTTATAAATCTGGTGATCAATCCAATGCTAGCAATTACAGACCAATCACAATACTTCCAACCATCAGCAAAGTTCTCGAGAAAGCAGTTCACTCTCAAGTCTACACCTATCTTATTGAAAACAAGATATTATCACCACGTCAGTTTGGTTTTAGACCTAGAATTTCCACTAGTATTGCACTTGCACACCTCACAGACACCATTTTAGGAAACATGGACAAGGGTTTAGTAACGGGAGCTGTGTTTCTTGACCTGTCTAAAGCCTTTGACACCGTTGACCATTCCCTTCTCTTTGACAAGCTTATCTAGCTCATCTGGTCTCTCCAACAAATCCGTTAATTGGTTCAAGTCATACCTTACGGATAGAAATCAAGTCACTGCCGTAGCTAATACTGTTTCTTCATTCAAGCACGTTCCTGTCGGAGTTCCTCAGGGTAGTGTTCTGGGTCCACTACTTTTCCTTTTATACGTTAATGACTTATCTTCTTGTACTAATCATTGCGAAATATCCTTATATGCTGACGATACTGCGATATACTTTTCATCAAACAACGCTGACGATCTTGAAAGCAAACTAAACTCTGACTTAAAACGGTTATGCGAATGGTTCAACGCCAATCTTCTGACACTTAATATCTCCAAGTGCAAGTTTGTTTTATACGGTAGTTCTCGAAAGCTCACCAAATTCGAAAATGTCTCCATCACTGTCAATAACTCCACCCTTGATAGAATGAACGCTTTTAAATACTTGGGAGTGACGATCCAACAAAATCTAACCTGGTCAGACCATATTGACAACATTAGCAAGAAGGTTAATCAGCGCCGCATAAAGTATTTACTGCCACTACAAGCTAGACTAACCATCTACAACAGCCTTGTCCTCCCTCTGTTCGACTACAGTGATATCGTATGGGGAGACAAAAATAACACTACTCTGATGAATCACCTCCAAACCCTACAACATAACGCTGCCAGAATTATCCTTGATCTTCCCCGCCACTCCTCTGCTACTGAAGCTTTACACACTCTTGACTGGAAACCCGTTTCCATTCGCCGAAAATACCACCGTTGTATCTGTGCCTTCAAATCCATCAACAATATGGTCGACTTTGATTTTCACCTGACAAAAAACTCCCAAATTCATACCTATGAAACCCGCCAAAATAACCACTACCATCTACCACTCTCTCGAACAAATTGGGGAAAACAACAATTTGTATACCAATCTCTGTCTGAATGGAACTCATTACCTCTTGAACTAAAACAATCTAATAATTTTCAGCTTTTTAAAATAAAGCTAAAACAATTAATGTAATTGAACTTTCTATACGTAATCTATCACACTTTGTAAATATTTTAAAATTTTTAATATAGCTTAGTTTTAGTTTAACTTTTATAATATTGAATGATATATATCGCAGGACCTTCTTGTAAAACACTCCGGTGAATGGAGCTTCCTGAATAAATAAATATTATTATTATTATTGTCACCCGTTATGTTATCGTCAGCATAACTAAATTTATCACCAAATAACGATACATTTTTCTTTTTTGTCATATTATATATAAGTAATAGTAATCTATACCAAACAAATGTTCGATCTTAATCCACCCAATGTAATTTAACACAGCATCTGGTAAAGACTATATTAAACGGAAGTATGATTGTAACCGTCCGCTTATAGAAAGTTACGCTGTTGGGGATCTCGTTTTGGTGTCCGCGTTCGCTTATGGGAGATCTCCGGTTAAGAGAGGTTGCAAATGTAGAAAGAAAATATGCGTTTGGTTGTGATCCAAGAATGGTGTCCACTTAAGGATTGAAGGTCCTAGCATATGAACAATAGTCAGTATTACAGTAGTATAGAGAGAGCAAGAACGAAGGCTGTATGTAGAAAATGTAAATATATTAATATTAAAACGAGAGAATATTATATTGGCTACGAAGATCATCGGACAGGCTTACCGGATACAGGAACGAACAACGATAATTATATATCCAAAGCAAAGCTTAAGCGAAAGAATAATCGCCGCTGTGCAGTCTATCAATTCCGTCAAGCAAAGCAAGAAGCTCATGATACACTCGATCAAATCCACACGAGATCACGATTGAAAAAGACTACGAGACTACCGGCAAAAAATTATGACTGTAGGAACGTCGTGACGAATTCGTAAGCGAGGGTTGAGAGTTCCAACTTATAATTTAAAAGCGATATAAGGGAGCTTTATAAGTGACTACGAGTACGAGATTTGTCATTTTCGCGTGTTGTTTGCATACCCCATCTCGCAAAAGTCGCAGTCGTCGGGTTTTTGAGTACGAGATTTACCAAAAATCTCGCACTCAAAAGCCCGACGACTAGAAATTTTGCGAGATGGCGTATGCAAATAACATGGTGTTTGGCGCAAAAATGAAGAATCTCGTACTCGTAATCGTACTCGTAGTCATTGCTAAAGCTCCCTATTACTTGATGGGCGACGAGACGAGCAATGTGAATTTCAAGCCCGTGACATTGAGTCGAACGAACAGAGTACAGACGGAGTTCAGAAAGTTAATGCAAAGCGTGCAAATACGTGTCGCAATTGCGGATTGACATATCCACGCGAATGACAGTGTCCGGCGAAAGGAAAACAATATGGGAAATGCGGTAAGTCCAATCATTTTTCTATAGAGTTTGTCGAGGACAGTCGAAATCTAATTCAAATCGAGTGAAGATGGAATTATTCTGGAAAGCCAATTAATCCTCTAAACCAAGCAGACAGTGAGACGGAAAGTTCCAACGATGAAATATTATAAGCATAGACAAATTACAAAGCCTCGAAAGTCAATGTTAAGGTGCATCAACATTCGTACCTTTAACTGTTGATATTGGCGCTACAATAAACCTGATAGATCAAAACATTTACGAAAATGTGATCAGACTGAAACTTAAGAAAATGTAAATATTGTAAAAATACTGTGAACCAAGCTATCATTGCATTCATCAATCTTTTTATTACTCTATAATTATATGCTTTGTAAGTATAATCTCTGCTTCTTTGCAAAATGCTATTATGTACTAAGCTTTTATAATCTTAAAATACGGACCTTATAATTATAAAAGTCCGGTAGGATTTCTAAAGGTCTCTAGCACGTTATACTAATACTATTGTATTTATTTTGAACTGCTTTGCAAATATTTTTGTAGGCAAATTAATGGAGGTAAAGTTAATATGATGCCTCAAAACCAGTAGAGTTTATAGGCAAATTCTAAGCGCTTATTGAAACTAGGAGGCGTATTGCTGTGGCTCTTTCTATTTTGCCAAGACAACGAACAGTGGTAGTGAAATTTCTGTCCCAACAGCTCAAGTGCTGGATTTGATTAGTCCACACGCTAATTTAACTTAACAAAGTTTCGGAAACCAAAGACAGCAAATTGAATAGAATACTGAACACGTAGCTGTATTTGAATGCTCATGAAAACTGAAGAGCGATAAAGTAAAACTTAAAATTAATAAAATGCACACACCTCGGGAACAACCCCAGCGATGAATCTCGTATCACATTCGTGAAAATCATTAAAAAGCTTTGGAAGATTTAGAAAACCAACATATAGTTAAACAAGTGCCAGAGGATTAACCTACACCCTGGGTATCCCCAATAGTTGCAGTACCGAAAAAAGGACAAGGGAATTCGCATTTATGTTGCAAATGATGAAATAAAAATGAAGCCAGTCGATGCATTACAACATTCAGTACACCTAGGTGTCAACGTCTCAATGCATGCATCGGTGAGATTTTGTCGAATGATGGCAGTAAGCGAGATCCAAAACGTGTTAAAACTTTAAAGAATACATCAGTATTAACAAATGTTCCAGAAGTAAGAAATTTTTTGGAAATGGCAAATTTATTTCAAAGTAAATTCCAAACGATGGCACTACCACCACCTCTTTGCGCGATTTAACCTGGAAAATACCTTTTTTTTTATGAAACGCATAAATAAACATATGCTTTACAAAATACAGAAAACATAATATGTCACTTCTGACGCTAGGGATATCAGCGATACTATCCCAAAAGTCGAAAGCAGCTATTAAGTCAGAGCGGATGAGTCAGAGCACCATTAAGTTAAATAGCAGCCTTAAATGGTTAAATTATTTAAGACTGTAAAAGATGAACATACAGTAACAATCAAAGGTATCGTTCTTCGTGATTCCAGAATAGCGCTACCGAGATCATCACAACAACAGGCTATCGGTATTGCTCATGCCACTCATCTTGGCGTTACCAAAACGAAAACGCTAACATGCAAAAGGTTTGGTTTCTATGGACACGATGATTAAAAAACGATCGACAAATTATTATTATTATTATTAAAATACATTTGTTGTGCCCAAATTAGCATAAAAATGTTCAGATGCGCTTTGAAATAAATTATACATACTATTATTAAACTACTGCATGCAATTATAAGTTAAAAATGAGTATAATTTACGTATATACAAGCTAAAAATTTATCCGTAAACATTAAAAAACAATATCATAGGCAACACGAAATAAATAAGTTTTTAAATGTTTCTTAATGTACTAAGTGAGTTTAAAAGTCTTAATTCTTTGGGAAGGCGATTCCACAGTTTCGGTGCAGCAAATTTAAATGCTCTGTCTCCGATTGAATTAAGTGACTTGTGAGACGGCACAGCAAGGATTATTTCATAACTTGATCGAAGGTTATAGTCAGGCTGTAACCTGATTTGAATTAAATCACGCAAGTACTCAGGAGCCAATCCATGGATCGCTTGAAAAGTTAAAGTGCCTATATCACTTGTGGGATCTTTACGGATTTGGAAAGAGCATAAAAAGTTAGTTAATAAATTCTTCAACCTTTTTTATTTAGTTCAATAGTTTCTGAGATATAGACCTCCAAACATGGCAATTTTGGCTTTTTCAGAAAAATTGACGTGTTGTTTGGGGGACAGGGACTCAGGAACGCGACTGTAAACAAAAACTATAAATTATATTACATTTTGCTTCTATTACTGCGTACTAAAATGTGAATATTTGAAGGAGAAGTCTATTTGTCTAGCTCAAAATCGTTCTCCAGTGCCGAAAAATGTTCCTACGATTACGCTGAATACAAAATCAAGGGTGTAACATACAAAACGACCTCAAAATTGAATTTGAAAGTGAGTCTTCGTATGTCGTCGAGCATTGTCGAGCAAGAGAAAGTCGGCATTGTGCTATTGTATAGCACACACAGACGAAATATGGATTAAAGAATACGTTTAAATGCAAGAAGAATGTATTAAATGGCCAAAACATCATTCTTGGTAAGTGAATATAGTAATATCTGTAAATGTCGTGCGAGGCCATATTTGGCAATTTAATATCATATTCTTCGTGTAAACAAACGAAATTTGACTTTATAGTTGAGTGTGTGTTTGAAATTCAATAGCTTAAACTAGGTTAAATTGTTCTGAGATAGAAAGGCAAAGGACTGATGCTGTTTCTCTGAAGTGGCTGCCTTAATTAGGACTGATGCTGTTTCTCTGTGGTGGCTGCCTTAATGCCTCTCGGCATTAATGAGCGCCTCTCTTACATTTAACTCCTATCTGTTTATGTCTGCCATCAGCAGATACTCTACATCTCACCTTATCTAATATTTCGTTCCTTGTTTTCTGTCTCTCTTGCTTTGTTATCTTTGTTCGCTGCTCCTTATATGCCAACATATTTTGTGATGTGATTTCCATATTTTGTTTATAGTTTGTTTTGATTAAGGTGGTCCAATACCAAATTTTGAAAGAAAATCCGATTTTGAAATGATCCATATTATACATCATTAATGATCCCTTTTTCGTTTTCTGGTGTTAATTTTTTTATATGTTTGGCGTAAAATGGATAAATAGGGGTAAATATCAAGTTGTTTGAAATTTTGTCCCGTAGTAACCACCATAGCAACGAGATGTTATTGGAAAATCGCGATAATTGTAGCATTTACGAAAAAGTTTTTTTCTCCGAATGAGTACCCACCTACCCCCCCTAGCTATATAGTGATTTTAAACGATTTTATTTCAAATTACACCAAGTACAAGTCGGTTATATTTAGGCGGGAGAGGCGTTATAATGGCGTGAAAGCAAATTGTTTTCATGCTATATATTTTGTATAATTACGGTTCCACTTCAAGGCTATGACTGATTGAGGACATCATGTAAAGTCCGACGAAAGTCGATCTGCCATAACCTTTCAAAGAACCGAAGGGTTAAACATTGGTGTCTTTATAAAGACGGCAACGGCGGAGGTCACAGCTGGGAACCAAACTTAGGTGTTGAAATAGTGCGTGTTAAACATTTTTGAAAAAATCTAGCAAGTCATTTTCATGATATATATGCCTACCTCTCCCGTTTAGGATGTGTTTGGCTATGTGATTTCGACCCCGAATTAGTCTTAGTATATTTTGCTAACAAATGAAAATATAGGGGAGCTCCATGCCCAATTTTTCATTTGTGCCATATGAAAATATAGGGGAGCTCCATGTCGAATTTTTCGCTTGTGCCATATAAAAATATAGGGGAGCTTCATGTCGAATTTTTCATTTGTGCGTATAATATAAGTAAATAAAAGGTTTTCCAATATAAGGCCCATACACTTGCAAATATGTTGTTTATTTAAACTGGCATATACAACATTTATACACCGAAACATTTATATACGGCACATTTATATACCGAATATATAAACTATATTGAACTATCTATCACTAAAAATTGTAACACTGATCCACAAATTGTAACAGTGAGTGATTTTATGTCAGCCACCCATATTCTATAATATTACAGTAAAAATGAGGAAAAAGTATTAAATTAGGAAAAATAGTATTCAATGTATAAGACCACCTTAATGTGACCGTCATGTTCATAAACCGAACATTGAACTTTAAATGCATTTTTCTCGAATAAGCAAAAATTAGCGATTCCATTATTGCGCGCAGGATATCTGAAGAGGTATTGAAGCCATCTTGATGAAATTTTCAGCATAGACTCATCACATGAAGCTCTAGGTTGTAAACTAAAAGAATTGGGTTATGTAGAATAGTTTTCAAGTGGCGACAGTTTCCATGCGAGTTGTCAAATGCCTCTCCAGTTTTTGACCTGTAAAACTGGTGATAATGCTTCAATGTTGATTGTTTTAGTTCAACCCCTAGACAATGTTATTTGCTAGTAAATAAAAGTTATTCCAGAATTTTATCATTAATGCTTATTTAATTATTGTGTTTATAAAATTGCACGAATTTCACCACAGGGGGTGCTTTATCTCGGTAACCATGGCAACAATGTTTTGCAGCAACATATTTTTTTTGTCAGAGTGTTGAGCCTAACAACAAATTGGCAGTAGAGATTCAATAGTAATAAAAGATAGAAAATTTTTTTTTTGTATTGGACCCCCTTAAATCCATCTGATTGGTTTATTTTTTATCACGTGATCGCTTTTGTATTCACTATAAAAGCACATGTTTTCCCCCCAACCCATTCTACTAACTTCCAGACGAAGGGCCTTCGCTCGAAACGTCGAAGTTCTCATTGAATTTTTCAGGAAGTTTTACACAACAGTCAACCGCCGTATCTTTCATTTGGCCTTTCACAAATCATCCTGGACTTCCTGTTCTTTGCGTCACTAGCAGGTCTTTAAAAATTGCTTTTGATGAGATCTTTTCAAAACATGTCGTCTACAACCATACTGTTCAGTTGATTGAAGGTCTAAACTCTAAAGGATCAGTTTCCATGTCTTAGCTTAATATTATCATAACATTTGGTCCCTTAAAATTTATCATTATATTCTAGACATCCACATTAGACCATTAGTTCACCATGTGGACAAGGCAACAGGCTAGATAGTGATATCACAACTAGCCAGAGTAAACAGATCACTTGTTTGCATTTTCTCATCAAGACAAGTAACTTAGCCAACCAGATAACTTGCCTTCATATAAACACCCCCTTAAAACACAGTCTTTGCCATTGTTCTTTTAGGTCGTTAGTGGTGGCATACATGCGATTAACTGGATTAATAGTTCTTGCGATCTTGTTCTTTCCATGCTATCTGCAGCTTTCAAAGCAAATTATGATGATTTGAAAGGATATGACAAGTTTGAAGTTGAAAACTATGTCTAATTAATACAGGCTTACACGAGGCTTACACGAGGGTTGTAAAGTGGGTGGGGTGGTTGAATCACATTTTCCCACCAGCAATTTGTTTGGACCCCAGTCATATGACTATGGAACATATTTGCCAGCGGTTAAAACCAATTCTCAGTTGTCTAGTGAAAAAGACTATAGGCATATGCCAGCTCCCATTTCACCCCTTCACAGCCCTCGTGAGTTTATGTATTTCTATATTAAAATAGATACCATTTATTATTAAAATTGTTGGGAATTAGACAAAATAGGGTAATTAAATATGTCATATTGGGGCACATGGGTTAAAAACACATATAGCCAAGATTGAACATTCCCCTTCAATTACACTAAATGCATATTAGATATTACTACAGACTAGTCAATACATGTAAAATATCACAAGATTGTATCTATATTTACAAATATACACAAGGAAACTAGAATTGTGACCCTTGATTGCCACTTTTCCCACTCTACATTTAAGCCAGTGGCGGACACTTCGCAAAATATTGGGGGTGCGAACTTAGGTTGCTAACATAAAACAATACTTTTGTTGCCGCAAATTTCAATTGTTAAAACCTTTTTGACTTAAATTTCATGCAAATTTACTTAAAGTATAGCCTATCAAGCCTTTCGTGGTTGTAAATTTATTGATACAGCTTTGTTACACAGTGAATCCTCAGGATGATTTAAAGTAACCAACCAATGGAGGAACTAAAATGTAAGGGGGAAAATTATGTTCCTTATTGCACTCTAAAATATTTGCACTAATGGCTATGAAGGCAAAGAAGAAGAAGACTTTTTCTCTGTGTACAGGTAGGCTTCTCAAATAACCCAGCCCCCTATTATGAAAGATGTTTAAGCCCCTCCTCTATTCCCCCTCCCTCTCTCTCTCTCTACAACAAAGAGACATATGTGTACTGTTTGCATTTTTCGATTGGGCTGGAATTTCATATAAGTTTACTTCATTGCTTACTTTTATTATTATTATTATTATTATTATTCAATAATGCACATTAAGTAGCTTTGACAGCTAAATTACAATGTTATTCACAATTACCTAGATAAGATATATGAATTAACAATTATAATTATTTGTATAATTCTAATCTATATTACAACGTTAAAAGGTAAATTACAGATATATACAGTATATATAAAATATATATTAATAGTATTTAAGAAATTATTCGTGAAAGTTATTTTAAATCGTCTACTGCAAGGTTATATTTACGAATCGCATATACTAGAGGACTATTTCTAAAATGTTCTGTTCTACATTTAAAATTGTAAATTTTATTTCCATCAAGTCTCGTGTTTCTCTCCCGCAATTGCCCAACGGTAGGCGGTAGCAAGCCATTAAGCTTATGCGAAGGTTCGTTCATGTCCTTTATCAATTTAATACACATAGTCTCCCTTCGACTTTCTAAGGTTTTAATTCCACATTCATTTAATGCCTGTACATAAGTCTTTCCAGGACATATTACTCTCATGGCACGCTTTTGAATTCTCTCTATATCTCTAGATTGTTCCTCTGTCAAACTCCCATGCCAAATTTGGGCTCCATATTCTACGACTGGTCTGATTGTCGAAGTATAAAATGTTTTCAAATCGTCTCGTGGAGCATTATATCCTTTCAGGATTTTTAAGAAGTATAGCCGCTTAGCTGCCTTTTTAACAATGTATTCAGTGTTTGTGTTCCATTTTAAGTCATCATCTAACCATAATCCAAGTAGTTTATAAGAGTTTACTCTTTCAAGTATGCACTCATTTACTTGTGTTACAGGAATCACTGTTCTATCTTTACGAAAATCAATAATCATCTCTTTGCATTTTTTTGGATTTAACTCCATTCTCAATTTCATTACCAGAAACATGGTCATAAACATCCAATGCCTCACAGATCGTGGTATCGTCCACGAAGAGAATCGTATCCTCATCCACAACGACATCATCATTTTCACATTGCGCAACAGCCTCCTTTATAACACTAGGGAGCATATTTATTTTAACGACAAAAGCAATAGGTCCTAATTTACTGCCTTGTGGAACGCCTCCAGTGATTTTCACAAAATCAGATGCTTCCTTTCCAAACTGTGTGAAATGAGATCTCTCGTCCAAGTACGATGCACACCATTTAATCAGAGCAAGTCTTACGCCCATTTCTCGCATATTGTCTAACAATTTGTTGTGATCAATGAGGTCAAAAGCCTTCCAGAAATCAAGAAAGACTATCCTGATCACTTTGTGCATTTCGTCCATTGATTTATGCCTCTTATGTATTAAATTGACTAATGCGTTAATTGTCGATGATCGCGGTAAACCACCATACTGAGAGTCAGATATTTTTCCTTCAGTATCTTCATACAGCCAACGAACAGCAAAAGATTCTTGAACCTTTGCCAGGACACTAGTTAAGGCGATTGGTCTTAAGTCCTCAACATGCGTGCATGGTACAGATTTTGGGATTCCAGATACCTTATATTTCTTCCAAATCTCAGGGAAAATATTTGATTGAAAAGACTCATTAAAGATTTCGGTCAAAGGTATAGCAAAATACTTCGCAAAAATCTTTAAGATCTTCATACAAGGATCATAAGGACCAGGTGTTTTGTTAATATTAATTTTACGCAATTCCTGTTGCACTTGCTCGATAGAAATTAGAGGTAAATTTTCTGTACATTGAAGTTCCAACCAATCGTCTTTCACTTTCGGGTAATTCTTGGTTAAGTTTGCGAAAAAAGTATTTATATGGTGAGCAGACTGTTTATCATCCATCTGAAGCCCAATGTTATGATCTAGCATTGTTGCTTTAGCAGGTTTTTTTGCCGATCAAGTCCTTGATTTGTTTCCACCAAGATTTGGGGTGTTTTTTGAGGTTGGGACCAACTTTATTCTCCTAAAAACAGAGCTTCGCTTTCCGAATCTCTGCCGAAACTTGTCTTCTGAGACTCTTTACACGTTCAAATTTCTTGTTCTTAAAAGCCTTATTCCTTTTAAGAATTAAACATTTTATTTTATGTGTCATAAACGGTTTATCTTTGCTGTATATTTTAACAATCTTTTCGGGAAAAAAATCAGAAAATATGTTTTCAGTAATTTGTAGAAACGTGTTGACTTTTTCGTTAATGCCAGAGATGTTAAAAACGGAAGACCAGTTGTAGTTCGCTAATAAAGCGTCGAACTGTTGTAACTGCTGCTGTCGAATTTTTCTCACTTTGATCTTAACCATATTTCCTTTTTCTGCAATATGACACTTAGATTTCCAGTTAATGATATTGTTGTCCGATGTTGAAAGTGGGGCTGAGATTTCTGGAGTCTCATAACAGTCGGCCATATTAGTAAATATTAAATCAATTGTATTTTTGCTTCTGGTAGGTTGCATTACGATTTGTTTAAGATTGCGATGTGTCTTTAAACGTTTCTGTTGGAAACCATTACTATCCGGATTGAAATCGCCTCCTAATATAATTGCAGTATCTGGGCTTTCTAAACAAATTTGGTCATAACAGTTATTGGCATAATCATAAAACTTATCAACTTCAGACCTATTTAAGTTTGGTGGAAGGTATGCACGTCCTACTGTAATCCTTGAAATTGATCTCGGTAACCACTTTGGGCGGATAGTGACCCATAAACATTCAAACAGTTGATCACTTAAATCGTTGCGTATTTTTGATGGTATGCTCTCATTGACATATATGGCTACTCCCCCACCTCTACCACCTTGACGAGTATATTCAACTTATTCATATACGGTACATTGAAATAGAGTACTAATGTCTAATAATGCAATAATCCCCCTCAAAGGTGCTTGAAATGGTCGTTCCCTGTCCCTGGGTAGCCTAATAGGAAAGCTTAATCAACGCGCCAAGCGTGCGCGGAAGGTGTGAGCTTATTAGGGGACTCGGAGGCATGCTTCTGAGGATTCCTCAAGTCGCGGAAATTCAATAGCATTTGTTAACTGCGGAAAGAAAATGGTACTTAACTTCGAACAAATTTAACATCGCCACCGCCCCCCCCCCCCCCAGCCAACATTTTTCATCGGATTTAAACATATCTCGAAGAAATTTGCATGACAATCAACAATTGCAACAGTTTTGCACAATCTTTTGTTTGTGTACATGTATTTTGTCCGCTGCATTATGGTCGAAGACCACATGCAATGCAACGCATTAAAGAAAATTCATACAATAGCTCTACATAATTTAGAATGCTGCCTTATTCGCAAGCTTAAGGCGCCCTCGCTGCGATAGACAAGACATATGGCAATTGGCAAGATATTATCAGGATCAAAATGGCTATTGGACCAAACGGCGTTTGAAAACTTGGCGGCCCCAACGTGTTTCAGTGAAGGGCAAAGGGTGTCCGCATAATCAAACCTAAATATGGAATGCATTTCGGCCATGACGGTTCTATAGTTCGAGATTTGGATCACATTAGCTTGTCTTGTGAGACTCATTGCAATTCTGCTTCGGAAGTATCGAGTTCAAGAAACGCAGGCAGCAAGGGTGTTGACACCCAGTCTTGAGATCAGGGCAGATTGGTGAATGCAGACTGATTCCAATATTGTTCCGTCCCCACTGAACGCTTGCCAGGAACGTGAACGCCGTGGAGTGCTTCTGTCGGAAGATTCTTGTACGGTTTGGATAAGTAATCACAGGACAAAACACTTTAGAATAATATGCAGTCTCTTAAAGCCATAAATACACATGTTAATAGAGTTCCTGCTACACCGAAAACCATTTCGGTTCCTTCCAACATGAAATAATATCATAACATTTGTGTGTTCCAGTGACACAGCATCTTTTTCATTTGATCATGTGACCTTGATGGCCAAGTAATATACAGTCAGTCATATAAAACTAACTAGAAATACATGCATGCAGAATCCTCTCGCCCATTCGAACAACACAATTTACTCCCCCAAAAGTTATTGTAACATGAAGTAATGAGTCGATCACTGTATCTCTATTCTGTGAATGTAACCATGGTAACACGCAACACTGTATATTTCTTTTATTTTGTACAAAATGGTAAAATATTGATAAGATTTGTTATTTTAACTATAAAATTATCATATGCCCAACTATATAAAGTAGGTATGTTATTACGTACTCTTTTAGCTTTGATTTACTGTAAAATTCAACCTTAGAAGTCTCACAAAACATTTCGAAATTTTCATAAAACTTCAGCTGTTTTTTACTAACAGTATTTTTATACCTCTTTTCGCACTTGTTTTTGAGATTTAATATGTTGTTACTTATTCTATAACGTATTTGAATTAATACTAAAATACCTTTAGTTAATATTAATCACTGTTGTATTGACCACACTGCGATGACCTACGCATTTTCAAATCCACAAACTATATTAAATATACTGCATGCCAATGGCACTACGGCAAAAACAAGTATACAAAATAGACACTTACGCGTTTAAAACGCTTTAAAACTCGAAAATCTTGTCTTTCTTCGGTCTTTTGACTGTTTTTTTCCTTCTGTTCCTCTAAATAATTTTCATTTATCTCGTTTTAGAGACTTTGTTTGTCTGTTTATGTCCCGACTCCCGAGTACAAAACGGACGGACGGACACTTTATTTAGCCACACTAATCTCATTCAACATTATGCTGATTTCCATGAGAGGTGTGCTGATTAAATATTACAAATTTAAGACTAATTTACTAATACATACAAACTATTATTATATAAATGCTATTAAATATTCACTTAAGGTGGCTCCCTAGGGTTTTTTTCCCGAGGGTAACGTTTCTCGTATGCATGGCGGGAAATAAAAAAAAGTCGTGTGGCACTCGCGCGTGATGTCTCGAAATACGCGCGAAGACCTTGCCTTCGTTATCAATTTCACGAAATACGCGCGTGATGTCTCGCGCGTATCACGTAACAGCTCGCAGAATCTTTCAAACATTACTTTGAATTTCTTTTATTTCCTTCGGTGAATTTTTTTTTAATTTCACATGTATAAAGACATTACTTTCGTTAATCTAAATACAAATTTTCACAAAATTAAATCGATACATTTTTTTTTAATATCAATTTTGAACCTTTCCGTACATTACTCGAAAATGTATCGATTTAATTTTTTTAAAATACAGCAAAATAACTATTGAAACACGACTCTTTGATTTGCAAATTTTCAAAAAAATTCACCGAAGAAAATCTTCAAAATGGCAAGAAGAATAGAAAAAACGTACTTTATTGAAGACGTGCTGTTGCCATGGTAACAGAGTTTGAGCGCAAATTTACTTTTGCAAAATCTTCAAACTAATGTAACGCATGTTTGGCGAAAATTTCGTGCTCATATCACGCAAGGTAATGGTTTGGGAGTCGTTTTATTCATCAGTGTTGTCTTGAGTAAAAACCCTAGGGAGCCACCTTAACTAAACTACTCAACTTAATAATCGAATATTTTCTGGTATTGTATTCCATAATTTAGCCCCACTGTCACTAAAACTTTTTTTTAAAAATTCTGCCCTGGGCCTTGGAATAAAAAGCCCGGTTGAAGAACCTCATAGATTATAACTATTAACAGTGTTAGAAAATTGAAAAATGTTACACAATCTTTGAGGAGCTAATTCATTTACTGTTTTGTACATGAGTTTGGCCTTCATTAATGCTCTACGTTCTTCAAGAGATGTCCAACCGAGAGCAGTACGAGCTAAGATAGACTGTCCGTGTTCATTTTTAAAATTCATAATTAATCTATCCGCTCAATTCTGGATTTTTTGAAGACGTTCGCCGAGGCCTTTGCCAAGCTCATCCCAAACCTCACAACAGTAATCAAAATGCGGCTGGATCAATGCATTGTACAGCAGCACTATAGTGTATCTCGCTCGACAAATTCTTTAAGTTTTTTTAACGCACCAATCCCCGAGGATACTTTACTAGCGATATATTCAATATGTTTTTCCCAGTTTAGGTTCTAATCGATTTGAACTCCTAGCACTTTTGCGTATTTTACTCTTTTGATTGGACATGTGTCGATCTTAACTGTGGGTTGGACATCCATGCTATTAATCTTAGGGCGTGATCCAATCAAAATATATTCCGTTTTCGTAATATTTAAGCTAAGTTTGTTTCAAGACAACCATATTTTAACATTTTTCAAGTCCTTATTCGCTATCTCTTCTGCTTCATTTAATGTTTTGCCCACAGCTGTAAGGCTGGTATCATCTGCAAACATCCTTGGTGTTGTATGTTTAAGACAATTTGGTAAATCATTTATATAGATAATAAACAGAAGTGGGCCAAGTATACTTCCCTGTGGGATGCCGCAAGTTATTCCTCTCTGATCTGAAAGCATTCCATTTAGCTGACATCTCTGTGTTCGATTTGTTAAGTAATTACTTAGTAAATCTAGGACTTTATTACCAAAGCCATACCGTTCGAACTTACGTAAAATAATTTCATGATTGACAGTATCGAATGCTTTCTTTAAATCGAGAAGGACAACTATGTTGTATAGGCCACGGTCCATGTTAATATACCATTCATTAGTACAATCTAAAAGTGTGGTAGTTGTGGAATGAAATTGTCTAAAACCAAGCTGATGTTCTGAAATAATATTCTGTTACTTTAAATAATGATACATTTGGTCGTACAGAATCCTTTCCATCAGTTTGCTGACCACAGGTAAATTGAGATTGGTCTATAGTTGTCTAACATAGTCCGTTGGCCTTTTTTTAAAATTGGAGTTACTCGTGCTACTTTCCACTCCATCGGAAATCTATCAGTGGCAATAGACATATTAAAAATCTTTGATAAAGGCTCTGCAATAGCAGGAGCCGCAGCCTTTAGTACTTTTGCTGAAATTTCGTAAATACCTGTAGCTTTGGAGATAGTTAATTTGGTTATAAGCCTGTAAACTATTGCAACATTTACAGGTTGGAAAATAAATCTCTCAACCGGTTCATGTTGAGGAATGAAATTTCGAAAGCTACAGTTGTGTTCGTTTTGAATCTAAATCTGAAAAGTTCTTGCGGACTCATTCAGCAGTTCTGGATATAGTTTATACCTTTGATATTAAAGAATTCGCAACACCGGTTGGTGTGTCACGCTTGTTATCCACCAATAAGTATCCAAACGGCTTTTCGGTTTCCCTGTGGTAGGCAGTCATGAGGCGGTCTCTATTCTTATCAAACATTCGCTCTCCAACAATTCTAATTTGTTTTATATCACTAGCACTTCGGAAGAGAGCAAGATATTGGCTATTTCGGCTAATATCTGTATTAAATTTCCCCTTAAGAACATGTTCTGAAGCAAAAGGATAACACTAGCGTTTCTATGACGACCCTGGGTAAATAATCGAGCTACCACAGGACTGTCTGTCGTTTCGGCCATTAGATCATCCGGTATGATTATGTTTTTGTACTTGGTATTGATCTCACTCAGATCATCGAACAGCTCGGGAAGACATTCCGATCGGATGCTTTCCCCAAGGAATTTTCTCAACTCGTCGTAACAATCTTGCCATTGATTATAACACCACCGGATACGAATGTGTTTCTTTTCCTAATACACGATACGATTGTTTTCCAAAATTTGTTGCACAAAATACGTTTTTCCACTTTGATTCGGACCCACGACTAATACGATAATTTATGACGGAAATTGAATTCCGGATAGGCTTTGATGGTCAAAGATGCTTTAGCTTGTACTGCTTTTGGTTTCTTAGCTGGCAACGAGTGTGCACTTCAGCTTACACGGTTTTCTGCTGGCTTTTCGGAGTCCGGATATGGAGATTGATATTGCCATGATGTCACCTGGGCTTGCTGAAGAACGTGTTGTCTCTCCTAGGATGGTAAGGCGTGAACTTTTAAAATATGTGTACTGATGTTCTTTAAATTAGGGCGGCCGCATGTCGGACAGGTCCGAGGAAATCGTCTCTGCATGAGTGCTACTGCAAATGATTCAAGTTTATACATAAATTCAGTTCTATATATCAATACTTTAAGGGTTTGCAAAGATTCTGGGGGAATTCTGTAGCGGTTCTCTTGGGGTTCCCTGGGGGTTCTCTCAGGGTTCCTTCGGGGTTCCCTGGGGATTCCCTCGGGGTTCCCTAGGGGTTCCCTGGGGGGTTCTGTAGGGGTCCCCAGGGGGTTCTATCGGAGTCGGCCAATGAGAGTTTTAAGCGTCTGCTCATAAAAGTGCCGTGCTGCTGAAAAGCAAGTCATTTCCAGACAGTCAGTGGTAACGGAATGAGCTGCAAATTTTGCGGAAAACAATTTAGCCGCGGTTACAATCTACGCAGACACGAAAAGGAATACTGTCCACTACGCGAACAAGAAAGAAACATGTCTCAAACAGACTTGGATAGCCAGGAAAGGGATTTCCAAGACGATGTGTCGACAACTTCAACTCTTGGGTCTCAAATTTCGATGACGACTGATAATGAGTCTACCAATGATAGAAGAAGCAAAGCAAAGAAGTAATACAGCTTTTGAGGAAATGAAAGAGAGCCTTATAAACAGCGGTCTTGATGAGCAATCTGCTGCCGACAAAGCTTACACCACTATTCTGCCTGAACTCCAGAAGGAACTTGAAAATATTTATATGCAACGTCTCCTGTGGATGGAACAACTAAAGAAAGATCCCGCACATAGAAAAATAATGCAGACAAAGGATGCGCTTGTGGAAAACGATTGCTTTGATACAGGGGAAGATTTAGAAGCTGCTATTGATAAGAGGAAATTTCTTATAAAAAGACTTTTAAAGGATTACGATTTTGATGAAGAGAATAATGAAGAAAGTGATAATGAATAGAAGTTAAACTTGGTCAAACGGTGTAATACTGTTAAAATCAAAACACAAATCCCTCTGCTGTTGTTTATTTCTCTCTACTGAGAACAAACATTCCGTACAGCGTCGTGCGAAACTTTTTCACACCTCAGAGGGTACGTCACCTCATTATTATTCTTACTTCCGGGCGTGACGTATGAATACTAATAATCGGTTCAAAGGGTACGTCACCTCCGGGTTGCGCAACCTCAGAGGGGTACGTCACCTCATTATTATTCTTACTTACAGGCGTAACGTATGAATTCTAATTACTTCCGGCCCTGTATGTATGTGTTTATCTACTATCACTGCATTTTCAGCTTCGTTTCTTGATTTAAGCAGACGAGAGAACATTAGTTAGACGTGTTGTCTAAAACGTCGCCAATTTTCTTTAAGATTTTCGCCGACCCATTGCATCACAGGAGCTTTTATTCTGCTTAACGCCATTACTGTAGCTAGTGTATTCGGTATTTAGTATGTTTTTGTTTACTCCTGACACCATGTTATAGTTTTTAAACTTTATATTATCGAATTATATATATATAAAAAACAACAACCAAAGACCAAACGCGAGTCCCTCGTGGGAAGTCTCCAACCGGAAGTATCATTACGACTTCAAGATCAATAAAATATATTTCATTTACCATTATGCGAAACTAATACAGTTACTCTAACAGTCAAAGTGAAAAACTCATGTTTCACTAGTTTAACACAGGTTAATGGGCCAACTGCACACTCTATATTGCTGTATTTAACATTTTATCCCCGAGCTTACAGCGCCGTGGGAAAGAATTCGTTTCGGATATTTACACCCGGGTATGTGAGAACATAGCGGAATGCGAAGTTGTCCGCCATTATGTCATGGACGGAACTAAACTACAACGACGAGCGTACTTGAATAAGCATTGTTGCTTCGTTGGATTGTCATGTTTCGATTGAAAACAAGCTTACAGTATTAAAAAAATTGGCTGCTGTCAAAGATGAACCCCGGACGAAGATCACAAACATGAAACTTTTTACAGTATTAATAATGTCGTACCTTGGTAAGCAATAAACTATAAAACATTTGACTAATATCTGATTTTCTGCATCAATTGCGGTAGCATTGTGGATTTCGTGCAGATTTTGTACATTCTTAGACCATTCTTAAACAATGATATTTTTTATACGAATTCATGTTCAAATTTAATAGGAATTGTTATATCGTGTTTTTAATAGTCATTTGGCTTTGCTTTGTAACTATGCCATGTGGGTTGAGGAAAGCAAAACTTTTGTGATCAATATATTTCATAGTTTCTCGACTAAGCTGAAAGGAATTTACAGTGCCGTTTCATGAAGATATTTCGAAACGCTTTACAAAACGTAGCAGGCTGAATTTACCTTTAATTGACATTTGCAATGTACAATTCTATATATAGTTATGTTACCATGGCAACCACTGGTTGCGCTTGCATATACCTCACAACGAAGACGAAGTTTCGAATAATTATGATGACGATAATATTTTTCAACTATAATTGGCAGAAAGCGCTAGGGGTTGCTGCGTGCATGTATTTCTAGTAATGTACGTTCATACATTTGAGGTGATGTTGGTGAATGTCTCAAACTGGGTGGCAGATGTTCAGCAGTGAAGACATTTTATTAATGAATTATCTGATTTATTCTAAAAAAATTATAGGAAAATTATGATTGTTGTAGGCCTTGTGATTCTAAGTATATGGCGGCTTTTCGGATTGTTCTCTCATTAATCATTATCAATACTGTTACTCTACACCTTGGACTGCTCTGTTTCAACAGTTTTGTTATACATCAATATTAATAGTAACGTATTTGTCTATTTATTAAGTAATTACATAATTCATTTAAATGTTAATTTAAGAGTTTTTTAGTTCTTAATTAGCTACTTAGGTACGGGAAAAATTCTGGCAGGATATAGCTTAACTATATGTTGAAGTTCTGACATGAACCATAACTATAAGTATTCTCATAGCCTGCATGCTAGTAATTGCTAATAAATAATTATATTAAAATTGTTACAGAATCCTATTGTATTCTTATAAGATTCTGAGTATTTTTTAGGCATTTTTGTAGTGCCGTTTTCGATTCTTACAGGAATCATATAAGAGTTGCTATATGATCCTATGGGATTGTGACAGGATTTCGTATAGGATCTTATAGGATCGTATTGGAATCCCAATAGGAATTTGGGCCGAATTAGAAGCTACAGGATGTTCTACAGGATTGCTATTGAACATTTTTGAAAGAAGGATAAGCTCCCTTACGAAAAAAACACATGTGTTTCACATGTGTTTCACATGTGTTTCACATGTGATTCACATGTGGTCATATGTGATTTTCATGTGGTCACATGTGATTCACATATGATTCACATGTGATTTTCATTTGCTCATATGTGGTTTTCACAAGCTCACATGTGATTCACATGTGGTCATATGTGATTCTCATGTGGTTACACGTGATTTACATGTGATTCACATGTGACTTTAAGTGCTCATATGTGATTTCAGTATGTTCACATGTGATTCACATGTGATTCACATGTGGTTTTCATGTGCTCATATGTGATTTCGATATGCTCACATATGAATCACATGTGAACCACATGTGGGCATATCGAAATCAGATATGAGCACATGAAAATCACATGTGAAGCACATGTGAACCACATGTGAGCACGATATTACTAATAATCTACAAGTGGAAAGAAAGCCGATAGAAAAGTGCTAAACTGTTGAGCCAAACAAAACATTATAAAAGTGAAGATCATATCAGAATTAGTAAAGATGCTTCACATCTTTTAAGTCATGGGATGTGACATGATGGCAATTCAAGTTCTTTCTGGAAAACAAAATCCGGCTAATTAGGAGAATGATAATAATTATTTCAATAATATATATGAATATATCCATTGCCAAAATGTTCTATTAGAATCCTATAGAATATTCTACAGAATATTCTAAATCCTATAGAATATTATTTTGGGTCATTTACTCTATTGAATATTCTAGTGAAGATTTACAGATCCTATAGAATGTTCTATTGCACAGTCATATGAAACATTCAATAACATATTCTATAGAATATTTCATTAATAATGAAACTTATGTAATATTCGATAGAATGTTTAATAGAATGTGAGCATGTAAAAACAATTGATTTAAACATGCATTTTGTTTAACTTCAACACAACACAGAACATATATTTACTGTCATAGCATAAAATTCAGTGTATTTTATTTAGTAGCAAGGACAAAATTATTTAGTAACATCTGTGTAACTCTACTAGCTGGGGAGGCTTACAGGTGCTACACCTTGCCTAAGGGTGACCTGGAGGTAGTTGTGACTAAGGATAACCTCATTCGCCCACGTCGAAACTCCACAACCGGTTGCAGTTTTAAGTCAATGCCCAGGACCAAAAATATACAATATATACACATGTATTAACTAATTTACATAGAATTAATCTCTATCTATAGTGTTCGGTAATTGACAGATAATAGTGTTCACACTCATGGATTGATCTGTAATTAAGACAAACTTGTCTGAAATGTCACCTAACCTCACAATTTGCAATGCTGTTTCAATTTCTGAGACTTTCCAAATGTTACCACAGAGTCTACCACATTCACAATCTGTTCTTAGCCAGGAGGGTCGGTTTAAATAAACAAGTCTGGCAAAAGCAAACACAACCCTTTCACAACAGCAAATACTTTCAGCTCCACAACTGTGCCATCCACAAGACCAACAATAGAGTTCTTTCTTCGAGAGCTACGGGTGTACTGTTGACAGTGTAGCACTTTACCACCAACAATGGCCTTTGTGAAAAACTCAGCTTGCTCAGCCTCATCAATTGGACCATACAAAGCATCATCATCAAGAAGAAACCTTTCCTCAATCGTAAAAGGCCGACAATAGGATGCACCTAAAGTACTATCCCATTGTCAAATTGCTTTGCTTTTCTCAATGGTACAGTTCCCTTTAGCTGGGCTTCCATGAAAATGTCATTGCACTTACTCCATTATGCTTAAAATTGTCAGAAAGAATACCAATGGCACGATATAAAAGAAAAGAATTTGCGATCTGCAAGGGTACAGCTTGCGTTCCATGGAAAAGCTTCAACAGGACAAGGTTAAAACCTTCAAAACGTAAGTGGAATAGACAGACAATGGTCCCCAGTCAATCACTGTTTGAGTTAAATGATTTAACTGATGAACATTGTAAGACATATGAACATCACCATATAAATCCAGAAAATCCTGAACAAATTTAGATAAGGAAGAATGAGCCTTATTCAACTCCGATCGGGTGATGGAAAACTTCGTCAACAAAAAACACCATGTGCAAGAAGAAGCATGTGCTGAAAGTATCTTAAAGGCAACACTCCATAGAGAATTACTGGACAGTAAAGGAGAATCCACCAATGCCATTCAGAACCCTTCCAAAATGCTCTTTGGGCAAGTGAGCGAGGACCCTAGTGACTTCATGAGGTGGTGAAATTTGTTGGAGCTTAGCATCAAGCTCCGCTATACACCTACCTAAATACCAGGGTTCTTGGTGATTACAGGAATCAAACCAAAGATGCCCCAACTGCCGTGCAACGCCGAGGTCAATACAGTGGAGATTGTCAACTGGAAATCCTCTGACTGTATTGAAAATGGCAACTCTAACAGCTTAGATGGGCCTTTTACACCATTTACAATTTCTTGCTGTGTGAATGCCATCATTGCATCACGGTTAATTTCTTCCTGGGTCCTAAGGTTATGCCCTTCTGAACTAGGCAGATACACTCGTGCATGCCCTTGACCTTTCTGGACCCTAATACCTGGGTTATAACACCAACTGCAACCACAATCACCATTGAATTGATGGATATTTTGGAGAAGAGCTCTAGCAACAGTGTCACATGAGCAAATGCAAGCAAACACCTTTGAGCAAACTTCAACACCATCTCGCAGCCATGTCATGCCAACAGATCCCAGCTTCCTCATTTCACTAGTAAATGGTTCCAAAATTCTAGAATGTTTGGTTTACTGGATCCAAACCATAGGCCTATTAAGAAAATATTCTGCTTCCGCTTTTGGGGAGGAAGTTCATTTAGCATTCCTTGCAATGGCCATATACTAAAATTGGAAGACTTGAAAACAGGGACACCATCACAACTAAAGGATAAGCTCATTGCATCTCTGTCAGATGTAAGAATTCCATCGCCAAGAGATTTGTACATTTGCCCATCGTAAATATCACTAATTACATCATCATCTTTTTCTCGATTAAAACGGTATTCTAAATCCTTAGAAATATCATGCTTCTGAACGAAATCATTCAATTGTTTTTCAATTGGTAGATACAAAAGAAATTGCCTTGTTCAAGGAGTTCTTGGCGTACATATTCTTTTCACAAATTTCACAATTTAAGCTGTCACTTGTTTTCAGAAGTGTTTGACAACTTGGGCAGAAGAATTTATATTCAAGTCCTTCTTGAAAACCATTAAAGTACTTGTCAAACAAATATTTTGTTCTAGGCAAACGTGATCCAATTGGGAGTATCATGCTCAACAATTTAAGCAAGTTACCGACAGCAGTATTGGTTAAGTTGTTTCCAATTGCAAATGCCATTATGAGCAGGAGACACTGACCAAGAGTGATGGGTGCATTCTCATACAGTGGTTCATCTGCCAGTTTATCAGCCTCAGACTGGTAAAATTCATCACCCTAAATCAAATTGTCAAGATACCAATATTTAGTATTTAAACAGAGTTTCACGAATATGTAACACAAATTATGTGATCTGTGTAGAACAACTGATGAGGAAAGCAAAATTGGGTTTGTTAACTTACAGAAGGTCATTTTAGGTGTGTTGAAATTTAAAGCTTTATGAAAGGAGGTGATAAAGTTATGGTTTATGCATTTTTCACCATTCAAATTCAAAACAAACCTCTCTTTGTAATTAAGGTTTTCTTTGACTCAGACTGGATGTGTGGTATTTCAATGTTTTAATTTTGTATCTGATGACTGGTACAAATTGCCTGGCAACTAGGCTAACTTAATCTTATAGGTTAATTATCCCATTCCCAAGATAGAATAGGCATGCTACAGGGTCTTAAGGAATAAAAATAGGGTTTGGTATTAATAAGCATTTTAGTTTGATTTGGTGTGACCGTCTGACTTGCTCAGCGATGGTTGACAGGTTTATTCCTACTTTTTTGTATCATGCTGTTTGTTTTCCCCATGCATGCATTCTTGCATAATCCTTATTTTTAACCCTTGTATATAATATATGTGATTATAATTTTTGTTTACTCTCAGTTTTCATTAAATCAATCTGATTGGTTTTTACTTTGTCATGTTATGTTTATTTACTTGTAGAAAAGCACATGTGCTTTCTACCAACCCCATTTGCTCGAAACATAGAAATCTGTTATATATCGTTTAGGTAGTGAGTGGAACATTTACTGCATTTTTATGCTATTGTCTGCTCCAGACACTGGCCATATGTTAAGGTTTGTGATTTAACAATAATCATCTCTTGAAAATTATAAACTTGCTTTCCAGCATGTTTATAGCATGAAAGTAGGCCGTCCAAAAGACGGCTGGATGGCCAGCTCAGACACTGGACATGTTACGAGGAAGGACCACCAACATGCATAAACACAGATCATATGCTGACCATGGTTAGCAGGTATATTGATGTATGTATTGATATACCCCATGTAAAAAGTAATGTCTGCTTGGCAATCAGCTTGTTCCTGATTGAGAGCTTGGTTTTAGTTGTAAACCAGCAAATAAAATTTTGACCATTAAAAAGTCAATACGGTAATAATATTTGTCATGCCCTTTTATTTTATAATTATTTCAAGAGGCTGTTTATAGATACTTACGATTTCGTCTTCATCACCACTACCATCTTGAGGCTGGGCATATCCATCAGGATTTTCGCCATTATAAATATCATCATTGCAATCATCACCTAAAAAAACATTAATTTATTTAATAATTGTTGAATTGAATGAGGACTGGTTGAGGCCGTGGTGTAATAAGATTCCTACCTGAAAGATCTTGATCTTCATTACCAGAACATCGTGAATGTAGCTCTTCATGCTGTTCAGCTGACGAAGTTTGATCGTCATCATTTTGTTCTGAGGACGCAACGTCTGTATCACAATGAAGACGACGCCATTTAGTCGTTCTTGGTATTCTGGCGTTAAAACTTTCATCCTCTGGATTTAGGCTGTATAGTTTATAAGGCCCCCTTTTGCTTCCAACAGTGTCAGCGACAGACTCAACAGCATCCGCCATGTTTGGTTTTGAAGTGTGAACTGACTCCGACCGGAGAAACAGCCCAAAACCCACGCGTGACGTGTGTGGTGACGTCACGCGTTGTTGATGTTCATGCATTGCGCGCGTGACTTGAAAATTTCACTAAAAATTTGTATTCGACAGATGAGAACTCAGTTTTGCTTTGTAGCACAAACCAAAAAAATTAAATTCGTTTTCTCGCTATTTGAGTGATCTATTATTGTGCCAATCAAAATGAAATACGTGCTGATTCACTGGATTGAATCCAACGAGACAAGCATCTTGGCCGAAGAATATGTTAAGGACAAAAGCATGCTTAAGGACCCAGAGAAGGAAGGCATGGTTATGTTTGGCGATGCGGCAATGAAGGCGCCTAAGGCCGGCTGGAAATCATATTTAGCAAGAGTTCTAGCAGCAAGTGGTAAGGATCTCTACATATCTTCATTAAATCTATAGGTAGTCCGTAATGATACAGTTTTAACAATGAGATTTAATCATTCAATACAAATACAGACACGCTCCCCGGCGATATATATTGTTGCCAGTTGAATATTAATGACACGTTTGTGACTATAAAATAGGGTCATATACTGTCTATAAATATGTCTGTCGTAAAACCAAGTGAAGTTTTAGCATTTAGGCTTCTAATAGCAAAAATATTGATATTCTATGCAATTCCATGCTATTCTTTTGCCATAATGGCTTCGTCAGCCACATGTTTGTTGCCTCGTCCTAGTCTTTTTGCTCGGATTTCTCAATCTGACGTCATCGAGAATAATGACTACACTATGCTGTATATACTTCTCCCCAAATACCAGACATACTAGTAAAATATTTGTGCTTATTTCACTGCAGATAGCAAAACTAATCTGATGAAAAGCGAATTGGATTTCCTTAATAATGGAGATTTGGAGACTGGCAATGATTCCACAGTCGTAAGATTTTCGGCTAAAAGGCTGCAGTTGGAAGAGACTAGTGCAGGCAATAAGAAACCAGCAAAGATTATGAAGGTTTGCAAAATCTTTGATACCATTATCAATTAAACTTTATATATGCATGTTGTCTAAGATGATGAAGTTGACCAGTGTTATGTTTGATATATTCATCAGAAAGCAGCAAAATTTTCCACTCACTACCTAAATGATAGAACAGATTTGACTTTTAGAGCTAAGGCCCTTCACACTTATTCACGACAAAGGGCCTAAACTCGAAACGTTGAATCTGTTGTATAGTTTGGGTAGTGGGCAATTCCATGACATAGTTCAAATTATGTAAAAAAATATAATTTGCAATTTTAATAAATAAAGTTATTATTGTTATAGACAATGAAATCATATTTTAAATTAAAAAATATTGATTTTGAAAATTTTGTCATGTTTGAAGACAAACTTATATGACAAATTTGTAATAAAAGGCTTTGTCCATTCTGTGTAACATCAGTCACAGTCACTTAAATGCCGGCAACAGTAAAAACATTAATTTAATTTAATTAAACTTTTGCATCAGATAGAGGATATAATTATCTTAAGTTTATAAGAAAAAATGCGAGTTAGCAAGCAACAGCCAAAAATATATGATGTGTTTTTCTTAGAAAAAATCCTTCAAATGTAACGTCAGTCACGTGGAATTGCCCTAGTGAGTAGAAAATTGTGCTGCTTTCTGATGCTATTATCAGCTACCAACACAGAACACTGGCCACGTATTGAAGTTTGTTATGTTTGAAATATCATTTTATCTGAAGTTACCATAAGCAATTGAAAAGCCTTGTGTTTCTCGCCATCATCTACCTAAGATAGAATTGATTAGTAATTGTCAGGGCCACTTTCATTGCACTGTAGCTGCTGGAGACTAATTGTTATGGTCTTTGGTAGAAACCACAAGGCTTACATTGGCATACTGGTAACTCAACAGATTTAATTTGTAATCTATAGAAAGATTAATTGAAATGAAATCTGCTAATGATAGCTCCACAACAATGGACCTAAGCCATTCATTTAGATGAGCTGCCTTTCATAGAATAAACTTTGAAGGATTTTTATTGCACTAATCACTTGGTGGAAATTTTGATCTGGAATATTTGGTGATAAGAATATTTGGAATATCCACTTGGATTATCTACCTAACCAAATATTCCAGATTAACCTTTCATAGAACTCTAAAGACTAATTATATGTTTTATAATCTTTTCATAGAAAAATAAAGATTTTAAAAACTTGCAGAGAGGAAAGCCTATAAACAAGTACTTAGCAGGATTGGCACCCTGTTGAGTCTGACGAGTCCAGTGAAGAACATATTGACAAGTATATGTATGACTCGATGAGCTTCCAGGTGAAACACCTAGTGTACCGGTACCAGCTTCTTCAGACAAACTATTACAGGAGGAAGTAAAGAAACTACAAAGTGAAGTTTCAAGACTTCATAAAGTGAGTCCTGTAATAAAACATTTTCTTGTAGTTGTAGTTGCCTCTGATCTTTTGCAGCATGATTAACTTTGCTGCAGATAAGGTGATAAAACTTTGCTGAGAATAAGGTTTCACTGATGAAATCAATAAATCATTACCATCATGTTTACTTTAGGATTGCCTGGTTTGATAAAGGAGGCAGTTTTGGCAGCCCTTACTGAAACCAACAAAAGAATGATATTAACCAACCGAAGTTCTTTGTTGTTTCTAACCCCAAAACGCCTAGCCCCCGACCATCTCCTCTTGCCACAAGACCATCTCCTCTTGCCACAAGACCATCTACTCAATCTGCAAGATCGTCGGCTACCCCAAGCAGCTGTTCCTCAGAGGAGCAGGATGTTGAAGAAATGGAAGGGTCAAATTCACCAAAGTTAATGGTATGTTTGAGTTTGTACATTGTGTAAAGCGCATTACAGTATTTGATCCTAACTATGTCAATAATATCTATTAACCCATTCCCGGTGCGAGTAATAAAATAATCTGGCTTTAGACAGAGTAAAATATATAAAGTGGCTAACACTGCTGTTGTCATTGCATTGGGTTAAGTGGTTAACATTTTGTTCTGATAACCAAATGCCATGTAACCTAATCTGTAAAACTGTAATAATTTAAATTAGCCCTACCGGCTGGGAATTAATGTCCTCCCAAAATTTAAGCTGACTAGATGTGATTCATAGATTGCTTGCCTTTCAATAATAATTGTGTTTCTCTTATATTTAATTTTACTTCCTAGGATTATATTGACTCAGTCCAAATGGGTGAGGTTATAAGGTCACCTAATTTCAAAAAATGACAGTAAACCTCATGACTGCTGTTTTTGAAAGAAAGGTTTTAGCAGAATCCTCTGTGACAGGAAAAAGCAAAGAGGGACGGCCTGCATTAGATCGCACCAAGGTTGAACTGATTATAGGTTAGTAATTGTGTTTTCTTCTTTTACCAATTGATGGTATGTATATACACATGCTACCTTTGTAACTTTGATACAGCTTGTTAGCTTGGCATGTTTCCAAAGTTGTTTTAGTATGTAGCACAATAATGCTAGTAGTCTCCTTTCAATGCAACCAAATTTTACAAGTGCTCTCAAAGAATGATAACACTGAGAAGATAAATTGTCTGGCATTAGCAACAGTATACTGTAGGATTTTCTTCCATATCTTAAAAGACTTGAAATGTAGTCTATGAAACAAATGTTCTGAAACAACTCTTAAGTGGAGGCTAGAGTTTCTGATTGTGTCTTAACTTACAAAATTGTCATTGTACATTGCAATGGCTATCTTGAAAATTTGGTTGTCTGATTATTTCAAATAACAATGCTAAAAAATATCATTTACAAATGGTCATTTTGTTTTACTTGCAACAATTCAATAATTGGCGGCAGTTGCAAAGCTTACAAATCATGTTGAGTGCAAGTTGGTAATGGTAATTCCTGGTTGTTGATAAGGGTGTCATTAGCACTGTTGGGACTGGTAACTGAAACTTGATCAATGTGGTATCTATTATTTGAAATCAATGTGAAAAAAATTGTAATCAATTTGAGAATAAATTTTGTTCCTAAATAAACCCCCTTTACTTTGGTCCTTCATTTACATTGGAATTTACCAACCAAATTGGTCATACCGTATTAACAATAGTGTTTTATTGTTCTAGCTTTTGTCATAAAAAGGTTTCCAGAGGTCACTGATGCCATCGTCAAATCAATGATGGCACAGAAATGTAAAGACTTAAGAAATTCAATGGATGGTAGTAGAAAGAGACAGGGAGATGCAGGCAATTAATAATTAAGAGAAATTGAAGGATATTTAAGAATTTTCTCTCATATATCATATATTTGCTCTCATGTATATTAACAGCTTATTAAAAAAAGGTTGCCCTTTGAGAAATTTAAACTCTAAGCGTGCAAAGCTTAAGGTGGCTCGATAGGAAAAAAATCAAGAAAAATTGAATTTTTAAAAAATGGTATTTTTTCAATGTTCAACCTTTAAACTATCATATACAATTCGTTTTTTAAAGAGTAAAAGCGATTTACGTTTATTCTGAGGGATTTTATAATGTACACCATCAAATTTTGAACAGGTTACCATGGCAACGTGATCTGTGTTTTTGAAAAACGACCATATAAAACGTTCTGTATGCACCATTTTAGTTTTGTTTCGCAAAAAGATTAGACAAAGGAAGAAAGGTTATATTGACAATCTGACAGAACAAGAAGGCACCCAGTATGAAGCTGGAGCATTTTGAGCCCTGTACTCAAGCTGGTCAGTGACAGTAAACTTTGGAACTGATTTTCTCAATCTGTCGTTTTTAGGCCTTTTCCGAATTTGTTTTTGTGATATCTCAAAAACTATACAAGCTATTGACTTGAAATTTTCACTGAGTATTGAGGAGTCTATTAGTTGTGCAAGGAACTAGGATATTTGAGTTTGGTACCCCCAGTAATGAGTTATGGATATTTTGCTAAGTCAATGTAGGGCATTTTTCTTTACTGTTATTGAGGATGCTAGAAAATAATGAAGGGACGGCCATATCTAGTTGATTCTAGTTCCTTGCATAGCTCAACCATTGGTTATAATATGTTGAAAGTTTTAGACTCTTACCTATTATACATTCCAAGATATTAACTTTCCCGCAACCCCTTATTTTTCGCACCGGGAAAAGTTGCCTTCAGTGTTCAGGGCACTACTCTCATGAGATTTACCCAATGTACACCAAACCTTTTTGGGTAAATGTACTAAGTATGTCACTTCTGCTGAATTAAAATGGTTTCATACCATAAGTTATTTCATGGTGAAATAAGCTATCGAAAATACATGAATTTGCCTATCGAGCCACCTTAATGGGAGAACCAGATTCAGGCTTGGAAGTTGAATATTGCAGCTATTTGAATGAATTGCCCGTGAGGAGATATTTTAATTATTACTACCATATGTCTCTAAGAAATGGTGCCCATATGTGATTTCTAAACAGATGAAACGATGCTCCCATTATTTTTTGCGCGCTTATGACAACCGAGTTTAGGTATTAGTGTTTAAGGTTTGCAAAGGATAATCTTTTGAATTAGCTGTATATGGGTTTCCAGTTAATGTATGATTTTCCATTTTATCATGAGTAATATATTTGCAGATATCATTTTACTGACGTACAAGTGTTTTATGTGTGCATCCATTATTATGTATGTGTGACTGGTAGTATGAAGTATTACTTCGGTATAATATGAAGTATTACTTATTTGGTCACATGTGAACCACATGTGAATCACATGTGGTTGTTCCAAATTCATCTGTTTTGAAGACACATGTGAATCACATGTGATTCACATGTGATTGGAACATGTGGTTTTCATGTGGTAATATCACATATAAAACACATGGGAATGTGATATTACCACATGTGAATCACATGTTACCACATGTGAACCACATGTGACATTACCACATGAAAACCACATGTTCCAATTTCACATGTGAACCACATGTGGTTTCACATGTGGTTTCTACATGTGGTTTTTTCGTAAGGGCTGTTGGATAGAGTATATGGAGTAGCTGTGAGATATTCTAAAGTAACTTTAACTTTTGCTTGGCATGACGTCATTTGAGAGCACATGGAATATTAATGAGTTAGTTTTAAAGAGAGAAATAGTTAGACATTTTTTTCGTTTAATTTTGTAAATACATTGTTATAATTTGGGAATAAATGTTAAGAGTCCAAACCAGCGCACGAGTGTGAACCTTAATCGAATCAATGAGAAGATTCTGAATTGAAATTTATCCTATATTCTACATTATCTAATTAAAGCAAGATTTCATAAGCACAATTGTAAAGAGATGGGGATGATTTTGGGGAGAAATCCTAATGCATAAAAATATTGTAGAATTATTATTGTAGAACAGAAAAATTGACTTTTTACTCGCTTGAAAAGGTATCTTCAACCTTTTATTTATTCGCTAGTTTTGACCAGTTCGAGCACGCAAAAAAGTTGTTGTGATAAAAAAAATATTTCGCTTGCAAGGAATAAATAACTTTCATCTGCTAAACAAATCCTAAATAAATATAAATAATACATACCAACACATTTTGTCCCATTTAAGATAAACCCTTCAACACATCCGCATGTGCAAGAACCTTCGGTGTTGATGCACTTTTCATTTTTTGAAACTTTGCAACCACAGTATGGATACGATTTGCATTCATCAACATCTAGGAGAAAGTTTAAAGATAAATGTATTAGCTCGCATATAACCCTACGATTTGTCGATATTTTTCACGATTTGTCGATATTTTTGGAGTTAAAGTTACCGTTTATAGCCCATTCACCTACAAAAATCCGCTTTAAAGCCCACCCTTCCTCATGACTCAGAATGAACCACGGAAGAGACAGGATGTAAGATTTACGTATAAACATGCACATTTTGTTATTGTACTTAATATGTGCTATTAGAAGTATGTTCAAAACTTTTGATATTTTTTGGAGATAAAATCCCCGCTTTTTGCCCATGCGCCTATAGAAATCGGCATAAAGGAGCACCCCTCTATAGTAAGAATCAACCACGGAAATAGAAGGAAGTAAGATGCACATATGACATGCACATTTCGTCTTAGTATTTAATATTCAACACAAGAAATCGTGAAAATTTCATATAACAATAAATATCAAAATAATTTACAGTTTCTTAATTAATATAGGGGAATCGTTAGATTTGAAGTTCCATGGGATGAGTATTAAGACCAAGAAATATAAAAATTCAAGTTGAGGGTATCATTATTATAGAATATCTTGAAAACTAAGAAAAAAGCTAACCAGGAAAAAAATTTGAACATAAAAAAATCAAAAGACATATTTTGACGAATGTCGAACACAACATCATAAATTGTAGGAAGTTAAGCCGCTTATTTTTATTTGTTCTTACAATCTTGGCATTTGCTTCAGGTAATAAACTGTAAATACCATCAGTATGTATATAATATTCAATTCGACAACCAAGACTCTGCCGGATCCAGTCTTCAGTTATTTGTCATTACCCTGCAGAGATGTTGAACAAGTTGCAAGGACTGGAAATCCGGTAAAGTGGTATTTGATATGACATCTCAAATTCACAAATGAATCAGTATTTTAATAAAAATTTGGTTTAAGGTGGGCGAAATTCTATGCGACAATTAAGATCAAATATCGAGTAGCGCTCACAGTACAGATTTCCTATCTATTATTCACGATATGTACATAACACGACACCGATCTAGTAGTCAACTTTTGTTCGCAAACATTGGAAAGTTATATTAGCATGCATGGTTTTCAACAAAAATATTTTGCTACAAAAGTTCAAAATGATTGTCAATAGAGGCTTGTCCATGGTGATCATTGAATATTTCCAGAAATGTCTTATAAAATTGAAATGTCTCATTTTTTGCAGGTTTGCCAAGAAATTTTCTTATTAACAACCTGATTCAGGTAATTCTCCATCAGATCACAATCCTATTGTGCAATATCTATTCTAGAATGAAAACGTTTCATCTATGGTAATATAAAAACGAGATTTTAGCTGTCATTTACTGGCATAAATGTTCTCATAATTATACGAAACTAATCTATAACTGGCAATACTGAGAAATAATTGCTTGGAATTTCCCTTTTTTCTTGTGACAGCCGCTGAAATTGAAGCCAGGGATTTAAAAGCACGTCCCCCAATCTCAGTCAATCATGACCTGTATATGTTACTTTGGGTAAATCTTAGTGTAAAAGCCACGCTTAGCCTGCGTCGCAGACGCCCACCTTCAAATACGTAGGTGTTACGGACGTCTACGAAGATTTCCGCCATACCGTGTTCCATAATATATTTCATAGTGTTGAAAAAATGTAATTACTGCAGAAAGAACAATTCAGGACTTTCTATCATTGTATAGATGATGAATGATGTAGAGTTGTGATCAACGCCTTCTGGCCAAAACTGACTTTAGTAGATCAAAATAGAAATACTTGATTAAGGGATAAGTTAATGATATTTTCCGTTTGTATTTGAGGGCTTTTACTTCGATATATCTCTCAATTCAGGTGAGTAATTGCGTCGTATTTTTGTGTTCTGTGTGTTAATTGTCAACCGTTCGGTGTGCACGTGCTTTGCGCAAGCAACGCAATTTAATAATTTATATTTTAACAACCAATCATAAACAGAATTATATATTCCACCAACTGTCCCCGGAATCCGTGCGGACGGCGACATGCAATTACAAATTACAAATCAGTTACGTCACCGGCACCGATAACTTCGGGGCGCAGATTCAATTCCTGCCAAAGTTGCATTTTTCGCAACTGCTCCTGGCTAGGTTGAAAAAATGTATATAAATTTTCGTTCGAATATTCCATCTACAAGCACCTTCTACTGTTAGTCCCAACCAACGAGATGCCGAAACAAAATCGATTCCTAATTAACTTATAAGTAAACGAATATAAATACTATATATTGATATTATGAATAACTAATATATATACTGATTTTTTGGAGTTAAGATTCCACGCTATCTAAACTAAATTGATTACACTAGTATTATAACCAGATATTACAAATCTCACACGTCCGGTCGTTCGATATAATTCCGCAGATTGCCTGTAAATAACATACAAACACGCAGATTTCTGACCCAAGATTCAGATTATTCTTGATTATTTAGCCACCATGCAGCTGTATCGTAAAGTAACTTCAGCAGCAGGTAGTATAAAGAAAAAGCAGCGGCTTTGAGATCAGAGGATAAAATATAGAGTAGACACAAATGATAATTATAGTTAACATGCTAATACATACGAGGATACATACCAACACATCTCGCTCCATTGTACCCTTTCTTACACACACATATGTAAGAACCTAAGGTGTTGTTGCATGAAAGAATACCTTTGGAATCACATGGGGATGATGAACATTCATCGATATCTAAACAAAACATTCAAAGAGAAATTAGAAAATTTTGTGAGAATATTAAAGCAGAATTAGGCTATTTGGGTATCAATCTGGTTTGAGCAGGGGCGTATATATTGACTTTGACTGGGGCGGTGAAATCTCAAAATGAGATCGACCCATGAATTTGGACCGACTTTTAACCCATTAGCTACGTATAGGGGCGGTCTGAGCCCCCACAGCTTTGAGAGAGCACTTATATTTTTTTGCCAGCAGTCATACAACATAGAATCATGCTCAGAAGGCACTTGCATAAATTTTCTTTTCAATTCGATGTTTGAGCGAATTTGATCGTATATTTGGATAGTTTTGATGTGTTTTTTTTGCCGAGTTTCGCGGAATAAATTTGCAACGTGGCGTCTCCAAGTACTGGCTACACGTAAGAGCAACTTATTTGACTTTTTGATAAAGAAAACGATAAAAATATTGCTGAAACGACTGACCGTGGTAGCCTGTCAGACCCGAGTATTGGCACAATATTGCAATGGCTGAACTTATTAGCCAAAGCGAAGAAGAACCCTGCTTCAGGAAATCCATTTTATCCCTCAATCAAAATGTCAATAACTTGGTGAGTCATTTCGCATATAACCTGAATGATAACTTGAAACACTTTGTTTTTGCAGAAAACTGTTTGGTTCATCATATCAGTAAATCATAACATAGTAGAAGTGTTTTTTGAGAATGGAGCAATTATCAATTTCCTAGGAAACACCGCCAAGCCCATAATAAATCTATCTATCTAGAATAATACCTGGCCAAATGAAAGACTGCAAACAACTGATTATTGGTAAAGTAACTACTTGGAATTATAGCCTAACTTGTATAGGTAATTTCCGTGGGAGTAATTTACTCTAATTGCCAAGTACAAGTCTATCGTTATAGAAACAAGGATGTGACCAACAGATATATAATAATGCATTATCTAACTGCCAGTGTGTTGCAATTATGGTGTGTTGACAAGCTTTTGATGAACATTGTCTTTGGCCCTTGCATATCATCTCCAAACATCACTGGCTTATAAAGTTATTGCAAGGTCTATTTTAAGCAAAGTAAATTTAGGTTGCCAATCAGCCTTCATTACAGCCGAGTGCTGAATTGTAAGGGACAGAGTACAAATGTTATTCTGACAAAGGCTAATACTATGGTGCCTCTTGCCAGTAAACAACCTGGAGAAGAATCCTCAAAGCACGGTAGAGAACAAATCACAACAATTATCTTTTCTAGCATATAAAATATGTGCAGGGTTGTCCCCCATCCTAATAATACCCCCCACCTCTGACATGCAGTGGCAGGCTTAACTTGATGTAAAGGGCAGAAATTACGCCTATAAACCTGGCAAAAACTAATGAAACACTTACTACCAACATATTGTTCAGGGGGAAAGGGATTTTGTATATTTTTAGTGATTTTCATGTGTTTCATTAAATTTTCCCAGGATTGTAGGCTCCAAGATCTCCAATTCAATTTCCAGATAACAAATTAAAGAAATTACACCAATCCAACAAATTAGCAATCATTGTAACGCATAAAACTTAATAATTACCACTAATAAAGGAAATTTGAACACAAATACTAACTGGTACCCAATCTATGATAAGATTTCCCCTTCAATGATAAGATTGTGCCTGGCCAAGGGTAAATTTGTAACGAACCAGGAAACCGGGAGACATCCCAGTACTGGTGCATGGGCTCTTAATATCAGAGTAAAAATACGAAATGCATTTGCAAACATATATTAAGTAGTCCCTTAAAGAGCCATTTTCTCAGCCCAAGTCAGAGAATGACATAACCCATTAAAACCATATTAATTGCAATTTGCAGCCACACTGGCAGTTGAATTGCTTTATTATTTTGTTGATCACAAGCATTGAAATATCGTGCAAATCAATATTTACTACCAGCAAATTTAATCTTTATCATAGTTGACTTCGAAACGGTGAATATTTGCACAAGTCTTGATGTTTATATTTCATACAATTGTTCCTGTCGATCGCTGTCTTTATATTTGCTGTTTTCATCGCGCTACAAAATGTTCTTTTAATCGCTAATATTAAAGGTTCTGATAGCCATAAATATGTCCCAAATATATATTGTTTTCGTTAAATCCAAAAAGCTTTCCAAGCAGCAGTTTAGAACATCAAGATAAGTCAAAATTGATCATAAATTGCAACAATTCAACTTCTTGACCCTTTGCAAAAAATAGGCTGAGTCAACATTTTCAGTTGCCGTAGAGCACTTCTACTTCCGGCAAACACCAAGGTTTCTGGTCTTCCGCTTTGGGTTGCGCCAGGGCTTACGACAACGCAGGCAGCCGAGAAGCCCTGGGTACGAGCATGAGCAAATACTATGCTAATATTATTATGTAAATTAAGAATATAAAAAAGTGTTGTTCAATGCTATAGTGTAGTCTGAACACGCCGTACTAACTAGCGAACAATCGGTTGTTAACCATGGCTTTTGAGATATTTCGGGCGGTAACATTTGGCTACCCCGCCAGGATCTTGCATGTAGATAAAGTTTGTAGTTGATTTTTGACTTCCGCGTTAGGAAAACTACAATTAGGAGTATCAATTTATATGACTGAGAAGTTGAAAGGGTCCCTTGTTTTAAACTGTTGGAATATGGCTTGATGACAATTTAAAATAGAATAGTAATACCGAGTATGTCGCAAAGAGAGCAAGAAAGCGGTTGTACTTTCTCAAAGTTCTTAAAAGGTATCAGGCGCAAACGCAGGATTTGCAACAATTTTATTGTAGCGTAATTAGATCAACTCTGGAATATGGAGATGTGTTGTGGAATGGAGGATTAACTAATGCTCAAATAATTAACATTGAAAGAATACTGAAAAGAGCATTCAGAATAATATTACCTGGTGTCGATTATTCTGTAGCCTTAAACCATCTTAAGATGCAAACGTTCAGTGATAGACGTGAGAATCATTAACAAGAAGCAAGTTGAATTGAATTGAGCTAAATTGAAGAATCGTACACGTAAACGAATGAATGATTACCAGAACTGGCTATGCTAACAGAAACGATTCGGGCTCGAGCGCGGTTTCTAACGCACAGTGTAAGGACTGAGGACGATTTTCTGTCACTTTAAATCGGATATCATCGTCATAAATTAGTTTTCTAAACAAGCACATGATGCCAAAAATCTTTGGGAATGGAAAACAGCTAGGGACCCGAAGTTATTTTTGACCAGGGCCCCCAAATGTCTCTGTGCGGCCCTGACTGTATATCAAGGTAACTACACTCAGTTTGAACTTTATTTCAGCGAGACTTGGAACAAGTCTTGCAGTACAGGTTAAACAAACAAAAGAAGGAGCCCAAAACAAAAAAAATGCCATCGGCGTCGTCTTTATCTTAATACAATGGTTGCAGTTCAGAAAACCGATATACTTGAAACCGCTCAGAGATATGCATTTGAAGCTTACAACATTCGTAGCATTAAGTAAAACTATACTCACATGTACAGAAACGTCTGATTTTCACTTGAAACTGCACACAAGATTTCACCTCGCAAATTCGCATGAAATATCCCACTATCCATAAAAACCAAAGAAACGATATTACAACAGTCTTGCACAATCTTTCGTTTGTGTATTTTGTCCACTGCATTGTGGTCGAAGACAACATGCAATGCGAGGCATTAAATAAAATTCATAAAATAGCTCTACATCATATAGAATGATGCCTTACTCGCCAGCTTAAAGCGCCCTCGCTGCGGTAGGCAAGACATATGGCAATTGGAAAGAAAGTATCAGGATCAAAATAGCTATTTGACCAAACGGCGTTTGAACACTCTGGTGACCCCACGTGTTTCCGTGAAGGGCAAATGGAATTCCGTATAATCAAACCTAAACATGGAATGCATTTCGGCCCATGACGGTTCTATTTTGATCACATTAGCTTGTCTTGTGAGACTAATTGCAATTCTGCTTCGAAAGTATCGAGTTCAAAAAACACAGGGAGCAAGGGTGTTGAGACCCAGTCTTGGGCTCAGGTCAGATTGGTGAATGCAGTCCTTCATTCTTTAACGCACCCGTGCGCTTAAATTTGGTCCGTCCCCACTGAACGATCGCCAAGAACGTAAATGCCGTGGAGTGTTCTGTCCCCACTATCGCTGGCAAATTTCTTGCGGAAGATTCTTACACCTTTTGGGTGTGTGTGATCATACGACGAAGCACTTTAGACTATAAATAAATGCCATAAATACACTACCTGCATAGAGTTCCTGCTACACCGGAAGCCATTTCAGTTCCTTCAAACATGCAATAATATGATAACATTTGTGTGTTCCAATGACACAACATATTTTTCATTTGTTCATGTGATGTTTATAGCCAGCCAATGTACAGTCAGTCATATAAAAACTAATAATGTTTATAAGTTAATGATCTTCACATCACGTCTGAGTAAGCAATGCACTCTATTTATCTGTGACAATGTGTTCATACAGGTGTATAAAATAGTGTAGTTATTACATGTCTATCATAAACTATTCGCGTATATCCTATTTAACACGGAGATCATTTGTGTTTGGGATTCGATTTATATTTTATGACGTTATCAGCAGGTAATTCTTCAATGTATATTATCTGGTAAATGAAAAGTGAAATGGAGTGTTTCTGGTCAAGTAAACTGGCACGGTCACTGCATTAGCATAATTCAGTATATTTCAAATTTGTCATATGTATCTTCCGGTTTGACATCCATTTTTGGCATATACTGGAACAGAAGACGCTATATGCTGTCGACAGACATTTTGGACGGTAGTCGGTAGTAGATTCAAGGATTCACTTTCCGAAGATTTTTGAATTACGCTCGTTTATTCTTATGCCCATAAATGGTTCGATCTCATGACAGCAGGAGGCATGCTGGCATCTGTTCGTAGTGTCGCCATTTTATATTGTACAAACAATTTGCTCAAGCAAAATTAAACAAGACAAGTTTAAAGGAAAATTTCTTTCATTATATATATATTGCCATAAGTTGGTCTGAATTTTTAGTTACACATTGAAATACACGCTCTTGTATTGTTGAATCTTGATTCGAATTTAAATTTCTATATGTATTTTAGTTTAGTAACATATTTGATTTAAAGAAATTTGAGTGTACTCCACAAAAGCGGGTTTGAAATGGTGGATTAAAATAGTTTATAAACCTAGAGGGAAGATTATTTTCTATTATACTCGACCTATAGACTGTGGTGTTGGTCAAATACATTATATATAATTATGTATATATGAATCATTAATACCGGAATGTATTGTTGTCATCTGGCATATATGAATATTATTAAAAGTGTATCTTGAGTGCTTGGCTAGGAGTATAGGACTGCTATATTTAGTACTTAGTAGTTTCTGCCGATTTAAAAAATATCTGTTTACGACAAATCTGCAACAGTTTTCCAAATTGTTTGGCCAGTGAAATGTTTATAGTGTTCACTGCATGTACAACAATCTTGGACTTTATAATTTATATAAATTATGATGATTGCCATTGATAGGTTTAATTGCATTATTGCATCTCAGGAGAAAGTGTTAGAATCTTGCATTTTACAAAGGCATGTAGATGATTAGATTATTATGTTATTATGTTATTATGTTATTAGAATGCACCCATTTTATTATTTTAGCTTATCCAGCACCAGAGCGAACCTTAATGGCCTATTTATTTATACTAGAAATACCATGCATGCAGAACCCATTCGCTCGTTCAAACCAAACAGTTATAGTTGCTAAATGTTATTGGGCCATTACTGTAACCATAGTAACAAACAACAATGTTATATTTTTCAATGATATTTTACGAACATATTTCATCTTCTATGCGGTGCTACCACTAGGACTGAGTGGATTATGCTATGAAAGCTGCTATAACTAAAGTACTTAAGAACATATGTACTGTAATTGTGTAATTTTTGTAATAGCGTTAACTTTATTCAAATAAAATGGTCATTTCATGTCATACTTAATCCGCATTAATCTTTTTTCTATTTTCCTCTGACGCATGTACGCTGTAGCGTACCTATTCTTACACTAGCAACTAATATAATCGAGAATGTTGTTTGGTAGTGGTAATTGCGTAAGTAATTTCTTGGCAACAATATGCAAACTATTGTTACGGAACATTCTGCGGCTCCTTTTAGTATAGTATATTTGAGAAATAACAGAATATAAAAAGTGACGTTGTAGATTGAACTCCTACATTTTGGGATTTAGAACTTCCTGAGTGTATATAATTTTACCTTAACCTTGAAAACCTGCAGGGATGCGAAGTGCAATGAAGGTCGTACGCAATCGACACTAAATGTTCTCATAGTCTGTCATTACTTAAAAACCTACAATCCTGGTCAAAAATCCTGAAGTACGGAGCAGTAGGAACTTCCTGTATCACATTTCTGATTTGCAGACAGATTTTTGCCAGTTGAAATCAAAATTTAATGATTGAAATCAACTTGTTCGGCACGACATTGTTTGTCGAGTTCATTAATCATTACTTGTATAGAGCCGTTTCCTTTTTTTATTGTATTTGTGATGATATGTTACAGTAATAATGCCCTATCTTGGTAAGCAATGAATTAAAAGTATTTGACTATCATCTAAACTATTGTAATTTTTTAACTAATAAATCTATTATCATTCTAAAACAATAATCTTTTTTTCATACGAGTTAATGTTCACACATAATATTAAATTGTTCATTTCAGCAATTCAGCCGGCGGATTTTGTTTTTGTATTGTGTTTTTAATAGTCCTTTGTAACTATGCAATGTGGCTTGACAGGTTCATGCATGATGCATGCATTTCTAGTTTAAATAATAATAACTAGAATACTAATTAACTAATGGTACAGACTACATCAGGTGCCTGCCTTGTCCCCAGGCGCTGTTAGCTAATAAAAGGATTAATTACGCAATATGAGTCACTATATTGAAAGGTTTACATGAAGTATTGATTGCGTTTATGTGCGCGCAAAGGAAGATGGGATATAAGCGTATTGGGGAGCGCCTGCCCGATCTTGCGACTGTCATGGCGGCAACGAAGTACGTTATTGGAGCCGAAACATTAGGAAAAGCATTTGACTATGCCAAAAGACCTGCTCATGTGGGTGCTTAAATGGAAAATTGCCATGTCCACATAATTTTTGTTAAAAAAATGTAGTTTTCTTCGAAGAGAGTGGACTTGACCACCATATGCGAGCAATTCATAGGACCAAAGTAAACGATGATGATATGAAGGCTGCAAGAAGCCTATTAAATTTGTTACATGGTGAAGAAACTCGACGATATCTCAAAGAATTCTTTCATTTACGATCTACGCAGGTATAATTGCTTATGCATTTTTAATGTGGTGCTATTTTGAATTGCAAGTTTTTGTTTTATACTCTCGTCAGTGACTGTCAGTCTTATAAATTATGTATGATTATTATTGAATGTATTCTTTTATACAATTTATAGACTCAAACGTTTAAAAAGTTCCAGGTCGAAGCAAAACGGCATTAGCATGGAAGCTTTTCAACTACTGCGACAGAAGCAGCTAAGTTTATCGCCATATTACTGCCATTCAGGGAAACTTAGAGCATTTGGTTCTGACACTGAATCAGAAGTGATTTCTGTAAAGAACGACGAGTTACATGTAGAATTTCTTGCTTGGTACTGCAATATCACCAGTAGTGTTATGTTCGAGATCGGCAGTTAATTCACTCCATAAATCTTCAATTCTTGAATCACAATCAATGATCTGTGCTTGCATTCTATTTATTTGATCATCGACTTGCGACATATTTCCTTCAACAACTGGCACATGGATTGGTTTCCCTGTCAAATTTTTATCCACATAGCTTTTTCATTGTTAAGAAAACATGTATTTTATGGAATATATAACATCAACAAAAATATCTTCCAATATGGCTCGTTAAATCATTACTTGGCAATATGCTCTACCTTAGTATTTTACTCTGTCTAACATTTACCAGGTGACTTTACTTGTCAGTGGTCGGTTACTGCCAGTAAATGGATTAACAAATTATAAATTATATCTTCCTGGGGAGGACATGCAGGCTGGTGGAGGAAGTGGTTATTCATCCGACACCGGATCAGTAGTTTTGTACTTTAGACTAATATCATAATAAAATCATTTAGTTTGCGATTGTTAGTAGCAATGCAGTGGAGGTGTAGTGGTTACAGCCTGCGCTTGCAGTGTCATATGGCGCGAGTTCGAACTCATGTCAGGACGTTTTTTCATGGGGAAAAAATCAGTTTTTTATTGCACTAGTTTTCGCATTCTTGGGTTAGGATGAGGTTTGGGGTAAATTTGGGAGGTGGTTTAATCTATAAAAACAAGAGAAAAAGCAAGATAGTGAAATGTCGGATCAATAGTGTAGGATGAATATCCATGGGGTAAAATTTATCTATCTACCAAAGGCTATCTATCATATTATTTGTAAACTCTAAACAGGCCATAAATACCTGTATACTGTGTTATCGAAAACATGACACTGAATAGTGTTATGTAAAAATTATATTATTCAATATTTAATACAACACAAACTCTAGTTTACCTGAAACATGAATACGTTTCCTTTGTTGTTGACCGTAAGATTTGGACTTTGGAGTATGGTCATGCTTTCAACTCAGTCTGTCTGGAATATTTTCAGGTCTACATTCAGGCGATAATGGGCCATGAAAATTACACGGGAGCTTTTCCGATCGGCGAGGACGTTTTGAAGACGTTTCTTTGAAATAAATAAAATAAATTGCTTCAATTTGTAATAAATATTTCATTGTGACAAGGAAGCATTGTTATTTTTTACATACCTTGTAAAGTTAATCCCTCTACAGCCTCGTTGACCTCTTCAAGTGTTGGCATCTTGAATGCATTAGTCAAATGATGTCAAATATCATCTGATTGTGATCACATGTTTAAAAACAAACGTTTGAATCAATTTAAATATATTTATCATTAAAAAATTGGTGAAAAAAGCCTCCAAACTGCCGAGAAACCACGATTTCCAAGAAACAGACGAATTTTGCAAGAAACAGAACAAGATCTACCAGGCGATCCGCAATTTTCGCCCCTCGAGCCCATAAACCCCTGCGCTACTCCTTCGTCACAATGCAATACTTCATGTAAACCTTTCAATATAGTGACTCGTATTGCCTAATTAGTCTTTTTATTAGCTAACAGCGCCTGGGAACGAGGCAGATCAGTTGCTAAGCACATATTATAACAACCCCTCTTTTTTTTGTTTTCAAAAGGAAAAATCTTAATACGTGGTCGCAAGTGTAAAATAGCTAGGAAGGTCAATATAGTTAGCATGCTGTTTGAAAACAAAACCTCCAATTTTGACGGTAAGCGGCGCTAACCTTCAGATGAATTCTGCTTCTTCGAAGTACACTAGACGGCGTTTGTATTTCGTACGATCTTTCACCTAGACGTCATCTCACTGATTCTTTTCTCTAATCTTTCTTACCGAGCTCTCAGGGCTTAATTCTCACTTGGTCTCTTTATTCTAATATTGATAGGTCACGAGCAACTGTTGTAATATTGTGCCTATTGCTGTTGCGGCATACGAATTTGAGACATGTTGCATCATCGTCTGACATAGTTGGCCTCAACAGCTCTGCGGACACAGGTAAAAGCTTTTTGTTCTTCTATTGAAAAGACACTGAGCCGAATTATTTTGGATACTTGCAGGTGGTGTATTCCTTTGAACTAATAACGCTAGATTAGAACCGGCACTTAAAACGCACCACCTTGCACTTCATTAGGATCTTCCTGGCTTCTTTCACGGCACGTTCTGCTTTACCATTTGCTTTGCTGTTGTACGGACTATTGGTGATATATTCAAAGTTCCATTCTTTCGAAAACTTGATGAAATCATGTGACACAAACTGTGGTCCATTGTCAGTGACCAATTGCTCTGGTATGCGATATCTTGCGAAATGGGCTTTGAGTTTATTGATTACTGAAATTAAAGTTATGCCTCTAAGGTGATAAAGCTCGAAGAAATCACTATAATTTATCAGACGTTACAAGGTATGTTCTTCCTCCATATTCAAATATATCACATGAAACATGTAGCCACAGTCGACTTGGCACCTCATGACTCATGATTGTCTCTTGATTCTGGCTACTTTCATACTCTCTACAAGCGTCACATGGCGATACAAAGTTTTTGATATCCATAGTCAGTCCCGGCAAATAAAGACATTCACGGGCTCTGTTTATACATTCGATGGACTCGTCCCTTTCTGTCTCGCGTCGTATCGGTGACAATCTCTCTTCAGATAATGGAAAGTATTTAAACAGGTTGAATGTTTCAAATTCTGGTTCCTCTTGTACTGCTGAGGACAAACAAGATCTTGATAATGTATCTGCTAGAATCATGGTAGATAGTTTTTTTGCCTTTCTCATAGCCGATTTCTATATCTTCTATATCACAGGTTTTAGCTAGGAAGTTTATCTCTCTTGTTCAAACAATATCTTTGATAAATCTCATTGACTTCACCGATGACAACACAATGACAACTCGCCAGTCATTTGCATTCTCGTCTCCTGAATAGTTGAATGTCGTGATGACTTTCAGCCCGACCTCTCCAATCGCATATTCAACGCTTTCTTGACACAATCTCGAAATAACAAAGTAGTAGTTGTACTTTTCTTGCCATAACTTCCAGTTTTGTGGGACCTCGCTGCTGCTTTTTAGGTCAAGAGGTTGTGGCGGGTAATGAAACAATGCTGATTGGGTCAGCGGTACTTGGGTTATTTAGTTAGAAGACTGACTTGGCTCTTCATCAGACATTTCAACGGTCTACATTGGTCATTGCCGATCTTAGATATTAACCGATGTGGAACGAACAACGACTTTTAACAAAAGTTCATTTCAAGATAAATCTCAACTAACTAACTTGTAAACAATGTAATTTTATTGATATGTACTGTAGCTATTAACTTAATTTAAATAAAAATAACTTGAATGCTAATTAACTAATGGTATATAGACTGCATGATGTATTAAGCATATATTATAACACCAGTCAAGACGCAATTCTCGCATTCAAGTGTATGACTGGATATGCGCCAGGTTACCTTACCTTAAAAGTATTAAATAAAGTGAAGTATGCAAAAGTGCTACCAGTAATAAACAAAAATTGAGCAATCTTAGTGCAAGAGTGCTTTTGGCCATAGGAATTTTTACAATCGTACCGTTAATTTATGGAATAACCTTCCAACAGAACTTAAATTATCTTGATGTATTTCGGATTTGAAACAAACTAACTTTAAAATCTATGGACTAATAGGTGACCATTTTTTTGTGAACATAATTTTTATATTTTATAATATTAACTTAACTATTGTAATAGTTTGCAGTACATTCGCACACACCAGCTGATGTCTTAAACCTATGAATATTACCATTCACTCGAGATTATAACTATGACTATACACCAATTGATGAAAAACGCTTATTGAAACTTTGTGGTTGTCGAGCATTATTGACAATATTTGAATTTCGTTTTTGATGGGTAGATACCATATTATATAGTTCAAAAGAAATTCAATAAAATAGAAATTTGATTAATCGCCGGTCTAACTTTTCGCTTAAGTCCAGTAGCATTTTTCATTACAACCGAATCATCACGCCTTCCGACGCAAAGTCGCCATGAGGAATCAGTCATACACTGTCTGTCACTGGAGAATCTCACGTCATCTTTTTGGTCTCGGGACAAAATGAATTTCTGTTATATGTAAAGATACAGGTTATTAAATATGGGCCAAATATTTGTTACGCTATCGAAACTCAACATATATACAGTAATTTTTGGGATTAAAATTTTGCATGACCCCGGAGACGGAATGTTGAGATGATGTATTTGGCAATGTGACTTACACTACATAATATTTATATTCTATTTTTACAGTATTTAGACAGGATGGTCCATTCAGCAAAAGCTAGTTTAAATGGAGCCTGCATATATACAATATATGACAATACAAATATTACTAGTACAAGATTTATTTACTATTCATAGCCACTTTATATGCCCAATATAAATTTAAGCTAATAGGGCAATGCTTACATATTTGGGAACTTGCGATTTTAACGCAATCACATTATCAATTCCGATTATTTTTTATATCATAATTTGACTCGCGCAAGGTTCAAAGGTTGCCCACTATGTCTGAAGGATCAAAGATCACCTTTCATTACTATCAGGTGTGCACGTGCACAGGTCATGACATATAATCTAGCAGCCAATGAGAATGCTTGTTTTCTGAGTGGCAGCAAATCTAGCAAATCAAAATTCGGTAAGGTATTACAATAGATGAAGCATACTCAACTGCAGCCGAAGCTAAGTTGCCTTCGTGGCTTATTAGCTAACTTAAGCATGTAGGACGGTAACGCGACGACGACGGCTATTAATACAATGAGTCGATGAAAATAAATGAATAATTAAAGTACCACGGGAATTTTAGACGTTGTCCTCGCTCTGTTTACAACGGCAAATCACAGATTTTCACGCCTTGTACACAACGCATGCAATTCAAGCGACAACAAGTGCTAATTCAAATTGATTCAGTAGAACTCTTCTCAATCATAAAGCCCGTGTCTTCAATTTCTTAAACTGTATTAAATTCATACGATTGATAATACACGACAAGTTTTCTTTACAATCATTTATTTGAAGGAGATTGTTGTGGCCGTCGTCGTCGCGTTGCCGTCCTACATGCTTAAGTTCTCTATTAAAACTCTAGGACGGTGGTCATCAGATTGTTACGAACGTTACATAAAGACCCCCTCGTCAACTTTATGAAGAATATCAGCCAATGCTGGTCAATATTCCCTCCCATTTAGTCAATACATATATTTTTATTTCACAATTTCATATATACAGGGTACGAATTATAGAGGGAAAATCGATTTGTGAATTTTCTTCATAAAAACTTTAAGGAAATTTGCAAGGAAATCTCATTTTGAAAGTGGAAACACCGACAAATGGCGGCTATTTTCGTTCGAAATTTTGTGATTATTTAAAAATAATTTCAGCCATAGTCTTTACACATCCTTTTAGTAAAAGGTCCAATGTATTGATTTCCAAAATTCATGATTTTTGCTCCGCAATTTAAACCCGCTATATGTTTACCCTGATATATTTTGAAAAAGAAGCCGCCATTTGTTCGTCTATGGGAAATGCGCTATTAATAGCGCATTTGTGGGGTTGAAGTGCTCCCAATGGTCACATTCATGTCCATTGACTCAGGTATTTGGATGTAACTATAATCAGTCGAATCGTGAGGACTGTCCAAGGGGATTATCACCCATTGGTTCAGGTAATGTCGGAGAGGGTCGCAACATCGAGGCCAGGGCACTATCGGGGTTTTTACCCCTAGGGCATTTAGTCTCTCCTAGCGGGTCTCATGTATAATCCCACGGGGTGAAAATTAAGGCTTTATCGAGTCTCTTGGGATTAACACACTTTTTATAACAGTTGATGTATGTACATGTATAACCGGAGTACTTAACCTCCCAAAACCCATTCTCCCATATACAATTGTTATCTGTGTTATCGTTCATAAGGTTATTGAAGAGCAATTGAACTATTACAGCGGTATCCCCACCTATTTAAGTGACTATCCGATTAACATAGACCACTCGCTGCGCGACCCTTCGAGCGAGACATCTTCGTTTCTCGCTCAAAAATGCAAAAACTAAATAAGTTTTAGCCAACAACATGAAGATTTCCAAAACCAAGAGTTTGCTGCTGAGCATGTGTCCTAGCGATTATGATTTGAATTAGAATTTTGAGTTTAGGCTAATCATCGACAGCGCACAGCTACAATGCAACGAAAATACAATTTATACATCGAAGTCTATAATTTATTGCCGCTATATCCAACAGCTAATGCCTCCTCAAAAGCCTCCAGCGGGAATGCAACGTCATTTTTAACGTCGTAGTCAATGCTCGTAGTGCTACCACGGTGCTCTCATCGTTGCCAATTCAGCCGTATGAATTGGCGAAAGGAAGCAGAATTCAGGTATCCGTATATGATCACCGAGTTTCTTTACTGCAATGAAATTATCAATTCCTTCATAGTACATGCAGTTTTGTCTCATCGTTTACACATATAGTTTTCACAGTCATAAGTTTGATATTTCTTTTCAAAGACATGAATGGTATGCAGCGAATCAACCAGTGGGTTGTTTTTGTAATTTGTATGTAAAATAAGAAAACGGCATTTGGTTGGTGAACTTTAGAGGAGTATAAATACTTTCATCACAAGTTATATAATTAATTATCTTCTATAGGTGAGTTAGATTCCGTAAAGATGTGTTACGTCTTTGAAAGAAATCTTTCTTTTTTAAGCCGGTCTTTTGATAAACTATTACTGCTGTGACTGGAAAATAATTGTTATATATACATTACATATACCTGAACAAGATCGTCCACCGTTGATTGAGGTGAAACCCAATTCACATTGACATGACCACGAATCGTTGATGTTTCTACAGTAACTAAAAGCACCGCATGAAGCATTTGGGCATCCAGCTCCTGTAAAGAGAGTCGCAATTTTTAGAGAAGCTTTCGTTTTAATTCGAAGAAATTGTCTGGTAGTAAACCTTAAACGTTTAGATATCTCAGTAGATTTCTCTAGAGAGTACAACTACATTCTTAAGTGGATAATTAATCTTGGATTATCGGATATATAATCTTGACTAGTTTTGCTGGACAAGTTATATTTGTTCGTGACTAAGACAAAAAAATTTTTAACAAGGAGCCTTGTTAAACAGTTGGTCGTACCAGCTTTAGAACAAGAATAATTGTTCGTGTGTGCGGCCGAAAATGAAAACTTTACAAAGGAATGCGCAGTACGCAACTGCACACTCATCTTCGATCTAAACATGAAGTATTCAATTGTGTCATGAATATGAGGGCTCGTAAAACTTTCCAAGAAAGTTTGCTCCTGTGTTTCGGGCTTTTCATTGTATTTATATTTAAAAATTTTGGACAGTCAATACCTGTAATACGCAAGACGTTTTAAGCGGGAAGTTTCATATTGATTTACATTCATGTATTTATCTGGAAAGAGGTATTTGGAGACGTAAGCAGAGATAAAGGCAGAGGATTGGCAAACCTCACCCCTTGGCCATTATCCTCTAGAGATAAGAGGACTAATATTGAGGCGGGGGTTCCTAATTTTACCGAAACCGTGCACGTACGAAATACAGATCGCGGATATGTGAAATTCCAGGCAAATGAACCACTGAGGACACAATACACCCAAGCTACTTTGTTATTTTGCTCATCAAGGGGAAAGTGTTGGGTATTAATAAACCTAATCAAAATGCATGTGTCAGTTTGTTGTGAAGAGAGAGGGAGAGGTTTACTTAATTGAGAGGCTGCTTAATAAATTTATCCCCTTAATGAGGGAGTGCCATATTTTATCTACATTTAGAAACATTACACTGAGCACGTTGTATATGCAGATTTGGAGAAATCGGGTTTAGATTGTCATTGGATTGTAGGCTGTTTGACTGTGAAGTTTGAATATAAATAAATGAGAAAGAGTGAAAGATACAGTCCCATTTGATTGTTTTTGAACCGAACCAGCGCTTTGGACAGGAGATCCATAATGTGCATGAGGTCCATCGAAGCAAGAAGTGGTAAAAGCGGAGGGGGGCGGAGGTAATGATGGGGGAGGGTAATGATCACGTTTCACCTCAGGTAAAACAGGCATTTCGCGTTTCACATGTGAAAAATTGGCCATTTCATGAAAATTAAAAACCACGTTTTCAAATGTGTAGATTATATTTTATGGAGTGAGTATTTAATGCCGTTCTTAACCGTTCTTAATCGATCTATCTAATACAAAATCAAGAAAATACACGCAGTAAAATTACATAAAGTTGCATCCATAGCTAGCATTGCTCTTCTTGACGTGCTCACTGCTCGTCTAGTCTATGTTCTACAGGAGGGTCTTAATGGGGGTATTTGCATATCAGTTGTCAGCTAATATTCAAGACAATTATATTGTTAGCTGTCAGCAAAAAATTTTCTAGATATCAGTTCTAAAATTCCTTATTTATTGTTTGTCAGTCTTTCTTTTAGGAAATTTGTCAGTTTCTTGTAAAAAATACGAGCAAATGTCAGTAGTCAGTTAACACACATTCAGTCCCTCCTACAGGCCTCAAATAGATTCTCGTTTAGCGGACGAAAATTATCGAAAATCACGGCTCACGGCTAGCATATAAATCACGTTTCACGATACAAAAATCTTTCATTTCACATTTCGCGAGAACAAATATTGCCAATTCACGGCTTACAAAAATACCCTTGACCACCCTCAACAAAGATTGAGCATAAAACGAAGTGGCTCAAGAAATTTGTAAAACTATGCGGTCCGAACTTACTAAGAAGAAAAATTCTCAAAGCGGAGATAACGTTTAAGTTTGAAAAGGTATCGAAGAAGTAGAAACCAATCTTGACGTGTTCACTGACGATAACATATTGTCTAAGCCCGAAAGAAAGGAAGCATTTAAAAACGCAGATATCGAGGAATCGGGCGAATTTAAAGCTGACCTGAAATCAGTTTGGAACTGAATAATGCAAACAAACGTCCAGGTGCCTTACGGGCAAAGTAAAACGAGCGTGTCGAATGTTAACTCGGTAAAATTGGCAACGCTACAAATTCGGATTTTCAACGAGCGCCAGAGAATTTCCAACCATTTTGGTACGCGTACGAAAGCGCAATATACTGCAATGATTAGTTGTCCGACCTCGACAAATTTGCGTACCTCAGAGGATTTTGGAAGAGCCAGCTGAGTTGACAGCAGTGGGATTTGTACTCAAAGATAGTAATTACAACAACGCGTCCGATGCGATCGAAATGGCGACTTGCGCTAAAGCAAAGCATCACGGTATATTAGTTACACGGCAGAATTTTTCAACATGGCGATTGCGTCTTTCGCTCTTATGTTGGTCGTGAATAAATGATAAATACACGGGTATTATTTTCGTTTATTTTCCAGTGAAAAGCTTTTATAAATTCCTTGAGGCTTATTTTGGGCCTGTGTCGTCTCATGGAATTTGTACAAGCCATAGATTTTGAGATATTTAGCACGGCGGACACGGCGTGGAAACTGAAACATGGCTTCCATCGGACATGAAGAAGCAGAAATTTGTCCTTTTCGCACACTTAGAAGGTGAGTACATCGATAAAATTTACTTTAAATAAGAGGCACACATTTGCTCGTCACTTGCAAGAAATATTTCCGCGATCGAGCTGTTTTTAACGGCTCGAGAGGATATAATGTTCGTACACGAAGCCGGGTTAGAACAACACATGCTTTGGTCGAGTGTTCCATTTGCAAACCAAAACATTGAATTTCTTTGGCGGGAAAAATATAAGTTGAATTTGTCGGACATTTCGTTTTTGAAAATTTACACTGTTGACACTGTTTAAAAGTACTTTTAAGTACTATTGGCTGCTCTTTTACTGTTTTTGGTGAAGTGGAAAAGAAATTTTATCGTACATGTGCTTGAAATACTCGAACGCTGCTGTCGCTAGTCACTTGGTTTGTTTTTTTTACGAATTTTCGACGTATTTTGCTGCTTCTTTGTGGCAAAAATATGGAGCAAACAGATAGTAAATCTCCTCCAAGCATACAGTGGATAAAGAACCTCTGGGGCATGCCTCCGTTCACACATGAGCTGCTCAAACAATACTTGATAACTGACACATCAGCCAAACACGGCAAACCACCAAATGCATACAAACATAAAAAATATGGCTATCAGCTTTTTAAGAAAAAATGGTCACCAAAGTACAAGTCAAGGCTGATATTATGAAAGGCACTGAACGTTTCTTTCTTGTAAAAAGTGAGGTACATGCATCAATGAAGAAGGCACAATATACTGTATATGCTCATTTACACCAAGACACGGTTTCACATGCAAGTTGTTCTTGTGTAGCTGGAAAGGGTGGTTGCTGCAAGCATGTAGCTGCTTTATTGTTTCAAATTCTGGACTTCATTCAGCTTGAGGTAACTGAAGTGCCAGACAACTTAACTTGTACGCAATTACTACAACAGTGGCATGTACAAGCAAGTGAATATACAAAATCTGCTGTACTTTTTGATCATGTCAAATTTACCAAAGCCACTTCAAGAAAAAAATCATACACAACTACTCAGTCAACCGAGAATAACCCAGCACCTGCTTTTGCTAGATATGTTAATGAAAATGACACTCAAAAACTGAAGGATGGGTTGAAAGCTGCAAACACATGCAATTATTTTGAACGCCTTCTGAAATCGAACAATCGTCAACCGTGTGACTATAATGAGTTTCGAGAAGCTTTACCTTCAAAAACGAGGTTTACTGAGGCTGAACAGAGTGCCAATCTCTTGTATAATGTGGAAATAAGAGATTCGATATTGAACCAGGTAACCATATCCCTAGCTTTGCTGAAGTATGTAAGAACTTGCCATGTCCACAGCATACACCTTTTGTTCAGGAAAAATATTTAAAACAAAAGAACAATTGCATGATATTGAATGCAACACAAGAGGGCAATCGGACAATGACCTCTGGTTTGAAGAAAGGCGACTTCGTTTAACCGCCTCAAATTTTGGCTTAGCTTTGAAACGTCGAGAAAACATTTTTCCTGAGTCAATATTTCCTAAGCAGTTTTCATCTGTTGGTAGCAAAACAAAATTACGGGAATCATGTCAATGGCGACATAGCAATGAACAAAATGCAATTGTGACACATTTGGAAAATTGTTTTTATGATGGAAAGCAAATCAAAGCATGTGTTGAGTGTGGGTTGGTGGTCAATGCACAAGCTCCATGGCTAGGTGCAAGTCCAGATTGTTTAAAGTATGACCCTAGTGAGGAGAAACCATATGGTATTGGGGAGGTGAAGTGTCCATTCTCTAAAAAGGACATGACAATCGAAGAAGCCTGCATGGATTCTTCATTTTACCTACAGGTGGCAAATGAGAATGACCCTAAGCCAATGTTGAAAAGAAATCATGCATACTATTTCCAGGTGCAAGGCATTATGGCTTCCTGCAATGTAGAATGTGCTGATTTTTTAGTATATACAACAAAGGAAGTTCATTGTGAAAGGACTTACTTTGACAGTGAATTGTGGAACAAAACTATGCTACCAAAACTTACTTTTTTCTACTTTAGTTACATTTATGCTGAACTTAATAAAGATATTATAAACTATCAAATTACAAAATTATATATGTACTGTGAGTAATTGTTTTTTGTGTACAAAGTTTTATTCGGCAGCAGACTTTTCATTTATTAAGGGCGGCTGGAAAAGTGTTAGATATGAACAAATTACCCAAATTTTGTTCAGTTCTGATGCCATACTCAAAGGGAAAACGTTTTTTATAATCCTGAAACATTTAATACGTTGGATTGCCCTTCTACGTGCACTCTAACTGCTGCTTTTTTTCTGGTTTCACTTTTATCGGTCACTGACAGTTGATTAGCTCCATTTAGAAAAGGTGAGATATTCAACCTGACTCCACTAGGCATCTCATTCTCAATATCAAACTCTCGATCAGCCATGGCATCATCTCTCGGCTCAAGCAAATTGAAAATGCCACAAACTTTTGTGACCTGTTTATCACTGGACCTCCCAGTATAAAGCTCGGATATAATTGTTGGATATCCAGGAGGCGATATCCCAACGAGCCCTTTATTTTAGCCGTGTTGTGATTTTTATACGATGAATAAGTTGCAGACTGGCTTCGAAATGAGGTGGGCATTTCAATATAAATTTCCGTACAATCAATAATAACACGAGTATTTGGATAGGTATTTTTGAAAGCTTGTGGTATTGTTTCCTGAACATGTTCACGTGATGCCCAAATGGGTAGAGACCTCATCCGGTGGGAAAGAAATCCCAACCAAGTAGTTTCAATACGTGAGAACTGGATGTGTGAAATGCCGAACCAGTTAGCATTGTCAAGTCCCAACAACCCACATCTCAACCGAGCTAATACCATGAAAAGTTCTCGTTCTGGGGATAGTGACCGTGGTCGTCCGTGCTTCTGTTGTGTTGCCTCTACATGCTCTGTGTTACATGAACCAGCATACATTAAAAAAATACAAGCTGGTTGCAAGTAGTCAAAGAATGCTTTAAATGTTGCATAATTTGGAAAACTTGTAAAAAATTTGAAACTTGCATCACTTGCAATGACATGTTCTAAGCGTAGTACACACTAGTTGTATTTGTGTTTGATAACTCCTCATGTTTGGTTTTCAATTCAGCATGTTCAGTTTTAAGCTTTTTATATTGTTGTTGAGACCCATCTTCAGTTGACTGATGTTCAACAAGGGTAGGAACATTGGTTACATTAGGACAATCAGTGCTACTGCTGTCTCGACCTTCACTGCTGTTTTTTGTTTGTCTATATGATGACATAGGAGCGGTTGGTAATGCACCTAACACTTTCTTACTACCAGGAAAATGTAGGGAACAAACTTTGTGGCTTTTCAAAGGTTGCTTTTGTATGCCTAACAAGTTTAGCCATTTTTCTTTTGTATTTGACGCCAGAGAAAATCGGTAAAAAGACAAATTTGTGTTCTTCATGCTGTTGCTTGTACAAAGTGGTACACAACATGTTGTCCCTCCTCTACTTTTCAAAACTACTTCTTCTGTTTGCTCCATGTTTTTGCCACAAAGAAGCACCGAAACACGTCGGGAATTCGTAAAAAAACAAACCAAGTGACTAGCGACAGCAACATTCGAGTATTTCAAGCACATGTACGATAAAATTTATTTTCCAATTCTCCAAAAGCAGTAAAAGAGCAGCCAATAGTGCTTAAAGGTACATTTTTAAACGGTGTCAACAGTGTAAATTTTCAAAAACGAAATGTCCGACAAATTCAACTTATATTTTTCCCGCCAAACAAATTCAATGTTTTGGTTTGCAAATGGAGCACTTCAAAGCATGTGTAGTGATGTGTTGATTTAAGCCGGCTTCGTGTACGAACATTTTATCCTCTCGAGCCGTTAAAAACAGCTCGATCGCGGAAATATTTCTTGCTAGTGACGAGCAAATGTGTGCCTCTTATTTAAAGCAAATTTTATCGATGTACTCATTCTAAGTGTGCGAAGAGGACAAATTTCTGCTTCTTCATGTCCGATGGAAGCCATGTTTCAGTTTGCACGCCGTGTCCGCCGTGTTAAATATTTCAAAATCTATGGCTTGTACAAATTCCATGAGACGACACGCGCCCAAAATAGCCTCAAGGAATTTATAAAAGCTTTTTACTGCAAAATAAACGAAAATACTACCCGTGTATTTATCATTTATTCACGACCAACATAAGAGCGAAAGACGCAATCGCCATGTTGAAAAATTCTGCCGTGTAACTAATATACCGTGATGCTTTGCTTTAGCGCAAGTCGCCCATTACTGAAGTAGAGATTTTGGATTGACGAAAAAATTCAGAGATCGCATATTAGCGAACTGCTGAAGTTTAATCCCGCTTTTAGGGCAAGAGAAAACGTAAAGTTATGAATCAAATATGATTCCGCCGAGACACACGATGGGGCTGAATGCACTCGGTGAAGATGAAGCGACGTATTGAACTATTTTCATGCCAAATATATCCAGAGGTTAAGCTTATCAGATGTGTGTCGAGATAGGATAGTTTTGATCCTTTAATATTGGCAGACAACTTTTGTTGTTCCAAGGTGGCAGAAGGATAACGGGAAGAGAAAGTTTAGCCTGTGACTGTGGAAACATATCTAGTTTGGTCCTATCAGGGACAATAAAAGCAATTGTGGGTAACAGTTTGGTCAGTGCATAGACTATCCAGAAGACAGGGACTGGAAACGCTCGGCAAAGCTCTAATGTTGCTGACACGACATCCGTGATGCGCTTTTATCACGTAGCAATCATCAGTTGCCACGGCAACCAGCTTTAATCAGAACAAAAAAAAAGTGAATCCTTTGGTAATTTGGCCTATTTAAATCCAAGTGCATCTCATTAATATTGATTTTTTAATGTGCCCTTAAGCACAGAGTTATTGCCAAGGTAAGTATGTTTCTATTTTTCCATTTTGACTATATATATTAATCATAATTCAAGTTTTGTCGTAGCATGTACATCAAAGTGGCGCACGTAAAAAGCATCCGTACATAAGTGGTTTCCTTTCAAACCATGGAACTTGACGAGAAGGCTATCACTTGTCTTGTACAACATATATTTATCATCTCATATGCAACGTTAATGCAAATAGGGTAGTTACAACTTAGTGCGATATGCAAATCTTGTACAAACGAGGTTTTTTGACGCCTCTGTTCGCGCGATTACGGAAGGATTGCAATTTATGTTGTCCTCACTTCAAACCCTGTTTCTGCACGGGACTGAACTTGTCGTATCCACCACTCCGTCTCCGGATCTAATACTGCTACTGTAAGAGGACGACTAGCGACTTTTAAACCACGACATTTGTCAAGCAATTTTTTACCCAGGCACAAACCCTCAACGTTTTCTTCAGGTTGCATCGCTCCAGCAAATCGTCAAATTCGTCGCAATCACTTCACGAATGAGTTTGCCCTCCGATGCCGACTCCGCACTTAGTTTCGTAGCAAGATTTGTGGGCCACATATCAGATTTGGACAACCACGGAGGACCGTTCCACCACAGATTGCTGTCAACCATCGGGCTACCACGACTTGCTAAGTCTGCAGGATTCTGTGCTGAAGGAACGTGTCTCCACGAATCCATATGTGCTCTAAGATCTTTCGCCCTCGATTTGCCAGGAACTGACGATACTTCCCGTTTCCATCTTTCTAATGCAAGACCACAGTGCTATCGGTCCAACACTGCACTAAAGTGACAGGGAAATCTATCCGGGCACGCCGCACGTTATCAACACTATTTGCCGCCATGTGTGCAGCAACCAATTCCAGGCGAGTAATAGTAAGACATTTTTTATTATAAGCTCGAGTTCAAGAACGTTGTAAAGCTGAAATGAGGCATCTTTAAAGATGGTGATAGGATCCTGCTTTACCCCACTAGCTGATGACACAGTGGAAGCACCCGAAATGAGGTCATCAACGTAGAGGTCCCGCGAAATTTGGGTCACTCGGTCTGGTAATCTTGGCGTCCAACCAGACAAATACTGCTCAATCACACCCCCTAACAGGAACGGAGAAAATACCAACCCAAATGCTCCGTAGCCAGTGGAATCGTAATGCGTCAAGACCTTCTCCCAAGATACGTATTGGATGAATGCCTTCTTCGTGTCAGAAGCAAGGATCATGGGATGGAAACTACCACGGACAATAACTTGTTTTGAAGAGTAGCACCAGTTTCTAGGCAATCGTTTAACGATTTCCCCTTTTCGGCGCGGGCGGAACAATCGTGCGCAATGCGCATCTCAGTGCTTTGGACGGTCTCTCGGATGACCGCTCGATTTATTTTTATTTATTATTATTACCATATTTTTACACGGTACGGTTTCACTATTATAAAATTACTAAGAAAAAAAGAGAGTGATCTTTCAACTGGTCGTGCTTATTTACAAGATTTAAACTATTATACAATGATAAAGCCAAATTAGCAGTTAAACACATCACAAAAAACAAATATAAAATATTGAAGTATAATTATATACATGTATATTACATTATCTCATGTCACGTCTTATTGAAGATTTGAAAATCGTAATGCCTTTTGATTTTTTAAGATTATTGGGTAGTGCTTTACAATTTTCTGCGCCTCTATAGCTAAATGAGCAATTCATATAATTTGTTCTTGATTTTGGAAATGCCAAATTAACAACTGACTGCCTAGCATTATGATTATGTATGTCACGGGTATTTGTAAACATATCTCCCAAGTAGTCCGAGACCAATTTGTTGTTTATTTTGTACATATTGATAGAAAGTTGCTGATTTCTTCTTTGCTCAAGATTTGGAATACTTAGCCTATTTAGAATGTCAGCTGATCTTGTTGTATAACTCTCTCTGGTAATTATACGAAATGCTCTATTTTGGAGTTTCTTTAGTTTATTCGATAATGTAGCACCGGGACAACCACATATTTGTGCACAATAATCGAAATATGGCTGGATTAACGGATTAACTATTAAGGTAGAGAAATCAACCGTATCTCGTACTTGTCGAAGAATAGGTCGTCGATGGGGCATATAGCACTCGCGACCGACAGCTTCAGATGGTGCCTTTTCCACGATTCCTTCGCGTTTACCAGTGCATCGCAACCTTTTGGCAACTCACTGAAGACGGTGAAGACTAGCACTACGGTTGTTAGGAAGGGAGGGATGATTTCTCTTCCAAGACTAACTCGTTTCTTACCACCCCACTTAGGGATCACGCGTTAGTTACCCACGATGTTCTTATCACCCGATGGAGAGTCCGCTAATCCAAGGAAGTCCAGGGCACATAAACGTTCATACTCGTTTAATTTGACATTGTGGAAATTTTCTAAATTTAAAAGTTCACTTTTCTCGATTTTTGTGACACGTACATCTAGACCAAAATTTATTTTCACCAATTCGAGACCGATATTCGCCGCGTTTCCTTTTGCACTTCACTTGCTTGCGTGAGCGCGACAAACCTGGAGGAAACATACGAGTGACTGGTGCAACCATCTAATAACGCACGGAATTTTAGGTCGCAGACTTTAACTACGACGACTGGGTGAATTACGGGATTTGGAAGTAATTTATTCGCCGGATTTCTGATGTTATTGCCGGGTCATATTTCTTTTCTCCGCCTTCTAAGTAAATGGACGTATGATGTATTTTTCTTACATTTTTGGCAGAAAATTTACTTTTGATGTGCTGGCTGCGTGTTGCCGTGAGGTACAATTAAAACACAGTTTGTTATCAACCAAATACTTCTTGCGTGCTTCAGGCTATGAAATTTTGTCACATTGGGTGGCCTTATGATTATGACTTTGACAATAAACACAGACATTGGAATCATGCGAGTGAAATGAATTCCCGTTTAAAATTTCAGGTTTCCCAGGGTATCGTTTTTCGATTTTAATGACCGCGTTAAATGATCAATCCCTCCAATCACCCGAAACATGCGTGACTAACTCGCCATTTAACAACTCCAATTTCTTCATAATTATGTTAAAACCTGCGCCTTCCATCGTCTCAAGTTTCTCTAGTGTCTTGAGGCTCTCGACGTTAAACAATAACTTTCCATAAAATTTATGAATTTTACTGACATCGCGCTCTGTAACGGGCCGTAACTCTAATAATGCAATGACATAGTGACTGGCAACTTCGCTAGGGTAACCATATTTGTCCCGTAATACTTTATGGCGCGTTCATAACCTTCGTCTGTAAATGGCAGACGGTGAAGATCACTTTTATAATGCGTGAAACAACGAGTTCCCTTAAGAACCAAACCAATCCAAAGGAGAGCAATTGAATTTGGTTGATATAAGTTTCGGTAATTTTACTGCCGCAGACGATTTCTCACAAAAATCCTTTTGTTTGATTTCGACTTCAAGCTTTTGCTCAATTAATTGTTTATCAAACTCAATCACAGTCTGTTGCCTTTTGGCTTCTTTGGCCATTTTAACTTCATCATCAATAACTTTAGCGCACTTAGACAGTTCCGCGAAAGATTTATCAGCCAGCAAGACCTCTTGCGCGACCGTGTTTCGACCGCTTCTTCCGATTCACCTGCAGTGAACTTTGCTTCTTCGATTGAGTACGTAGATCTTCGATAGCTCTAGTTAAATTTAAAATCAAAGCACGGTGCCGTTCAACGGTTTCTTTGTCTTTGCTATAATTCCTTCGGCTTGCTTAATTCACAGTCTCGAATGGTCAGGCAAGGCTTTTTATGCTGAAAAAGAATTAGAAAATACTCACAGTTTCAAAGTTGGCTTGAATAATCCCGTCGGAGGGACCAGTAATGTGGGGAACACGTTGCAGAAGCCCACACTTTCACAGGGACGCAAATCACGAAATCACAATTGTATGTACTCCCCTAATCTACGTAGTTTTCGACACAATTTCCCTGTCCACTTACGATATTAAAATCGCTATCGCCATTCTCTTCTGTACTTTTTCCACAATTGCGCGGTATGCAGGATAGTGCATTTCAAAATTTGGTATGATCTTCCGTTTTAAGTGTGCCGTGCCCTGGTTTGAGGCTTGGTCTATATCAATCAACTATACACGTGACTGAACTCTGTTAAGTATTTCCATTTTTGATCAATTTTACGAACTTTACGAATCATGTCTGGATTTTCCACACTTTATAAAAGGATACATGGTGCGGTTTTTTTTATTTCCAATAATCCTCCTGGTGACGGACGATGTTTTTTTGCCGCAACAATTTTTCAACTGGGGTTTACCTGCGAAACAGTGCACAATATGATCTTAGACTATCTAGAGAGTGATCATTCAATTAAACAATAATTATTTACCCAAATAGCGGCAACTTTTCCAAAAAACTGAAGGCTTATCATTATAATATGTATGCTGTTTAGGACGTTACGCTTATAAAATGACAATAATATATTGTCAAAGCAGAATATTTCTCCCATATTTGCGTATGATGCTGTACTTATATACGACAATTGTAAAAACCTATATTGTCTGAAAATTAGTTGTGGGGCTGTGACCTTAGTCATTCCTTAAACTCATGGTAGAATACTAAAGCAGGATTAATTCGTTTTCTCGAGCGGTGATTCGAGACAATAATTTTTTGTTGTTCTCAGCCAGTGCAGGTAGTGCTGATCGATAGTTGTATCGCTTTACCTTGGGCTAGTTTACGCTTGTTTAGGCCTGCAGTAATGTAATGTTTTTTTAAATCGATTTCTTTGTAATTTACCCATTAATGTTTCACAAGTTTTTATTTTCTGTGTTGAGATTTCTAAACTTATCGGTTTTCTCAAAGGCAGTTGAAGCCTAAGTCAATGCGAGTTGAGAGGAAGTTGAAAGTTGTTGCCAAAGGCAAAACAGATATTCGCTTGAAGTTGCAAAAGCACCGCAACCTGCGGGCAGTCTTATGACATCGCCAAACGATTAAATCGACTTCAAGTCGATATAAAGAATGTATAAAGCCGCTTTCTCGATATAAAAGTATTATAAAGTACTGGTACCTCTAAACAATATGCATGTCTGTGGAGCGCAATGTCGAATCTGCCGTCAATCACAATGCACAAGCAAGCAACAAGTTTTCCAATGTAACCCCGACGTGCTTGGCTTAGATTCTAACGGGAGCTTGGCTGATAAAAAAGAAAACACGCTAATCTGCTGCTAATCTCCAAGTACAAGCGCTAGTGTGACCGCGACCTAAGATACGGATGTTGCGACTTATTAACCCCAATCTTTTTCATAAATATATTGGTGCGGAAAGTTTGCCATCAATTATAGATATTTAATATGTATAATATGCTCAGGTGTATATATAGGGCAGATAGCGTGTACGAATTTCCAATATTATTGGTTGTCTATTTATTAACATTTATTAAATACTCATATATTCAGCAAAGTCGATGACCTCGACTATTACAGGAGTGACAAAATGTAAAGTTGTTGAATTGCTGAAAAGGAATTTGAATGATCCTTTCGACCATATTTAACATACATTTGAAAGATTTTGAGTGAAACCATGGATAATTACACTTTAAACTTTATTTTTACTTAGAAAGACGGAGTGGACAGATTCCAGTATTTATCTGATGCAGATTTTGAAGGCGAAAAAATACTAGAATCTTGGAACCATGCGGTTTGTTCGCTAAAGAAGAATTACGCCACGCTATGGTTATTCGAGTTTGGCTGAGATGCTTCATTACGACATCGTCATAATTACTGCACACGGGATAATACACTCTTCCGACTTTTCTGAAGGTGGAGTAACACGAACAACAAAACTGCTGCACTGGTGGAATTCCGGACTGTGCTATCCAAAATGAAATGGCTTTAAAATCGTGAACCAGCAAAATATATTGACACTTAAGAACACGATACAATGTTTTGTTGCTCTGTTTGTAAGAATAGGGAGTTTACGATATACGTCGTGGTCAGCTCGACAACTCCACGTCAATTTATGCTTGGCACAAGCCACAGGAATTTAAAGGAGATTGGCAATAAAAATTTAGTTAGTCTCATTTATAAGAACTCTTAAAATTATATAATAAACTCTATTACCGATTTTTCATATCTTGCTTAGTTCTCGGAATATTTAGACCAAAATCATCATAAATCAGTGAGCTGTCCGCCATAAAGTCAAAATCAATCTTTCGGATTCTAGGATGGACTCCAATTGAGTCTACTCTTATGAAAAGGGAAATTTTAATGACATTCAAGGCTATCCGTTGTATTGCGCCGGAGTACGTCTCTAACATGTTCTCTCATAGCCAAAATAACAATTACGAAATGCGGAGCAACATGCACAAGCTAGTGTTAGGTAAACCTAAAACTAATTTTATGAAAAGATCCTTTTCATACCATTGACATTGTCAACGGGTATGAGCAACTATCAACAATTCATTTTAAAAGTTTAATCAACAATTATTTTTCCACAGATTAAATGACTGTTGATAATGCTCATAAATATTGCAACATGAGTAATCAATATTGTTTCATATAACATGACTTATTTGTGTAAATAGTTATTAATAATTTATAGTTTTATATAAAACGATCCCTTGAAAAGCAGCAATAGCTGAAGGGCTATCGTTTTTAAATAACTTTTATAAATAAATAAATAAAAAAATCTTGTATTATTATGAATATGCGTGTTACCTCACAACCAGGGTCACGCGAAATTTTTATCTAAACAACCACTGATGATTATGAGTCCTAAAATATACTTCGATTACTATGTCAAATAACAAATTAACTAGAAAGTAACGTTTAAAACATCTAGTAATTGTTATTTGGTCACCTATGAGTTTTTTTACGGCTAATCGTGCTTGTGACCTCACTAAAACCACTGTTAATGAGATCAAAAATTGATCCAAGGTGGCAGATAGCTCATTGTTTTCAGTCAAAATATTTCAAGAACTAAGCTAGATATGAGAAATCGGTAATATAATTTTATATATAATTTTACGAGTTCTTTCAAGTGAAACAAACTAAATACTTATCGCCAATGTCCTTTAACTATACTGCTTTAATTGTCTAAAGCATGTTTTAACAACTTTACAAACGTCTTAGTTAGGTTAAAACATTCCGATGTTTAGCTGATGTTTGCCTTTCCGTCAACGTTATAAAACAGCTCTCTTGTCGCAACCAGCTTCTATATCACTCAGAAGACGTACAAAATCTTCATTTGACGATGTCATATAAATGGCAACGCTGTTGAGGAAATCCCTGGGACTACAATTTATCCATCCTTTTTGTTTTTGCAAGACATATATCTTTGTTTTGCAGTCGTGTCGTCGAGTTGGTCGCGTCGTATATCGTAAACTCCCTAATGTCACCCTGAAAGCGCACGAAATAGCCATCAATTCTGGGCCACTAAAATTCAAAATTCTCACGCGGAACATGCCCCCTGCGCCCGGACCTCCCCCCCCCCCACAACCTATGGAATACTTAATAGAATGACTAAGAAATTGGGTTCAGCTGGGCAACTGCTGCTTAAATAAATTCTGATAAATCTCTTGAAAGATGTTGACAACATAATTCCAACTTGTTCTATATGTTTATAGGCATAACATGAAAATATATTAATTTACAATATTTGAAATCAGCCAATGATCACGAAGCTTTTTGCTCACAAAACCGAGTGTTTAAAGTCACGTGTACTTAGCAATTTTTAGAAGAAAATGTAGGGGGGGTGTCATCTGAAAAATTAACATTATTTAGGGTGTGCCACGGCGAAAAAGTTCAGTGTGAAGGGATTAATCATGATGAAGATTCATGAAGGCACACTAAATTCCACCAGTCCCCCCCCGGATAATATGACATTCCAGTGCTTCCACTTTCAAATTTGTAATATCCATATATGAGATTATTACTCTTACTCTTCATTTATAATGCCAAGGATGGAAGAATTAACAAAAATGTAGATCAACTTCATAACCTTTCAAAAAATATAATTCGCTCACAAACAATAGCACAATTTCAGTTTGCGGTAAATTTCATTGGCGCTAGGACGTATATGACGTCAGTAGCAGTGAGCAGAGGTTTTGACACCGAACTCTCAATTGAGGCTTATTGGTTTGACAGCAAATTGCAGTAAAATCGTCATGTCAATCTTCGCTAATTATTTGAGCGATTCCTGCAATTTATGAAGAAAAGGACGACTATGTCAAAAATATTAAACACCCAAAAATAATGCGAAGATTGGAACCTTATATTATGGTCATAATGGCCATTGTTATAAGGCTTTCAAGGTGAATGTGGATGGCAGCAGGGCAATACCAGCATTACGTCTGTTTGAAGTGACATTGCAATAAAGTCTCCTCACAGACTAACTCTAACACCAAGGCATAATATCTATTTGACTTGCAGAAATTAGAAGCAGTTTGCGATATCTTCTGATCATGATGATGAAAGAAAAAAAGTTTAGAGAAGCCAGAGGTTGTCATTGTGAGTATGTATAAGCGGACCTACTAATTACCGTCAAGAACCGTCAAAAGCTGTAAGTGCTAAGATCAAACAATAAACTCCCAGTTGAAAGACTCGTGCCAGTATGGACACGGATATGCCCTTATAATTTAAACATCTGAGTAAATATAACGTAGAGGAGAACAAAGAAACTTCTAAACTTTCTTATCAAGTTGATTACCGACACCAACCAAAATGTAAACTAAAGTGATTAATCTATATTGTTTTTATCCCTCTGATTAATATGTATCTCGGCTATTAAAATTGAAGGTTTTTTTGACAATTGCAGCAAGGCACGCAGAAATTGACCAAAACTTCCTTCTTTTTCTCACACTTATTATTAAATCTGTTATATTGTCAAAACAGAATAACAAGTCCGACTGCGAAATATTAATTTGGTGGAAACTATCAAGACGTCGACTTTCTTTGGCAACAACCATCACGTGACTGAAGTTCTGCATCCCCTTCTCCAAATAACTAAAAACGACAAAGATGCATTAAGGTATTTTAGTGTGGTCTGCGTTCCAGGTTTTAGATGGGTAGTCAATCAAGTACTTAGGTGTTCGATAGCTTCTTTGCTCTATTACGATAGTAGCGCGTATATACTGGTAAGAACGCTTTTAGAAAGCTTTCAGTGTAATTTCTACGAAAAAAAAGAATTTGGAAATTGAATTGTGGGAGGATTATGAAAGCTATCGTCCTGATAAAAGTTTTTTGGGAGGAAAGTTATTGACACTTCATATCCAAAAAGTTATTCCAATTCAGAGTCCGGTAAGTATTACTGCTACATACATTTAAAATCATTAGATGGCAGAAGATTACAAAGATGATGATCTAGGATCTTTTCAAAACCACTGGAATAAGCCATATCTTGTAGAAACTAACGGCAAAGAATCAAAAGTGTTTCTACTTAACCTCAAAATTGGTCCCCACTAACGTCAGGAGGTATCCTGGTGAAAAAAACGTATTGGGTACATAGCTCTGATAAGACGTTCAAAGGGAAAAGCACGGATCTTAGAAGTTTCGAAAACGAACCGTACGGTTTGGTACTTCTACAATATACATTTCACGGTGAACCCCATCCCATCAACATAGCCCCACATGGTGACGCTAAGCAATTTAAAAGACCGACAAAGGTACAAGGCACATGATCAACATTGAGGTATTTTCGGAATAACGGCCTTCAAAAATATTTTATGAAGTTTTCCAGGAATCTGGAGGGTTGTAGAAATCTCAGATTTTAGCGACGTTCCTCGAAACAATAAGCAAGTAAAGTACATTCGAACAAGTACAAGAGCAAAAAAAGGAAAAAAGATGAGTTGCATCTTTAATAGACAAGGCGAAGGCAGATACCTTTGTACACTCGCTGCAACTAACACCAAACATTCGTTTTGTCCTTACAAACGATTCTCAGATTCGTTCCATCAAAGATTACTGTTGTGGCATACGTGATTTTTCTATGCTGGGCATTGACACAACGTACAATATATCGAAGAAATTATATTTTACTCTTATGACCTATAGCCATCCTGAACTATTTAACAGGCAAACTGATCAACACCCAGCCCTACCAGGACCAGTCTTGACGCGACGAATTTTCTATTTTTTGCTAATCGGCTTTTCGAACAAGACAAAGACTTGAATTACATTCGAGCTATATATCAGATCGAGATGCTGCAGTTGATAAGGGAATAAAATCGGTATTTTCTTTAGCTCAATTTGTTGCGTACAAGAAACATGTCTAAGATAATATTAAATCAAAATTAACAACTTTTGGAATAACTGGACGAGAGAAGAGTGTCTTTATTCGGGCCATCTTTGGCACTGAAAATGAAAAACACTTTCGGTTGATAGATTCAATAAGTCCGAAGATTTTGACAGTAAATTGTACAACTTACCAAACACGAGGAAAGAAAGAAAGAGAAAAAACGGCTCGGGGTTCTAACGTTGAAAATATCAGTTAAGAAACAACGATGTTACTATCACGCAAGAAGAGCTTGTGTTTTGATGCGGACATATACAGTTTCTTTGAGGGATATGTTTTTAACTAATGATATACTTCCGCTTTTGCATCGATTACACAAGTAACATTTAAGAAAATAATTTGGCTTTGTGGTTTAATTTGAAAAGTAATTTTTGATAATTAATGAAAAATCAGTAACGAATCATATAACCGTGAAGGTAAACTTCAATATTTTGTTTGGCTTCTTGGAAACATTCAAGTAACAATTTTTGTTATTTCTATCTAATCTTGCGGATTTTTTTTACACGATCAATATATAAATCAGTGATAAGTTATCTATTATTCTAACCAAACGTTTACCCATCTGTTTGTTTTGTATCGTTTTAATTTACAATATATGCGACACTCACCGGTATCTATGCTTAATTTGTATTGGTGGGGGGGGGGGGGGGAGGGGAGGGCAACGGCAAAACCTTTCTACGCAGGTTGCTGCTTCTTTTAGGTAGAGTAAAAGAATCAGTATATGAATTTTGTTCTCACTATTTCTCAGCTACACTAGTCTTTAATGTTCCTCCAGTTTCTTCTCAAATAGATTACTCTACGCAAAAATGTCTTCGCTTAACAATAAATAGGAAAAAGTAAGTTGTTGAAAAGGTACAGAAGATAATGTAGATAGCGATTTTAATATGCAAAGTCGACAGTGAAATTATTGCACAGGTAAAACCCGCAAAAAGGGCGCGTAAATATAATCCAGCGAAGTCTAGAAGAAATAAAGACTCAAAACTTTTTCACACCATGGGGGAGAGGGGCAAGAGGATAATTTTTTGCGTGGGTTTACAGTGACAGGAGCTGCGGCGCGAAGCGATGATAAATTACTGAACGAATGAGACATTACTCCGTCAGATAAGTTTTCGCTTACATCACATCAATACAGCTAAAAAGTTTTGATTTATATAAACAAGGGGTGTTGTTTTTCTAAAATCCTTAATCGTGAAGAGTAATATGCGAGCATTTCATAGCAATTTCTATCGGCAGTATTGCATTCGCTTGAACAGAGGTGTCAGAGATTTATAAACTGCCTATAAACAGCTAATATACACGTGATATAACAAGCTACCCTTGTAACAAAGCAAACCAAAGAAATACAGTATGACCTCTTTGGCTTTGTACAGTTGGTAGGAAACATTGGTATATCCATAGAGAGTAGAGCAGTCTTTATAGATTTACGCCAGGAATCATGCATGTCATAATACATGTTTGCAAATTACAGGCAACTCACCTAAGCACAAAGATCGCCGAAAATCCTATAGATCATTATCTACGGATGTTAGATATTGAAGATTTCTGTCATGTATATTATGAAATAAATCACCAACACAAAATGAAATTTGCTGCGAAAATCGCGCCTCAGATTCCTCATTCCAAAGAAACCCCAGTTAATACTACATCTGCAGACCAGCCCACCTCCATAGAAATATCCGAGATAAAGCTCGAACTAGCAAATCTATGGACAACAGTAAATTCATTGCAAGAAAAGTGCGTCCAAAGACAAGGCGAAGCTCATGCTGCCCAACACCATGTTCTGCTTGCCATGGGTATAGGCACTCAGACTACAGACGAAGATGTATCAGTTCAACGGCCTCGTGAAAATCCCCCACCCAGGGACTTTGAAAACCAGCTCAACAGCTATAGAACGACCCAGAGAGGCAGGTTCGAAAGCCTAAAACCTCATCATGATCAAGGCAAAACTCGAAAAGCAACGAAACCAAAGAATTCTGATCATAATCAGGGCAAAACTCGAAAAGCAACGAAACCAAAGAATTCTGATCATAAATCAGGGCAAAACTCGAAAAACAACGAAACGAAATAATTCTCTGCAAGCTGAAAACAACAATAAGATCAGTCAGCTGGAACGAACGACTAAAAACATTGAAAATGAAAATGAGTCCCTTAAAACAATTATGCAAATCCAAAAAGATGACTTTAATCAAGCACTCAATGAAAAAGATAACAATGAAAATCATCGCCCGTGGCATGTTTTTAAACCTAAACAAACTATTAACTCGAAAAGCAAAATAGACAAAAGAAAGCGCGAATGGCAAACTCAAAGACCAAATCCTATACCAACCTCAACCAATATGAAAGCCTTGAAAACAAAGAAATCGAAGAGGTTGCGACAGAAACCGATGAGCCAATAAAGGTAGAAGACAAGAATAAACCTAAAAATAAATCAGATAATTCTAAATCGACTCGCCCACCGAAAAAGCATGGGCCTACAGTGGTTATCGGAGATTCTCTACTTAAAGGTCTTCGCCAGCATTCAATAACAAAAGCCACTAAGACTAAAACGCTAGTTGAATGTTTTCCAGGAGCGAAAATCGACGATTTTCAGCACCATTGCATTCCGGTTTTGGCCACGAAGCCTAGACACGCAATCTTACACTGTGGGACAAATGATTTGCGTGCTAGAAATCCGCAAGAGATAACTAAGCAGATGGAGGAATTATGAGATTTCATCGTGGATAAATGTCCGGATATTCATATCACGGTGTCATCGCTAATCACCAGAAATGATGACCAAGGCAAGAAAGCCACCGTGGTAAATACGCAACTTCAATCACTTTGCTTCAAGAAGAATCTTAGTTTTTTATTGCATGCCAATATAGACAAGAAATGTCTAAATCATTCAGGACTTCATCTGAACAAATTTGGAGACTCTATTTTAGTAAAAAAAATTATTGAAACAATAAAAATTTTTGACCTAGAGCCTGAGTATTTTCCAAGATGCCGCACACCAGTAAATGATTTGACCACTGTGAGCACGCCTGAATAACCGTGTGATTATAAAAATGACTTAGTATCAAATGAAGCACACTTAAGCAAAAATAGACCGGATACCCTAAAAGGCTTTAGAATAGCACATTTAAACATCACCTCCATACCTAAATACATTGACCAATTAAGAACTTATCCTGTCAATAAACCATTAGATATATTTACAATCAATGAGACAAGATTAGATGAGCCTATCTGTGATGTAGAGGTTAATATCCAAGGATATAACCTCTAGAGAATAGATAGATGTAGACATGGTGGTGGTGTAGCTATTTACACTAGGGACGTCCTGAATGTGAGGGAGATGTCTCGGTTTGTCCCTGAAAACATTGAAGCTGTTTGTCTAGAAATCATTAAGCCCAAATCCAACCCGATTTTGCTCATACCGTTTATCGTCCTCCAAGTTCCAATGCTAACTTTATGGACGAATTAGAAAACTATTTTCATATATTGGATGAGCAAGACAAATAACTAATTCTTACAGGGGATTTAAACTGTGACCTCTCTCTTCTGTCTTGCAATCCCATTCTCGTAGACTTATGGACAACCTAGAACTATTTCAAACGAAACAAGTGATCGCACATGCCACACGTATAACAAGTAATACAGATTCGTTACTTGATATAATCGCTACAAATCATCCTGATAAAGTAAAGGAAAGTGGGGTGTTCCACTTAGGTATTAGCGATCACAGTCTTGTATATATGTGCCTAAAAATATCTTTACCTCGCGAAAAATCCAAGATTGTAGCAAGTAGAAATTTAAAAAAACTACAATATTACTGACTTCAACAGCCGCATTTCTCATTTATTGAGTAACTCGGCTTGGGATCATAAAGATCCAGACCAATTTTGGGATCAGTTCAGAAATATATTCAATCATGTATCAGATATTTATGCTCCGTTAAAAGTAGAAAAGTTAGGAGCACTTATGCTCCATGGCTAACTACTGAGATTAGATGTGAGATGAACAAGCGTGACTATTTAAAAAAGAGAGAGCAGTCAAAAATAACTCCAAGAGCCTTCATCAGGTTTATAAGGCTCAACGAAATGAAGTTAACAAATTAATTAAACCTGCAAAATTCCAATATTGTAAGGATAATATTGAACTAAATAAACACAATCCTAAAGAGATGTGAAAAAATATTAATCAGGTCATCAGCGGAAAAGGTCGGTATTCTAAACCCACCACCATAACCGCAATTAAAGATGATCTGGGTAATACTATCCACGACGAAAAATTGATAGCTGAGCAACTCAATAAATACTTGTTGAAATTGGTCCAAAATTATCAAATAAATTGCCTGTCAGTCCTACAGGTTTTTCTGGATATCTGGACCCAGTAGATTGCGAATTTCAATTCCTTATGATAAATGATGATACTGTCTATAAGAAAATAATGAAACTCAAACCTAATAAGGGAGCTGGTCTAGACAAAATTCGCCAAAAATTAATATAGGATTCTGCAGTCGTTATAACTCCCTATCTGAACCATATTTTTAATCTATCCCTATCAGAAGGGAAATTTCCAAACGACTGGAAAAAGGCTAGAGTTTCTCCGATATTCAAATTCGGAAATCGAGAGGAGTGTGACAATTACAGACCCATAACTATTTTATCCGCTATTTCGAAAATTTTCGCAAAAATTGTATTTGACCAGTTAAGCCAGTATCTTACCATAAACAAGATTTTAACAGACTATCAGACAGGTTTCAGAAAAGGATACTCTACCTGTTCTTCTTTACTAAGAACAACTAATGAATGGTTAGTTAACATGGATAAAGGTTTGATAAATGGCGTTGTTTTCTTAGACCTGAAAAAGGCTTTGATGCAGTTGATCACGATATACTGATCAAAAAACTAGAATTTTATGGCATCACTAAAAGTAATGCCCTTCGCTGGTTTATTTCATATCTAAGTCACAGGAAACAAGTATGTAAATTGGGGATGTATTTTTCATATAGTGAAAATATCACAGCAGGTGTGCCGCAGGGGTAAAATCTCGGTCCTCTTCTTTTTTTACTCTATATAAATGATTTGCCGAATTGTCTTGATTATATAGTGCCAGCACTTTTTGCTGATGATACTAATCTTACTATTAGTGGTGCTACCGCAAGCGAGATTCAAGATAATTAAGAAATTGAATTAAACAAAGTTCATATGTGGCTTTTAGCCAATAAGTTAACTTTGAACGCTAAAAAAAAATTAGTATACGCTAATTGGATCAAGAAAAAGGTTGTCCCAAGTTAGTGCCGATCCAATCTTATCGATGGGATCTGAAGGCATCAAGCGTGTTTCATCCACCAAAACGCTTGGCGTAGTGGTGGATGAATGCATCACCTGGAAAGACCATATTCATAAAGTGGCCAAAAAAGCTGCTAAAGGGATGGGAATGTTACGGAGATCGAAATATTTATTTGATAAAATACGCTTAAAACCATTTATAGCGCTTTTGTTTTACTTTATTTTGATTATTGTGCGTTGGTATGGAATAATTGTTCCAAAACCTTGCAAAATAAAGCCAGTCGAATAATCACAGGTGATTGCTACGGAACTGCCTCAGATACTGACAGAACTAAACTTTCTTGGGAATCAATCTTTTTATTTTTGCTTGCATCTTTTCAATACACTATGTAAATATAGATCATTCTGAACTATGGTTGAGATTCAACCGTGTATAAATATTAGTAAATAATAAAATAATAATAATAATGCTTGAGAATAGCCATACGCGAAAATATAATACAGTTCATAACGCTATGAGTCAGTGAGTGCAGTCCAAATAACTATGGATAAGGACCCATACATCGTGGCAATTTTTTCACATTGGCGTTAAACCAACAGAAAGCAATATGCAACGGCCGACTTTAGCGCGGAAATCATAATTTACGTTAATAGACCTGAGAGAACTCCAACGCAAGCTCCCTAGCTCCGAGCGTGGGTAGCATACGGACAAGCTCCCACCGGATCGTTTTACATTATCAAAGCAAACTTTGCACTAAAACTTTGCTCAAGATGTTTTGACCCACAACATTTTACCTTCAGCCCTTGCTCTAAGCGCCCACGTGAACATTAAATTTACTGACAACGCGCAAGTTCACATACTGCCTTAATCGAGTATTCAGTGTTTAACGGACCATAACTTTCAAAATACACCAAAATTATTGATTTTTTCCAGTGTGCATTTGTGCAGTGTCCGGTTTGCGGTCTGCATTTTCCAGTGTGCAGTCCGCAGTCTGCACTTTAGACCTGCCGAAGTTTCGTGAAGTGTGGGGGAACGTGGGGTACACACTCCGTGTAACACGACTAAATATTTTATTTGCGCTCGCAAGCTTCTGCGGAGGAGAGTGTCCCGTATTGCTGTTTGATTTTGTCATGTTGTGTTCGCAGAACCGCTACTTTGTGCACAGAAGCGCATCCTTCCACCAGTTTTTCCCCGCGTGCTCGCATTTCCAAATCCCCTATTTTCCCCATGTGTACCGCACGGGGACGTCGCGAAGACTTGACAGTTGGGAGGTGTATGGTAGATTTTACCTTATTTAGAGATATAAGTAATATTTACCTGAACTTTAACTCCTGCAAAGGGATTCAATATTTCGGTCAATTATTTGGTTTGATCGACGCTACCGTGAAGCTACAATCCTCACGCAAATACGTAATGCCTAATGATATTTCCGACTTTCCTGATAGGCTGATAGCTATATACTTATATATATTATAACACACAAGGGCGCACATTCCAAAAGTTTGGGGGGTGTCCATTGTTCAGGGACCGACTTTTAATTAATATTTTCTTGACCACATCAAAACATGTATTACGAGTTAATGTAAAAAGTTGTAGTGCCAGGGGTGTAGAAGGATTGTTAAAAAATTGGGGGCCGACTTCCACGACGCGCCACCATGGTTGGCGCCGACGGGAAAATTTTGAAAAACTTGAGTCTCTAGATCGTCGGAAATGGCATTTTCAGAGTCTTCTGTACCTCTTTCGTTATAGGCCCTTTCATTAATACATATATAAGATTTCAAACACTCTAGTTTCGAATTCAAATATTTCGCTGCAATTTTCTTTTAATGCAGTTATTTAAAGAAAACGCCCCGCAAAACGTAACCTTCAACATCATAAAGACCCAATTGGAAACTGCATTTTTACAACAGAGTTGACTTCATTTTACTCGGGAATACTGCATGTAGGTCTGATTCCACGAATGTTTTTTCTCAGCGAAATGCGAAAAATTTCGCACGAAATGAATTGACGCACGCGCAGAAAAGATAAATCAGGCTTCGCGAGAAAAAATTTCGCTTCGCCAGTGAGTAGAAGTTAGTTCTACTCACTGCCGCGAAAGCGAAAAAAGTGGGGAAATTTAATAGAATCACTGATGTGTAGCCATCCGTATTCTGCAGACACAATTTCTCGCGAATAATTTCGCGAATAATTTCGCCGTGGAATCAGGCCTTGACGTGAAAATAGAACGCGCAATGCGGCAGAGCAAAAGTTAGGAGGTTTTGCGCAGTCGTGTATGGCTATGTCATCTTACATTTGAGTATATTGCTTTAAGAGGAAAATATATCTCTGGGTTTTGCAATGTTGATTTCTTTTATTGACAATTTTTGTAAAGTTTATTATACGTTTTTTAGGCATGATGCTTCGGACCGAATTAAGTAGCGTAATTTTACAATTTGGGGCCGACTTTTTTGGAAAATTCACAATGATGGGGGGGGTGTCACACCCACCCACACCCCCTAATGCGCGCCCCTGGTAACACAAACACCACTACTAACATGTCAGCACCATACACCAACACAGAACCTATAAGAATTACCATTATTAATTATTACAAATTTACAATTGATATGTTCGATAAAAAATTATTCAAACCAAAATTATATATTAAACCTTTGTATAACACAATATATAATAGTTCGTAGTTATACGCGTTATAACCAGGCAACACTAGACGAAAATAATACTAATTATACCGAGAAAATTATTATACTTTGATTCAAATTGTGAAAACTAGCTAGTATGCGCCATCACATCTCGACGTATACGCGATAAATGCGTGACGCGTTATTCCATGTCACCCACGTAATATTACACGAGTCTGCTTATTTCGGATTATTGAATTAAACATGTTTAATATACGTCAATACCTGTATAACTTAACTTTGAGCAATTGCGCTGAATTAAAACTATTTTTAGCCCTTAACAGTTATATAATTGCATGTTTATACTTACTATTCTGCTAAACAAACTGTACAACTGAAAGCGACGCGATTACAAGTGAGATGATATAGTTTAGTCCTTATCGGTTCACAGATCTGGTCTGTTTACTTATCTCGTTCACAGTTTTAATCATCCGCTATATTTACCTCAAAACACCTGATTTTTTTACACACATGTTGTGATTTTATCTGATTTTCCCCCGTTCATCTCAGTTGGGGGGTGTTACACCCCCCACAACCCCCGGTCACGACGTCCCTGGTACCGCACGCTCCCAACTCGCTTCACGAAACCCCGTGTAAGACAACCAAATATTTTTAAACAAATTGAGGGTTGCTTCGCGTGTGCCTAAAGGATATGAACAAAATCTCGACGTTTCGAGCTAAAGCCCTTCGTCAGGAGAAATTAGTAGACAGATAAACACATTACATCAGCTTTTATAGCAACGCTATAAAAAATGTCACGTGAACAAAATATTAACCAATGAAAATAAAGTAGTCATAACAATCATAACAAAATAGAACTAATATGTAAACATATAGACTGCGTGCAGGCTTCGGCCCGATTATAGTGTCGAAGGCCTGCGCACAGGCGTTACACTTACCAAAGCGCTATAAATGTCGTACAAGGGAAGGAAAGAGGGGATATAGAGGAAACTATATAAGAAGTATTTAAGAGAAAATAATGAGCTAGATGAAGGAGAGGCGCTCCGGGCTCGGGCCGTTGAATTACCCTTTGGTCTAAAAAGTATTTTAGTGCTTGAAGGCCGTCTTGATGCGGGATGACAGTGTAAAGTGATTTGACATCCATGGTGAAAATGAATTTGTGTGGACCCTGAAAATTGATGTTGTCAATAATTTTCAGGGCATGCTTGGTGTCCTTGATATAAGAAGGCAAGTTCTTAACCAAGGGCGCCATAATGTGATCGAGGTAGCTAGAGAGGAGTTCAGTGGGGCAACCACAAGCTGACACGGTTGGTCTGCCCGGGTTGTCGGGTTTATGAATTTTGGGTAGGAAATACATGACTGGTGTGCGTGGAGTGGTGACTAGGAGATTGCCTGCCGTTGTAGGTAATTCCCCAGTCGTGATGAGATGGTTGATGGTGGAACGGGTTACGGTGTTGTGTTTGGATGTCAAACAGTATCAACCCTGCTATAAAACGAGGTGTCACCCAGTTGTTTGTGAGCCTCTTGACGGTACAAGTCGGCCCTCCAGACGACTAGGGCACCACCCTTGTCAGCAGGCTTGATCACAATGTCATTCCGGGTACGCAAAGACCAGTGGCGTGCTGGCAGGGGGGCCGCGGGGCCATGGCCCCCCCAGCGAAGATTTTTTAGGGGGCGCCAAAACATAAAATCACACATAAAATTGCACAAATCACACAAAAGCGCTAGTCCGAATTGGAATTTTGTCAGATCCGATGAGCCAACGAGAGAAAAAAGGGTTTGAGATTGTTACAAGCACTGTTCAACGTGCTAGTACGCGCGCTTAATTTGAGTTCTGTTAGTCGGAATACGACTTATATGAGGATTAAAAATTCACCAGCCTACCTACAACTGCAAGCATTACTGTCCAGTCTGTAATATCTCAAAGGATGTAAATTGTTAATTGTGAAATGTGAAGTGATTTGGCTTACGATCACTGGTAAGTTCACCGTCTACTTCATGAATGTTCGCCGTCTACTTTTCTTTGTTTAAGAAAAAACTAAGTCCTCTATGAATTATATATTTATTCAAACTCCTGAATGTGTTGTTTCTTGCGCATTTTTTATTTATACGATGTTTTATAATTTTCAGAGTTCCCTCAAATCACCACCCAAAACGCAAGAAATAGCATTTCAGGGACTCTAAATTTCAAAATTTTCCCGGGGGGGACACGCCCCCGGACTCCCTACATATTACAAGGGGGCGCCAAATTTCCAGCTGGCCTCCCCTGGCGAACACAAGCCAGCACGCCACTGGCAAAGACCTTAGAGCACTAAATTCGGCTAAACTAAGATTAGGGGGCCTTTTAGGACTGAAACGGGGGAGCTGATCTATGTCATGTCGACATTGTCGAATGAATAGATAAAGGGACCAAGTTGGCCTTCCGGAAGAGACCAGGTAGATTTTTTGGGGGTGATGACCTCAAAAACATCCTTAGACTGGATGCAGGTGTTGTTATGAAAATGTGCCTTAAGTTCTAAACGTCTATAAAAAGACTCAGTGTCCTCTTTCACTGAGAAAGAGTCTATGGGCCCAGGGTTTGGTACAAATTTGAGACCTTTCGCAAGGACAGATCTGTCAGAGTCAGATAAAGGCAAATTAGAGGTATCGTAACCACCAAATTGATATCACTGGCAGAGGAAGTGTGATTGGTAGTCGAAAAAGTACGGGGACCTACGAGGTCTTCAAACTTCGAAGCTTTACTCGAAGCTTTACTTCGAAGCTTTTTGGCATAACAAAACACATTCGCACTTTAAATTCCAAACTTTACACGTTTCTTCAAACGAGTGCATCAAGACGGACTTCAAGCACTAAAATACTTTTTAGACCAAAGGGTAGTTCAGGATCCATCTACCACCACCTTGGTACGCTTGGCAGAGTTAGTGCTCACCTTGAACAATCTCTCGTTTGATGGTGAGCATTACCAACAAATAAGTGGTGTGGCCATGGGTACCAAAATGGGACCCAACTATGCCAATTTGTTTGTTGGTTATGTGAAAAAACAAATCTTCGAACAATGCACTGGTCCCTCACCTGACTTCTATCGCCCGTTCATTGATGATTGCTTTGGCACTGCATCATGCTCGCGTGCTGATCTGAATTGCTTCATTAACTTTGTTAATGATTTCCATCCAGCACTTCAGTTCACATGGGAGATCAGTGAGACCAGTATATCATTCCTAGACATTCTCATTTATATCAATGGTAATAGGCTGAGCACGTCTGTCTTTTACAAGCCTACTGACTCCCACAGCTATTTTCTCTTCTCATCCTGTCATCCTAAGCACACTAAAACTGCTATCCCTTACTCTCAATTCTTACGTCTTCGTCGCCGCTGCAGTGAAGACGACGACTTCGATGCCAAATGTTCAGAAATGAGAAGCTTTTTTGTGAATCATGGTTATCCTTCCCACCTTTTAGATACTGCCCTTAACAAGGCCTCCCATATACCCCGTTCAGACATCTTAAGAGAACCTTCGGTTGCAATTTCTAATCAAAAAGTACCATTAGTTTTAACCTTTCATCCCTTCAATTTTAAAGTAAGGGACATCATTTGCCGGAATTTTAATCTACTTAAAAATGACCCTGCAACGTCTTCCATTTTCTCCGAGACCCCACTAGTCTCTTTTCGACACACTGAGTTGAGCCTGTTTCACAACAGGTCGATGTCACTGTTGGTACTCGCAAGAGATCGGCAGTGTGCTCAAATAACTCATGTAAGTTGAGATTCTCTCCTGTGCTTCGAGGGTTTTCCCCGGGTACTCCGGTTTCCTCCCTCTAATACTAACCCTGAGGAACTAACAATGGGGCCACAGTAATTGGCTGACGCTGTTGTGGACTCCCTGCCATTCAGGCGAAGTTGAATAAAAAATAAAAACAAAAAAAACATCCGGGAAACCCTAGTGCACAGCTCACTGCGACAGGACTCTGTGTCACCAGCTGGCACTGTTTCCTGTGGTCGTGCTAAGTGCTACACTTGTAAGCATTTAAACCTCGACACCTGTATTTCGGCTCCAAAATCTCAGTTTGTCATCAAGCACAGATTCACGTGCATCTCCTCCAACCTCGTTTACTGCATGTCTTGCAGCAAATGTGGCTTGCTCTACATCGGAGAGACTGGAAGACGTTTAGGCGATAGGTTTGCTGAGCACCTGCGTGATGTTAGGAACAATGTGCACAACAAACCTGTTGCTAGGCACTTCAACAGTGCCAACCACTCCTTTTCTGATATGAAAATATGCGCCATTCATCCCATTATTGGTGGCAATGATACCCGTCGGAAGCAAGAAAAGTGTCTCATTTTTAAACTTGGCACCATTCAGCCTGATGGTATCAATGAGCGCCTCTACTTCATCTAGCTCATTCTTTTCTCTTAAATACTTCTTATATACTTTCCTCTATATCCCCTCTTCCCTTCCCTTGGACGACATTTATAGCCTTTGGTAAGTGTAACGCCTGTGCGCAGGCCTTCGACCCTACAATCGGGCCAAGTCTGCACGCAGGCTATATCTTTACATATTTTGTTATGATTGTTATGACTACTTTATTTTCATTGGTTAATATTTTGTTCACGTGACATTTTTTATAGCGTTGCTATAAAAGCTGATGTAATGTGTTTATCTGTCTACTAATTTCTCCTGACGAAGGGCTTTAGCTCGAAACGTCGAGATTTTGTTTATATCCTTTAGGAACACGCGAAGCAACCCTCAATTTGTTCTATATGTCCGTGGCCGACGCTGAATTAAAACCTCAAATATTTTTAAAGCTTGCAAGTCTCTTCGTAGGAGAGTGAATTTCTTTCGCTAAAGTATTTTCTAACCTGCCGAGGACAATGTGTAGAACTTGACAGCTCAATGTCATCGTGGAGGAAAATCAACGGCGGGTTACCTCCAGGACCTAACATTGGTCCTCTTCTTTTTGCAATGTTAGTTAATCCACTTCTAAAAGATTGGCTGGGCCGTGTGAAACACTTAGACAATGAGACGGCGTTGGAAATTATTCCCCCGATTATTTTGCCATATTCGGCGAAGATGAATCCAATAGGTGTTTTATTATATCGAACTAAACATTTATAACATAAACATTTTGTAAGCGAGAATAATACAACAACATTGCGATAAAACTACCTTGAAAACATTAAACAAAGATGTTTTATATCAAGCACTCGATAAGGGAAAAGGCTGTAACAATCTTCGACCGAAGTGGTTTTGACGCTCGTCGTATTATGTCCGTTTATTTACTTATTTTTTTATACAATTTATTTAAAAACGGTAGTCCTTCAGCGTAAATGCTGGTGAGAGCAAGTGGCGAGAAAGTAAAAACTCATGCTGCTTCCTCACATCATTTGACAGATTAGCAAGAAAAGTCTCTCCTGAGGGATTTGACTGTATAAACTGCAAATAATCAGAATGCAAAGCAGTTTAACTTTCTTTACTGTAAAGTTGATTTCACTAGCCAAATAATATATAAAGTCAGATGGCTGTTGTTTTTACACTTATTGTGTTCAATTTTAAGTAGCAAATGTTGTATCAATCTGAAAATGGTATTCTTGTTGTTATTTATATCCCTTTTAAATGTTATGTATTTAGCATTTATCTTCCACTGAACGCCAGTTTTGGCATCCTTATCTGTTCTTTTGAGCATATAAGAAAACAATTATTGAATTCAGTTGACGAAAGATATCAAGAATTTTTCCGACCTCGGTCAACGTTATCCGTCTCAGCTTCACTTCGGTAGATAACATTGACCACGGCCCGAATAATATCTTGCTCAACCTCCTCCAATAATTGTTTATTGTTATATACCAAGTTTCAAAATCCGTTTTCGTGCCTTTTCATTGGACGAGATATCTACGCGTGGCGGTCCAAAAATCACGATGTTTCCTTGTAACCAATGGCAATGGGCAACAATGCATTTATTTTTCCCTAGGGAAAAATAACGTAACCGGAAATAAATGGCAAAGGCTCATTTTTTACTGTTTTTCTATATCTTAATCGAAATTTTAAGATTTAAATCGAGAATTTTTTGGTAATTTGACACTTGGTATATAACAAACCACTTATTTACTGAAACCTCGGGAAAACACTATGTTTTGTGGCCCCTCGACCGCTCGTTGATGCCCTCGATTTCGGCTCGGGCAACAACGGCGGCCTCGGGTCCACAAAACACACTGTTTCCCTCGGTGTCAGTAAATAAGTGTAAATTGTTATATAGCTAGGGTGAACACCAAACGTGATTGGCTGATTTGTGGTCACGTGGCTTGAGATAAATGCAATGTATCCCGCCGGGCAACAAGTGAAAAATTGTTGCCCGCCCCGACTGGCTACGTACATAAATAAGCAAAATGGCGGCACAACTCGCAAGTTTATAAACTACGATTTTCCAAGTTGGTGTTAAAATAAAGAATGTAAAAAGAAGAAAAATACACAACAGGCAACAGGATATGCTGGTGAAACCGTTAAGAAGGTTCTTTTAATTTTAAACTCGTTTACACTATAGAGTTTTTGTCATGAAATACAATTGTTATATGAATGTTGTTGATTTTTCTTTCGTCGCTATATAACAAAACACTTAATGTCTGTTCCCTCGGGAAATAGTTAGTTTTGTTTTCCCTCGAGCGTCAATGTTTCCATCGACTTCGTCTCGGGAAACATTGAGTCTCTCGGGAAAACAAAACTAACTATTTCCCTCGGAACCAGACATTAAGTGTATGGCAAGCGCTAGTTCCTGTAGTTTACGCTGTATGATTGTCTAATCAGCGGTCCGGAAAATAGATAGAAGATAGCGGATAGATAGAAAATTTTATTTTGATACGCTAACTACGTCAATTAAAAATATTGATTTCCACGAATGGCGTGTGTTCTAAAGTTATTATAGAAATAATGTAGCTGTTCCAATTGTCAAAATTGACAATATAGGCAACTAGCAAAATATAGTTAACTATTTACAATAATGGATTTATATATATAAATATATTGTTTAGCTATACATGAGCAGCAATTTTTCTGGGACCCAATCCCTCTGATTTCTTTATGGACTGATTTCCATATTTTTGCCCCATCAAACATGAAACTCTTTTTCATGCTATTTGTGCGAGGCTGTGGCAAACGAGTGTTGTTTCATTGTCACGGAGATAGTAATGTGTATTCTGATTCTTGTAGCTAAAAAGGTCTGTTAGGCTTTTTGGCCCAGACTTATTTAAATTTTGAACATTAATTTTGCCTTGGCTTTAGTTCTCTGTACTTTTAGTGTCTCCCAACCTAACGAATTTAGTGCAATTTGAGCATTAACCTCATTTCCCATGTCCATAATAATTCGAGCGCATCTATTTTGGAGCTTTTGTAATCGTTGTGATTGAGTTTCACCAATAATGTCCCACACTTCACAGCAATAAGTAAATTATGGTTGTACAATTGCATTAAATATAGAAACAAGTGTATCACGGTCAACAAATTATGTTAGTTTTCTAATAACAGAAATGCCTGATGTGATTTTCTTACAGATACTCTCAGTGTTGCTTTTCCAAGATAGATGCTGATCAACTATTACTCCTAGTGTCTTATATTCCTGCACTTGTTTAATTGGTTTGTTTTCAATCATTATGTTTAAATGTGAATCTGAAACAGTATGCTCTAGAGATCTTGTTCCAATAAGCATAAATTCAGTTTTGGCAATGTTTAGGTTCAGTTTGTTTGCGTTTAGCCACATTCTGAGGTTTTCCAAATCAGAGTTCATTGCATTTTCAACATCATTTATTGATCCAGCGGAAGCAGTTAGGTTTGTGTCATCTGCAAAAAGTCTTGGCTTTGTCCTATTTAGGCATTCAGATAAATCATTTATGTATATTAGGAAAAGTATAGGACCTAAAATGGAGCCTGGAGGAACACCACATTTAACTTTGTGTTCAGACGAGACGACACCATTTATTTGGCATTTTTGTGTGCGATCAGTAAGATATGATCTCAACAACGAATGTGCTTTATCCTTAATACCATAAATTCTCATCTTCTCAAGTAGAATTTGATGATCTACGGTGTCAAATGTTTTTTTCAGATCTATAAAAACTACTAAGTTAAACATTTTTCTATCCATGTTAACGTACCAACTATATGTTGAATCTAATAGGCGCGTAGTGGTGGAGTGAAACTTACGAAAGCCAAACTGGTTATCAGAAAGAATTTCGTTTTTAGTTAAATATTCATACAGCTGGTCGTACAGTATTCTTTCCATGATTTTGCTTATGACTGGTAGTATTGATATTGGCCTGTAATTACCAGGAATATTACGATGACCACTTTTATAAAGAGGTAAAACTCTAGCTACTTTCCATTCTTCTGGAAAGCTGCAAAGAGTAATACTTTGATTAAAAATATATGTAAGTGTAGTAGAAATAGGTGGTGATGCTAATTTAAGAATTTTACTGGAAATTTTGTCAACCCCGCATGCTTTGTTACAAGACAGCCCTTTTAAAAGATCAGAAATTCTGTTGACCACAAATGGTGTAAATGCAGTGAACTCGGATTCGGAACTTTTAGTATAATTTTGAAAATCACAGCTAGCTTCATCCAAATTGCTTGCCAAGTTTGGTCCAACATTTGCAAAGAATTCATTTAACCCTTCTGCAATGTCTGTAGGATTTGTTAATTTAAATTCATTGATAATTAGTTCATTTAAAATTGTCCAATCAAACTATTTATAGTTTTCTAAGCCTGTTTTGGGTTGCACTTTTGATTAGCAATCTTTTTAGAATAATAGTCTGTTTTGGCTTTTCTTATTTCGGTATTTGTTTGATTTCTGGCTTTTTTATAATTGAGCTAATCAGATTCTTGTTTTGTAATAATTGCTTTTCTTTTCAATTTATCTCTTTCGGTTATCAGCATTTGAATTTTGCTTGTAATTCAAGGTACATTTTTTGATTTTACCTTTTTTTTTGAAGTGGTGCATGCTTATCCAGGACCTCTAAAAAGATTTGTTTCCACATCTCCCACATACTATTTGGATTATCCGCGGAGCGTTACGAAATTTTTAATGCCCCACAACAAAAGCAAACAAAAATGAACAGGATGTCAGGACTTAATTCCGGTTGTGCCATGTAATAAACTACTTATTAACCTCAAATGTTTAGTCTTTAAGGTAAAATATTAAACCTCGGTCTTGCTGCTCGTAATATATCGCTCGGGCAATATGTCAAGACGTCGGTTTAATATATTACCATAAAGACCTCACTTTCGGTTAATAAGTAGTTGTTATTACTAGAGATACATTCATGCAGAATCCCCTTGCCCATTCCAACCAAACAATTTACTTCTCAAAAGTTATCGAAACATGAAGTGCTGAGCCGATCACTATAACCATGGTAACACGCAACAAATTTGTACAAAAAGGTAAAATATTGATAAGATTTGTACTTTTAATTATAAAATTATCGACTACCCAACTCTATAAAGTAGGTATGTTATTATGTACTCTCTTAGCTTTCATTCACTGTAAAATTCAACCTTAGACGTCTCACAAAACGTTTCAAAATTTTCGTAAAACTTCAACTGTTTTTTTATCATTGGTGATCACCATTAGGTGACGACGAGTCCTGTGGACTAGGGTTTCACGGATATTTTTACTATGTCGAAACGAGACTAGGGGATTATCTGTGAAATCGTTTTTCAAGATATGAAAATTCTTCCCAATGACATCCCTTACTTTGAAATTGAAGGGATTTAAGGACTCGTCGTCACGTAATGGCACGTTTCCTTCTGGTGTGAAGCTGTGTAAAACCTGTAAGTATACAGATTCTTCCACTACAATTTCGGCACCAAAATCTAAGTACACTATTAATCACCATTTCACGTGCACCTCCTCTCATCTCGTCTACTGTATTTCATGAAGTAAATGTGGCATGCTCTATATTGGTGAAACTGGTAGATATTTAAAGATAAAGTTTGGTGACCATCGTCGTGCTGTCGTAAGCAATTATGCTAAACAACGTGTTGCCAGACATTTCAACACTGGCAATCACAGTGTTTCAGATTTGAAAATTCGAGCTCTGTGTCCCATATCTGGTAGTAATGATAGCCGCAAAAGCCAATAAATGCGTCTCATTTCCCAACTTGGCACCATTCATCCTCTCGGCATTAATGAGCGCCTCTCTTACACTTAACTCCTATCTGTTTATGCCTGCCATCAGCAGATACTCTACATCTCAGATCCCCTAATATTTAGTTCCTTATTTTCTGTCTTTCTTGCTTTGTCATGTGATGTGATTTCCATATTTTGTTTATAGTTTGTTTTAATTAAATCCATCAGATTGGTTTATTTTTTATCACGTGATGCTTTTGTATTCACTATAAAAGCACATGTTTTCCCCCGACCCATTCTACTAACTTCCAGACGAAGGGCCTTCGCTCGAAACGTCGAATTTCTTATTGTATTTTTCATGTAGTTTTACACCAACGTCAACCGCCGTATTTGCTATACTCTACCCACACTAGCACCGCACGTTTTTGATCAGTATGTTTTTGAAATTAAGTTTTAAAGATTTAATATGTTGTTTCTTATTCTATAACGTTTAGTACTAAAGTACTTTTTAAGATTAATCAATGTTGTATTGACCACATAGGATGACCTACGCATTTTCAATTTCACAAACTATACTGCAATCGGCAAAAGCATGTATGCCAAATAGACACTTACCCGTTTAAAACGTTTTAAAACTCGAAAATATTTTCCTTTTTTCGGTCTTTTGACTGCTTTTCCTTCTGCTGACTTTAACAAATGAAAGTCCTCTAAAAAAGGTCATTTATCTTGTTTTAGAGACTTTATTTGTCTGCATTATGTCCCGACTCCTGAGTACAAAAGAATGTACAAAACTATTTTTGAAAAAAGTTTGCAAAATGGCAGTTAAGTTTCTGACGTATACATTAAAAAACAAATCTTTGTCTGAGCCTATCATGAGGTTGTTAGTTACCAGTTTTCTCTCGGCCTAAACTCATGTATGCGCATAAAACAGAAAACCTTCCATGACATAGGGTCCAAGACATAATGACGGACGACTTTGCATTCCGCTATGTTGTCACATACCCGGGTGTAAATATCCGAGCGGAATTAGTACCCTCGCACGGCGCTTCGCGACGTGGCTCGGGAACTATTAATTTGAAAGCGAGTAGGGACGTCGTTTATAAAATAACATCTATCTTGTTGTTCTAAGTTTCTAGCAAATAAAATACTGGCATTAACACTGCTTCGCTCCGGATAGGTGCGCTGTACATGTTTGCGCACAGGCCATGCATGTATTAGTCATATAAATCAACATAATAACTTATAAGCTACTTCTTTCTTGAGATTATTTAAATAATTATTTAAATAATTATTTATAGACAGAAATAATAATTTCTGGGAGAAATTCTAGTGGCAAACGACTAAACAATTTTTTTTCGTTAAAGATAGAAGGATTGTTTAAATAACAACTACGGAGTGCACGCTGCATTGGTCCCATGTTTCCCAACTTATCATGCATCAACAATCGTGCATAAATAATATAATAAAAGTAATTTTCTGAAGATGTCTTCAGCTAATATACGAAACATCACTTTAAAAAATGATTTTCTATATATACTTCTGTGTATGGTCCTATTTTAAGTATTACAGTATACTAGGCCATCATTGTTGTTATCAGAATACAGTAAGAGAGCAAAAAACTATGACTGTAAAACTGAGAGAAAACATTGTCAATTATGTAAAAGTGAGCTACAATCTTAGACAAAACTGTTGAAAATCTTTACAGATTTTCATCATTTAATCGCTTCCCCCCCAAAAACAGCAACATCTATGTGAAAAGAAAACACAACATTGACATGGGGCGAGGGGGGCTTGAAACTGTAGGAACATTTTTTGTCCTATGACATGTGATAAATGCGATGGACCTGTCATTTAGATTATTGGTCTCAACAAGTTTTGTCTAAGATTGTCTATGTATTAGTCTGGCATAAATTGTGATTATAAATTGTGTTTCAGAATACGGCCTTAAAATCAACATGCAATGAAGACTGAATGAAACAGTGTTGTTGCCGGATTCAGTTTGATTGAATGAAGTATCGTGGGGGGGGGGATGCATTAGGTTGATCTGAAAACTGATATGACTTATATTTTAGTGCTTTATATCAATTGACTTTTTGGGCTCTCAAAAACACGTGTAGTGTCACGGTGGCCGAAAATGTAAACAATGTGTCAAAGTTCGTACAAGCCATGCATAATATAATATAGACAAGTATAGATAACATGACAATGTTATGGTTTTTTATCATGCTTTTATAAATGAATATTACGTACAATGTAGAAAATGTACAAATAGAAATCGACGATATCTAGTGAACGATGGCTTGTAATAGCGATGAATCTAGCGATTTCACCAAAATGACGGTGACTGAAATAAAGGAATTTTTAGTTGACCGCGGTTTTAGTGTAAATGGCGACAATAAGGCTGCTTTAGCCGAGATTGCTTCTGCTGTGCGGAAAATGAAACTGCCTTGCATTCACAATGTGCACGATAAAGTTTGCAGAGAGAATGAAGGTGAATTATTCATTCACGATATGCAAATTAGCGATCCATTCAAAATGAATAACCTCGTGAATAATTTTATAGAGTACTGGCCGCAATTTCGCCTTTATGATATATTTAATTTTTTGATCTGCCATTCTACTTCTTACGACAAGCAAGGTCTTGCAGCCTACAAGTCGTTCGATGACTATCGTATCGGTTATTTGAAAGTGGCTACATGGAATCTTTTACTGACCAAAACGTTGACCAACGAGCGTATTCATGTTTATGTCGGAAAAGTCAGACCGACTATGAAAACAACAACCGATAACGGGAAATGTTGTACGGTTTATTTTATGGTTTATTCTTGAAGGAAAATGAACAAATAGAGATCGCGTTTTGAAGGCTAAATGTATGTGTAAGGGAGGCCGCGACGGTGGCTGTAAACATTTTGGAGCTGCCATGTACTCATTTAGGAGGAACTTCTAAACACGCGTGGCGAAAATAGTGCAACAAGACAGTGCCAGTAGTCCTTGTCATTGGCTAAAAAAACACTGGCAAGCACCAAACCTTGCGATGTATCTGAATTGGTGATTGAGAAATGTAAATTGCCTTCTAACAAGATGAAAAAGCGCGATCGACCACACATACACCCAAAATATCGATATGGATGTGAGATCACCTAATGAACAGTAAAGATTCGACGTAGCCACCTTCAAATAACCGATAGTCATCGAACGACTTGAAGCCTACAGATACATCGCAAGGTTTGGTGCTTGCCTGTGGTTTTTTAGCCCAAAAACAATTAAGGACCACTGTCTTGTTGCACTATTTTCGCCACGCGTGTTTAGAAGTTCCTCTAACGAGTACATGGCAGCTCCTAAATGTTTACAGCCACCGTCGCGGCCTCCCTTACACATACATTTAGCCTTCAAAACGCGACCTCTATTTGCTCATTTTCCTTCAAGAATAAACCAGAGGTCGTACAACTCTTCCATCGGTTGTTGTTCGTACATCGGTTGTTGTTTTCATAGCCGGTCTGACTTTTCCGACATAAACATGAACACGCTCGTTGGTCAACGTTTTGATCAGTATAAAGATTCCACGTAGCAACCTTACAAATAACCGATACGATAGTCATCGAACGACTTGTAGGCTGCAAGACCTTGCTTGTCGTAAGAAGTAGAATGGCAAATCAAAAAATTAAATATATCATAAAGACCAAATGGCGGCGAGTCTATAAAATTATTCACGAGGTCATTAATTTTGAATGGATGGCCAATTTGCATAACGTGAATGAATAATTCACCTTCACTCTTTCTGCAAAGTTTATCGTGCACATTGTGAATGCAAGGCAGTTTCATTTTCATCACAGTAGAAGCAATTTTGGCCGCGTGACACTACACGTGTTTTGAGAGCCCAAAAGGTCAATTGAATGGAATAAGTCAACACGTAAACGAAGAACTGGATAACAATGCATTTCTCTATTTTCCCTCCATTTCAATATTTCTTTCACCTTGACGGGGGGTGGCGGGTCTCTGTTTTAAAAGGGTGGGGACATGTTTACTCGTATACAATTGCAACATCCGGGAACGCCAAGTTGTGTATTTATCAGAGCGTATAAATACAGATCGTATTCATTTGCATACAAAAGATTTTTGAAAATATTCTGAAATGGTTTTTACGGGGAAACTTGATCCGGAGACACGTGCTTAATGCTTATATTAAGTATAATAAGAATGCTCCAGTTATAGATTAATCTCGGACACTTTTTTCCAAAGTATCTCGGACACTAATTAACAGGATTAAGAAAGAGCCTCTTCGAACTAAAGTAATTTCAAATAAGTTAAAAGGACCGGGTGGTCGTCCCGACAAGCTTACTGTACGTGACAAGAGAGCTTTACTACGTGAAATCAAAGTCTTGCGGCGAGAAGATGGTAACTGGACAGTAAAAAGATTAATGGAGAGCGTAAACGTTCTTCGTGTCTCAGTCATGACTGGCACTTGGTTTCTTCGTGCAAATGGATACAAATTAATAATAAGGATAAATCCAAGCGAGTCAAGTTGCCAGAAAAATGATCAAGGACTACGATAGAAATGTTTTGACAAAAGATATAGCATTTTAACTCGATAGCGTGAGCTTCGCTTATAAAAAGAACACGAAGGATCAAGCAATAGCACTAACAGGAAGATTGTGGAGAAAGGCAAACGAAGGTCTAACAGCAGGATGATTAGCAAAAATAAGGAACGGGTGGCAAGATTGTAAAGCTAATAGTGGCCATTTCCCATGGAAGAAGAGTCATTTGTTGCGAGTGTTACGAGAAGATGGATGGCAAGTTTTTTTGCCTCCTTTGCTAAAAAGAATTGCAAGAAATTGATGAAAAAGTCCGGAAAGCGATCTCGAATATGGGTTCAGGATGGGGATCCTTGCCAGAACAGTTCGGCTGTAAAAAATGTCATCTCATCCCTTGCCTGTCCATTGCTCTCCATGTACCACCACGAAGTCCAGATCTCAATCCGATAGAGAACATTTTTCACCTGGTTCGTAAACAGCACGACAGAGATGCCTTGGCAAAGAACTTCTGTTGTGAGAGTATGGACGAATTCAAAGAGCGCATCAGGGCAACTTTCATGGGCATTCCCCAAGGAACAATTGACAAAACAATATCTTCGATGTCTTCAAGAATAAAAGGATTAATTCGTGAGAAAGGAGAATGCCTAAAGTATTAAAGACAGTCTTTCTCTTGAACTACATTATTTTACAGAAAAAACACTCATGTACTGGCATAACTTGAATTTAATAACAAGTTAGGAAATGTTTGATTGAACTGATTAACCAACCAATAGTATAATTTTCCCATATAAAAGCACTGTTCATAACAGGTAACCACGAATTCCTTAAAAGAGAGAACAAATAATTTCTTATTTAATAAAAATTTTGGTTACCTGTGGTTACCTGTTATGAACAGTGTTTTTATATGGGAAAATTATTTTATTTGGTTGTTTACTTGTTGGGTTATATAACCTGTTTATAAACATGAGGAATTGCATGCAATTGGACATTTTCTCTTAATATATAGGGTAAAATTCAACAACAGGATTATTTTTATTCAGATGGAAAGTATATGTACTTTCTGTGCCCAATTATTCATTTTGGAAATTTACCTAAAGGACAAAATTGGCCTAAAAGTAAGCAAACCTTTTGCATTCCATTTTTGAATGAAATCAGGATTTTGGTTCATCGCCCAGATTGAACTGAAATGTTTCTCAGAAACCACATAGATGTTCTTATTAATGAAGCAGTTTATTTCCTTTCTTTAAAATAACCTTTCTAAACAAACAAAATCCTTATAGAAGCTTTTTAATTATACCGCGCTGTCACTACAATAACTCAACGTTCCATAGTTATTGGAACCAGAATAATAACCTAAATATTTGTTCCAACCATAACCAGTTCGGCAAAACACCGTTTGCAGCAAGGAATTTCAATTTGCGAACTCTCTGGAATTTGATGAAAGTAGGAAAACAGTTTCCACCTTGCGGCCATCATTTCTGTTTCTCTCTCATCAATGCAACCACCTTTGCCAACGAACACAGTTGGGCCTTTACTAGTTGCGAAAATTGGAATATCTCTTTCAAAAACAATGTCCTTCGCAAAATGGGTTTTTGGCGCGGGAAGATGCAATGTTTGCCCCTCCAACAAGAGCAGCATATCATTCCATGCCAACCCATGCATATATCGTTGTTGCAGGATTAGTGAAAGTTTTAAAAAGTTCGTTCAGCGGATTTAACAAAAATGTTTTGCCGCAATTAGCTGGGCCTACTATCACAACATTGTGGTACTTTCCTCTTCCCTTCCCTAGAAGATCACGAATTGCTGCTGCAAACACATATTAAGCATTTACTTTGTTGTTTCTCAACACTTCTTTCGCACTATTTATCCAGATCATGTTACACCCATTAGCACAACTTTCTTCTAATGCCGTTTCTACGACGGACATTCTCAATGCGTTACGTCTTTCTAAAATCGTTGGAGCCATCTCCATTTTCCAAGCTGTTGCAATTAAATCACTTAATTTCTTTGGTGTTTGGTTATAAAGGAATTGAGCGAGACCTGCCTTCCCTTAGTCGTCCTGCTGCTTTGCCAGAACCATTAGCTCTACGTCGCAGAGCCAACGAGTTTCAGTGATGCAAACGAGCACGCCAAACTGGCCGATTCACTCGGGATGTCCATCACCCTGCAACGCTCCTCGTCAATCTTAGTGACATATTTGTATGCAGTATAGTAGTCATTGTAATCATCGTAAAATGAACTGAAATACCATGACGACCCATTAGATATTCCTTTCATTTTAACCAACTTCGATTGCCATAAAATTTTATTGACATGTGACAATGAAAACCATGCTCCTTGTAGGATTCTCTAATACAAGCCCAATGTTTAATTTTGCTCTTTGTCTCGCCAACAGAAAATGAATCTACAACAGCTGAAGCGAAAGATTCCCTAGTTGAAAATACCTGGCTGTTTGCTTGGCTGTAAGTTATCAAATAGCATTTCCTGACGACTGTTCTTCTTGCTATCTCAGAGGCCATTTCTTCCTCAAATCATACAGATTCCTGAGAATAGTGCTTTTCATTACATTTCTTCGAATTTACTGACATTTCCAGGAACTGAGTCTTAAAAACACTACGTAATCATATATTCATATAATATGAATATTTTGGAACAGCCCCGCCATTTAACAATAGCTCCAACCCCCCGTCATAAATCGCGACAAACTCAAAACGACATGTGAAAGTACTTAAAAACATGAACCGTTATAGCAATCACAAAAATCGTGTAGGGGTAAGATCTTTTTACAATCAAAGCACGTTTACATTTTTTACGAGTCAGACAATCTTAGACAAAACTGTTGAGAATCTTCAGATATTTTCATCATTTTCATCCCCTCCCCCCAAATCAATGTTGCATAACCAAAACATGATTGTTTTCAAAGACAACATTGACATGGGCCGAAAGGGGCTTGAGACTGAACAACTTTTTTTTGTCTTGTGACATGTGATAAATGCAAAGGACCTGTCATTTAGATTATTGGTCTCAACAAGTTTTGTCTAAGATTGTAGTTACCTCAAAACTCTGCCGTTATATCCAAATACGGAATTAAATTTAGGGACTACAATGGTTGGAACTTGTTAAATTCAACCTGTATTTTATCAATTTGCATAAAACTTGCATTGTTTAATTTGAAATCATATTTTCGACCAGCTGGAAAGCTGCGCTCAAAAGAAACAATGCCAAAACCCGAACACACGCGAATTCGAAAACATAAATCAATATTGTTGTATTGGTATGGAGTTAGGGAAAACAAATTATTGAGATTTTAAAAACTTTTTAGATGTTGTTTACTTTTATGAATATTGTTTTATACCAACATGTTGCATATGGCAAATACTAAACGAATTGGTTTGCGGCTAACGGCAATTTTGAAGTCTATTGTATATTACTTAAATAAATCCTACCTTCAGTTTGCCGAGATCTGTCCACGACGATAAGATGCCGAAGGAAGGAGCCCTTAGGTGACGGAATATAACGCGATATATTTCTGTTGAATACCGTCATTTCAACAATGTCAGATGACCTTTGTTTCTGAAAATACAGTGAATTTTCAAATATGTCCAATGGATAATGATGAACTGAACCATCAACAAATATTTCACTCTTTTTCACACCATCATAATCCATTGAAAACATCTCACCACCAATGTTGATTAAGTACACTCGCTTGTTGACGTAATCTAGAGTTATAGCGGTATACCAACTGTCGCTCCTGCTTAATATTTTTTTGTCCTTGTTAATCAAATGTGTTCGCCACACGGAATAAAACGGATGTTGATATCCAATCCAAAATAAGTATCTAAAATAAAGATGAAGGATTTGTCTGGTGCTACCATGCATACTTCCGGAAGTTATTCAACAGAAACAGCGGTTCAAATTAGGTAATTTACTAGCAATTGAAATTAGATTATCTAACTGTAAGCAATAGTAAATAGGTAATATCCTGAAATACATATATGTTATTTACCGGTTGCTCTGTCCGGATGAGAAAAACTGTGCCCAAGGTCTTGAAAACGGCCCGAGCCTGAAGGGCGAGGGACGTTTTCAAGACCGAGGGCACAGTTTTTCTCATCCGGACCGACGCTGCCGGTAAATAACGTGTTTATTTTTTAACATAGGTAAAATTTAAGAATTTATTAAAATTGAAAATTCCAGTCTGGCGAAATAATTTCAGATCAGTGCAATTGTGAATTCAAAGCGAGGCTGAGAAAACTTGAACGTTAAAAGAAAACACGAAGACGAAACCTCAAGAAACCTGGCAAGAAACGCACAAAAAACCATGGTTTCTGTAAAAATGTACACGATATTTTTAAATATGGCAGTAGAAAAGCATAGGCATGAAAGGTTTTGGCCTGGTTTTCTGGTATTCCGTGTTTCTTCGACAAGGATATCTTCGTGTTTACTTGCTTTGGCCATAAAAAACTCACAAAGTGAATCATGCAGTGAATGCATGTGTTTTGACTTCGATCAACGCTTTCTACTAAAACTGGACAATGAACAAGGTATGCTGTAATTTTATTCTGGTCATTTCACGGTAAAAAACGTCCTCAACTTTGTTTGCCAAGGGCCACGGCTTTAATTTTTTTTTGTTTACAACATGTACACGAAAAGTACTTTAACAAATGGGCAGAAAAATCATGTTTTCACTACAGTTGGTCCATATTTTTAAGTTTTATGTATGCAGAAAAGTTTTTTCTTCTATGATATCTGTTAAAACTGTATTTTTTTAACTTTAATGTGACCAAATACTGAAATACATGAGCAATAAAACAAATGTGTTAGTTTTAATACACGAGCATTTAAAACAAATGTATTAGTTTCCTCGACGCATCGTGATTAGTATGAAGCCTTTGGAGTTGATGCAATTCATTTTTGTACTCTAACTATCGTTAGGCTAGCTTTTTGAACTTTTTGGGCAGATTTTTTAATCTAAAAATTGCTTCACTCCTGTGTTTTGTCGCGTAATCCAGAGCGGGCCGGATGAGTTTAAGAGCGGGCCGGATGCAAAAATCCGGACCGCTCTGAAACGCTCGCTAGCCAATCAGATTGCTTTATTTTCATAGATAAAAAATAAAAAGAGTAACTGACTGACAAAATTAAATATCTAAACTTCTTATATATTATAAATTTTACATTGTTGTCACGAACAAATATATTATTCTTGTTGATATACAGCGAATTCATAAAAGATTATCCTTCGAGACATTCAACATCAAATCTTAAATTGTAAGCACGAAAAGCACAATTGAAACGCACGGTGTTTGCCGCATGGCTGCTTGCACGCGGCATTTTGACAGTAGAGACCTTTAGATTCAGGTTTACCGCAAACCTCTAACCGCCGTTTGACGTTAGCGGTTTGCAGTTTGCGGTTCGAACATTTTTCGACTTAGATTTGAAGTTCTTAGATGAACATTTTTCGACTTAGATTTGAAGTCGACTTAGATTATGTTCTTCGAAGGATCTAAACGAGAGGTGAAATGCGCTTTATAAGTCTTAAAGTCTACCGAAGAATCAAGTGTTGATCGCCGCCATGTTGGATTTCTCCTCCAAGCGTATCATGTTCGAGTCAAAATAAAATGCGAAGAATGAACTATTTCAACTTCAAATTCGTCTCTCCTGCTAGAATAATAAGTACTGCGTATGCGCATAGTGTGGATACGTGAAACATGATATAAAAAAAACCAAATAAACCCTGAGGGAAATTACAAACGTGTAGACCTAGCTCTTGACGTTCAAAACTCGCGTTGAAAACCTCAAACGTGGCGTCGGGATAGGGTCACGTGACCCGTAGACGTTAGCGCTTCGGCGTAAACCTCGATCTAAAGGTCTCTATTATTACTCGCTGTCATTAAATTCGACAAACGCCGTGCGTTCCCAGTGTGCTTTACGAGCTTAGAGTTAAAGGTTAAACTGATGTTTATGGTTTAGAGTCTCGTTAGACAAGTGGACAACCTCTTTAATTGCATTAGCTGTATACAAAACTGTAATAAAACATGCAAAATACAATATTATTTTGCAATCAAACAGGAATCTGTAAAAGGTTGTAGGTTACAAACAAGAGCAAAATATATTTTGCGAAGATCGATGCAATGCCTAATGTTAAAAACTTTTACATCCATCGATAACTATAAGCGGCTACAACCAGGGGACTTTAAACTCATGTAGATGTAATTTTATGACGTTCGTGTAATAATGGGAAAGAATATCCGTTGACAAAGAGGCCACATGTGAAAACGCTGCGCAAAGAATTTCTTAAAGAAAACTATAAGCTTGCAAACAAAAAAACAAGTAAATTAGCGTTTTGATTGAAGATCGGATAATCTTTCTTTTTTCAGATTTTGATATCACTGAATGTTGTTTCGATGTAGGCGATTTAGATTATATATTCTAATTAAAGCTTTGTGAAATTTACAATTATATGTAAGTATTTAGCTAAACACGTTCTAAAGCTAAGTGAAATATTCTATTTAGACAAAAACAGGCGAAATTTTGCCAATATTTCAAACTTTGTCACCAAATGCGCAACAGCATTAAATCTAGTTCTAATAAGGCGACTTTAAGGATTTTTTCGCCAGAAAAATTTCTATGTTGCTATTTTAGATTAAAAATGTTTCTTTTAGAAATTTAAAATTTGTCGCTTCAATTGCAGTGCCAACCTGAAAGCTTGCATGAAAAATTTCTGACTCCTTGTCGCTGCAATTGCAGTACCAACTCGAAACTTTTCTAACTACTTGTCGCTGCGACTGCAGTGCCAATCTCAAAATTTGCATGCAAAATTTATTTCTGACTGCTGTTGGAAATCCAGTGCCAAACTCAAAGCTTTTCTGCAAAACTTTAGCTAGATAGTTGTCGTTGCAGTTGCAGTGCCAACCTCAAAGATGTCATTGCAAAAACTCCAACTAGTTTTCGCTGCAACTTAGGCAGGGTCATAGAAGTGCTAAAACAAATTTTCAGTCCCAAGTATTTAACACTGATAGTATAGTTGGTACTGCTATAGAAGAGCGTGCAGACCTCAGAGGTAACGTTGTCATTATATTCTACCCTCAAAACCAAGATTCGGTCATCCCCGCATTATTAACAGACTTCATATTATATATTAGGAAAATTTATTCGTCGGATCCAAAAATAGTAATTATAATATATATATATTGAGAATAGCATTATAATTCTACAGTATATGCTAAATGCGAAATCATTTAATGAACAGTTTTTAAAGAGTTTTACAAAGAGCACGCAACACTGTAGCTATAGTACTAAAGCCCCATCCACACCAGCAGGGCCGGATTAACCACGTGGCAGATGCGGCATATGTCGCGGGCCTCGCGCTTATGGGGGCCTCGCGCTTTACTGTGCCACGCCCATTTTTACGAGAACACGCCCATTTTCTATTGGGACACGCCCATTTTAGGTGCCTCGCGAATTTAGATGCCTCGCGAATTTAGGGGCCTCGCGAATTTAGGGACCTCGCGCATTGGGAAATTGCGGTGATTTGCGGATAAAATTGAAAACAATTATTTAACAATTTTGTGTGTCTTTGAATTCAAGGGTTTTAATAACGAGGGGGGGTTGGGGGGCCTCGCGCTGAAAATCTGCCACGGGCCTCGCGCGATGTTAATCCGGCCCTGCACACGAGCAAATTTTCTGTGACAATTTCTATTTGCTCGTATACATGGAAGATTTAATTTGCCCAGATTTTATGTGGCAAATACATTTGCTGACAAACTGGCGTACCAGATTTTATGTGGCCAAAGAAAATTGTCATATTATGTGAATGTTTGCTCGTGTGTACGACTCGTTAAAGAAAATGTGGCATGTATTTAGCAGAAAGCAGTACTTTCCAGACTCAAAAACAACAATTATTCGCTATCTCATCCACACCACCAAATATATTTGTAACCGAAAAATTGTCACAGAATATTTGCGTGCGTGGACGGGGCTTAAATCTGAGAAAATCTGGTAAAGTCATTACAAACAACGACAAACAAACTATCACTAATGTTTGTATCAATAAGACAGACAACATTCGTCTTTCTCTTTCGCCGTGAATTAGCAAATCGCATGTTTGAGAATCTCTGAAAATTTGTTCCCTATAGTGACGAAGAGTTACGATAAATAAATCGTACTGAATGATTAAACACCTACTGATCATACCATGCGAGCGCGAGTTACTGTATTTACTGTAACCAATTAAGGCTGTAGCCTAGAAGTGTATTGCCATGAAATATTATACATATTTGATAAAGGGGATCGAGCCTCGTGTGGATTAACGGTAAGAGTACAAACCGAGGGTACGGTAAACAATGTATACATTAATTAGCTTACCGTATTAGAAACTTTGTATAAATACGCTTATCTTTATGGCGTCAGATCTCCGCCAATATTCATGTGCATTATAATTCAACATGTTTCCGTTATTGTAGTTAAATTGAACATTGAACGTATCAAATTCGACATGCCGCTGAGACTTAACGTTCTCGCAATTTCAACATATTTCCGTCATTGATGTCAACTTGAATATTCAACATATCAAATTCAGCATGCGTTCAATATATCGATGTTAAAATAAACATTGTATATTCGAATTGCAAGTAAAACGCGACATTGGACTTTCGATATTGTACTAATTTTCAATGTTGAAGTTTCAAAACATGTGAAAATGCAACACTACATGAATTTGGGAAGTCAATATTGGCGGAGATATAAACACCGAGTAAAATTTCTGCAAATATTAATTAAACTTTTCGTCCGACAGTCCCCCCGGCACGCGCTACTGGAGCCCATGTCTTCTTGCTGAATTTCATGCGCTGCGTGGCCCTGAGCTAAGCTGGGCTAGTAATTCAATCTCGTAGGTTGAATGTCGCATTGTTTCAGAGCACGTGTATGGATCGATGATATCGTATATTGTCGTATATGTAAATTTTTTAAATGTTTACAATTATATGTCTTATATCTCGAGAGATTTGCTCACAATATTTTAAGTATATAGGCAGTTCAAGAGTAATAAGTTGAACAAGGCTTGAGGAATGCCAGAGGCTGCAGAACCGAGTGGCACTAGGGGCATGTGCCTCCCAACCCCCCCCCCCCCACACATTTTTATAAAATGGAAAGTGCCCCTTTCCAATCAACGAGAAAAATCTATGTGATTACAACTGTTTAGATTAGGTAAAATGTTGCTTCAGAAAGCAGGAAATGGCGTTTGCAGAGACCTAGAAATCCAAATTTTTCCCGCGGGAATTCCGTCTGACACACGTATTGAAAAGGTGTATTATACAGTGAAATTCCCAAACCAGTGTTTTTGGTTCCCATGGTAGGTTCCTATAACATTTCCTTGACTAGTTTAACAGGTAAAACAGTTGCAAAAACTATGGTCCTATAAATAATTTCTTATATAACGATCACAATTACACATTAATTGTATGTCAACACTCTATTCAAAATGTTAACAAAAACTTCAATTGCATTGTCAATTGTGACATTTTCTGGTATTTGTCTCCTTATTTCATCGACCTGTTCTTCACTTAAGTCACTTGTTGTCTCAGGCATTTCTACAACTTATTTGCAAGTTCTGGCTCTATTTCTCCAGCCGCCTCTTCCCAATCAATGCCATAGTTTTGAAAGTCCTCCCCTTCCTAGAGATTTAATTATCAAAAGATATCCAAATTAGATTCGAAACCAGACAGTAATAAATGTTGCAACTTATAAATCTGTTACAGCATTACATATTGTAGGTTTGGTTGATATTCTTACCTGGAAAATTTCCCTTGCAATAGTGGACTCTGTTCCAGAAATGGCATTAAGAACTTGGATCCATAATTGAATTGGTGTTTTATTTTGTGCCATCCATTTCCAACAAGTAAGGTGCTTGTTGATAATTGGGAGGACACCAAAGATGGACCTCATTACTTGGATCAAGGATGCCAAGTCTTTCGAGTTCATAGAAAAGGTCGTAGAATACACCGGTGCATCACTGAAAAATATCTCGACAAAGCCACTCAATCCTTTGTTTGTGGACGATTTTTCCTGTCATAAAAAATAGACATACAACTAAGCTTTTAAGTTTCTCTAACAGTTTTTCATTCTTCAGAGCACTTTAATTTGTAGATTGCTCTCAATTCATGTATTTTATATTAGTTTAGAGTGTTCAGATTTTTGTTATGCCAATAGTAAATTTTTTGAATAAAATACAATACAGTATGGGCAACAACCTGTTATGAAGCTTCCTCTTCCAGGTCCGCGCAGTGGATGATTTAACATGTACCATGCAACTTGGACATTTTCCACTCCTGTGTCTGCTCTAACACGTGATGGCAAACCATAAGTTTCAACAGCATTAATGAACGCTGTTAAAACAGTGTCTGGCTTGTTATTATTAGAAGCTACCAGGTAAACAGGTATCCTGGAAAAGCCAACGATGCCTCCATGAACTACAATCCTCCATCTAATAAAATAGATTATGCAAAAAGCTGGTAAAGCACGAATATGACATGTGATTTGATTATGTATTTAGGTGGTTTTAAATTTTCACTATTGCAGTAATAATTGTTACACTCGTGAAACTGTTTACTTTAGCATTCTCAAGATTCTTCTATAATCCAATTATTTGAAGCTGACTACGTTTTACCTTTACTCAGCACACATGCATTTCATTGCTAAATATATTAAAATTATCCAATAAGAACTCAGCTGAACTATGGGGCAAAACCTGGACCGAAAGAAATATAAGTAGGTTTACAACCACAACCAGGATCGGAAGTAATTAGTATTCAATCATCATAGTGAGAAATGACGTCATACAACCACCGAAAGTAATTAGTATGCAAGCAGTCATAGTAAAAAATGACGTCATTAGGGTGTGCGCACTTTTCATGTCGCGCAACATTGCGCGACAATTGATATTAATTAGTTGTGACGGATGTGCGCACTTAGGGGGTGTGCGTACTTATTATGTTGCGCAACAATTGACGCGTGATGTTGCGCGACATGATAAGTGCCCATACCAATAATTTTATTTTTAAAATATTTTAGAGAAATGTATTTATTTAAAAACGGATATAAGTTTAATAAATATTTTCATTAACACGTATAAAAGATAAATTTAAGTTTATTAATTCAGATCGATGTGAGGTCGATGTGAGGTCGATGTAGGGTCTATGTGAGGTCGATGTGAGGTCGATGTGAGGTCGATGTAGGGTCGATGTTGGGTCGATGTAGGGTCGATGTGAGGTCGATGTAGGGTCGATGTTGGGTCGATGTAGGGTCGATGTGAGGTCGATGTGCGGTCGATGTTGGGTCGATGTGAGGTCGATGTGGGGCACCGGTCATCCCCCCCAGGGCAAATCCCGGGATTTGACCAGAGTTTAATTTCGCACAGGCGAGAATTTGGTACAAAACCGTTCCCACCCCGTCGGGCATTTAACTCGTTTCCCGGTTGTGCGAATTTGGTCACTGGTCGCGCTTAGAACTTATTGCGTAGAGCCCTGCGTCAAAAATGCTTTTGTATAAAGTTTGGAACCGCGCCAGAGATATTTATAGAACATCTGTAATATGAATAAATAACTGCCATTAATTATGGTGTCGGCAGTTGTTTCTTGAAGTCAAGAACAATAGTCAATCTAATTTCACTGTCAAAATCTATAACGGCGAAATTTACTTCCCGTTTGGCGTCCGTGAATAAAAAACGTCGCTTGCTTAAGCTCTCTATTAAAAAAATCAAAACCCTCTGCATGAGTTGCAGCTTGAAAAGTGTAGACAGCAAGTATACATGCATGTATGTGAACAAAATATTTTGTTTGTTTTGTTGGAGATCTTTATATTCTAGTTGTTAAAAATGGTAAAAGTAATACATCATTTCATTCAAACAAAATACTTTTAAAGTCCTGGTCCTCTTCACATACATATTAAGAATTTATATATGGGAATCTTACACGGCAGATGGGTTTTTGACTATGTTTTTTTACCTCCACCGTGGGGAATTTGACCATGGTTTTCACACACACGGTGGGGAATTTGAACCAAAATTTTTCGAAAAGTCAAATTTCCGAGGGTTCGCCCTAGGGGGGGGGGGATGATCGCAGTTGGAATTGACTCTTGCTTAACTTCATAGTCTTCATTACCTGCCACACTTATGCCAAATGAGCTCATTCGTCGCTCCAAAGTTCGTTTGCCTACACCCATCATGATGTTTTTTTCGCTAATTTTGAAACCCTGTTCCAACAAAAAGTTCAATTGTCCCTCGTGTATGTCGTATGAAGGTTTTCCACGATGTCCGGTGTACACTCTTGTAGGAAATGCACTGTTGTTTGACGGTGAAATATAACGTCGGTCAAACTGAATTAAGCTTCGGCAAACCCTGTCCAACAATTCCAGAGTCAAATCATAACGCCAACCCCTCCACGCAATCTGGGTCGCTAAAGCTGTCTAATCGCGTTATTGTATCTTCTGTAATGTTCAATCCAACAATGATTTAATCGTTCGTAGACGCCATGTTTTCGTGTTTTGCAATCCTGCGATCGTATCAAGAAGGCCTGGGATCCAGTCGCGCGTGCCGGGGGGACTGTCGGACAAAAAGGTTAATTAATATTTGCCGAAATTTTGCGCGGTGTTTATATCTCCGCTAATATTGACTTCACAAATTCATGTAGTGTTGCGTTTTCAACATGTTTTGAAACTTTAACATTGAAAATTAGTACAATATCGATAGTCCAATGTCGCGTTTTACCTGCAATTAGAATATACAATGTTTGTTTTAACATCGATATATTGAATGCATGCTGAATTTGATATGTTGAATATTCAAATTGACATAAATGACGGAAACACGTTGAAATTGCGAGAACGTTAAATCTCAGCGGCATGTCGAATTTGATACGTTCAATGTTCAATTTAACTACAATAACGGAAACATGTTGACTTATAATGCACATGAATATTGGCGGAGGTCTGACGCCATAACTCTGAAGGGAATCTATTCGTGCGATTGATCCTTGACATTTGATCTGCGTTTGACTGTGTGTAATATACAGTATAGCTTACACTCCTCAGCAGGCATCTCTATTGGAATTGGGTTACTGTGTTCTAGTTGAATGCCTGCAATAAATCGAGCAAAGTGGACGTGTGACTGTACCTTAGTGGCATTGTCACTGTACCCGGGGTCCCCTACTAGTCGGTGTTTGAATCCTAATTGCTCCGTCGGGCGTAGCCACGGTGGAGCTTTAAAATGCTAATTATCTGTTTTAGTCGTTTTCGGTGTCACAAAATGAACGTTCCACTGGTGGGCCAAGTCCGAACCTGACTTATGCTTCCGTATGTATATCTGTGGATAATTACGACTATTTATGGGGGTACTTTATGGATAAAATGGGTGAAGTTCGCCAGTATGCTTCAGTGACCTACATAGTTCAGTGTGCAATTAATTTCAAAATGGCGGTTCTGTGATGAGTGGCCATATAATATTCATTGATTTTAAATCTATGTTATTTTGGTTTTCGTAAAATATTAATATTAAATTGCGCTTGTTTCAGTTCAGAAGTGCTATATAGTACGGTACGTCATAATAGCATATAAGGGACCTTCTCCAAATCTCGACACTTTTCTCTATATGAATAAACCGCGTAAAGGTAGGTAGGTAGGTAGGTAAAACTTTATTTAAAATCACACGATTGGCCCGTCAACTACAAGCTGATTTCAACGAGGGGCGTGTGTCACATCATATAAAATAATAGAACTATAAATAAATACATATACACAGAACAATGATATAACCCCCAAAATGTTACCCTCATTAGTCCAATTAACTCCCCATAAGCCCACATAGCTGTCATTACTTGTGCAAGCAGTACCAGTGTGTATAACAAGTATGTTTTGAATAACAAAATGTACGTTAATGTATAGTATTAGAAATTGTGAGCGCGAATTCCCTTTTTGATTGTTGACAAAGTATCCGAATTACGCAAATCTGTAGGTAGAGAATCCCAAACCTTAGCTCCATCGAAAGAAAAACTTTCCGTAAGTTTCTCAGTCCCGAGCTGAGGTAGTTGAAGAGAGGTAAAGGAGCCCCTGATGTCATGGTCCGTAATACTTCTTTTAGGCACAAAAAGTTCGGACACAAGCCATTTAGAACTTTAACATTTGTACTGCTTTTAACTTGACGCGTCGAGCCTCAAATGTTTCCCATTTGTATTGCATTTATTGCTTCTAACACAGGAGTATCATTGCTCATACTCAACGCTACTCTTGCAGCTCAATTCTGAAGTTTTTAAAGTCTATTGGAAAGGCATGTACCCAGGGTATCCCATACCTCACTGCCATAGTCAAAGTGAGGACGTATTAGAGCATTATAGATAGAGATCAAAGTCTCTCTATCAACGAAATTACGAATGCTTCTAATGGCTCCTATTCCTGAGGTAACTTTTTAGCCACAACTTCAATGTGCTTATTGGAGTTGAAATTGATGATAAACTTGATTGGAACTACTTTGCTATTTTGGACTTGTTTAATTTTGATCTGATCGATATTAATGACTGGTTGAGTGACAAGGTTATTTTTTTTGTAGTCTGAGCCAATCAGTATAAATTCTGTTTTTGCAACGTTAAGGCTCAGTTTATTAGCTATAAGCCATTCATTTATGGATATGAGATAATTATTCATGGACAACTCAACTTCATCTATAGTCTCACCAGCTACGGTAAGGTTAGTGTCATCAGCAAATAATCGAGGAGTAGCATAGTTAAGACATTCTGGCATGTCATTAATGAATATAGGGAAGAGGAGTGGACCAAGAATGTAACATTGCGTAATACCACATTTCACACGCCTCTCAGATGACATCGCGTCACCCAATTGGCATTTCTGTTTACGATCAGACAAAAATGATTGTATCAAGGACAGGGCACAACAGGTAATGCCGTAAGAGCTCTAATTTGCGCAACAGAATGTCGTGGTTAACGGTATCGAACGCCTTTTTTAGATCCAGCAGTACCACTAAATTAAACATTTTGCGTCCATGTTAACATACCAACTGTTCGTGCTATCAAGGAGAGCCAAAGCAGTTGAATGGAAGTTACGAAAGCCAAATTGGTGTTTCGAAAGTAGCGAGTGTTTTTTAAGATAATCGTATATCTGGTCATACATGTTTTCCATTAATTTGCTTATTGCAGGTAAAATGGAAATTGGCCTATAATATCCAGGTACATTCCGTTGTCCCTTTTTATAAACTGGGAGAAGTCTAGCCATTTTCCAATCATATGGGAAACAGCGGGAGAGAATAGCATGATTGAAAATATGTGTAAGGGATGGGGCAATAGTAAAGCCTGCAGTCTTTAAGATCTTACCCGAAATTTTATCAAGGTCAGTTGCTTTAGAAGATAAGCCGCTCAAGAGTTTAGCTACTTTATTTACTGATACCAACTTGAAACGGATAATTTTTTATAGGGCAGGATTGACATATTGCTCAAAAGTAGTATTAGACTCAGCCATAGAATTAGTAAAGTAAAGGGGGGAGTGGGTGAACAATCATCGCGAAAATATCCTTAAATTGAAAGTGTCGATTTTTGTGACGATTTGTTATAACCAATGTTAATAGACTGATAGACATAGAGCAAGTAGGAGTTCACACGAGACAAGAATTTGGACTAAATTTTGTCATTAAAACCTATGCTGAAACACCTTCGTTTAAGTACATACGTCTATGGCCAGTTTTGGAAAGCTGAAATTAACATGATCTTACTACGATACTTACTGACAAAAATATACCTTAGCCTAACATTATGGTTATTCATGTTGACGACTGTCACAATAAAGCAAATTTTTCTGATCATTGCCGACTGTCGGCGACATACGAAAACTAGGCTAAGTGATATGTGGTAAAAAATTCAACACTTCTTACAACACAGAAATTCATATTTTTGAGGGAGGGGAGAGGTAACGATTTTTCCCGGGTTATTCATACAGGAAAAGTGTCGAAATTCTGAGACGGAGCTTTATTATACAGCCTTAAATATTAAGGCGATGTTACACGGGACAACTTTGAGCGGCACTGGAGTGCATGCCTGTTCTGGCGTCTTTTGAAACTGTCCTATCAATGAATGGTATCGAACCCTCGCGAACTTCCTGTATCGAACTCCAAACAACAGTTTGTATATTTTTATTGCTGCCCTTTGCCGGCGGAGTGAACGCCTGAGCAGGCGTCTTGTTATATATTGAGTTTGCCATTTTCGGGAGAAGGAGTGAAGTATGACTGATAATGATATAGATTGTTCGGTTTATCAACGCGTGTAAAGTTAATACAGGAAAGATTATCTGTTTGAATCACGGAATAATATGCCAACATTTGTGTTTCAATTGTGTTGGCGTGTGGTTGTTTAATTGTGGTTGTGACTATTATAGTATTATGCACTAGTCACTGGAAAGCGCATCACTCCCCTACCCTGGAGCAGTGGGGCATTAGATAAAAGTTGTGTCCTAAATCATTCTAACCCCCCGCTATACGTCGCATTCTTACTATATAGTCTAAACACGACTAAAGCTCCCCGCTACCCGGGCACCAAAAATGAAGGATACCATAATAATTGCTTTTAAAATTCAACAAACTATTCCCCAATTTTAGAGGACAAACATGCAATCCACAGTTTGGCAAAACTTTGCCAAAGTAGGTAAATATTTTGTATTTTGTCTGTTAGCTGTATATTGCAATGTACAAAGTCAATGATTATGTTATCGTGTAAAAGCTGCTTTTCGTAAAACAACGTTAGGTGAAATGTCGATGAACAAGGTCGAACAGAGTAAATTCCTGCTGATTCCCGACCCGTAATTCCTGGCCATCATGACACATAGCTAATGCTGTTTAATGCCCCGGGTATAGAGGCATAACAGATAGTCTAATCTGCAAATAAATCCCCGCTATTTCCCGGCATGGCCCGGGTAGGGGGGGGGGTGCAGGGCTTTTCAACGACTGGTGCATTAATTAAGAAACAGAAAACGAGTCCGCGTGCTTTATGGTGTGATAAAGCACGAGGGGAATGTTGGGAGAACACGAGGGAAGCGTGTAAAACACGAGGCGTAGCCGAGTGTTTTATACGCTTCTCGACTGTTCTCCCAACGTTTCCCGAGCTAGGGTGAGAAACGTTACAGTATATTCGCTCTGCCAAAACATTTGGTATTGCATGAGCATTATTTCTCTTCCATGAAATGTAAACATAATTTATTATCATTATAATGTAAAAGAATCAATCAGTGGGTCTCAAAATGGAACAATTTAGGCGGTGCAAAGTCTCAGATAGCTTTAAGTGTTTCCCGTTAGGCATTTTTACCAGCGATACTGAATGATACCAATTCCGAGAGGCTAGAAGCTAAATTACACAATATATCGCGCGATATTAGACAAAGCTTTACTTATTTCTTTCTAAGACTTCTAGTCTTCTAATAGTTTTTTTTCCATATATTTAACAAAATACAACAGATGACAAATACCAACAGGCAACAGTTGAATTTAAAGATCGATATATATTGACATTTTCGCCAGCTCTCTTCTTTTCGTCTTAAAATCTCAATTAGATCAATGATTATTATATCAAATTTCGTTAACACTATGAGATGAAAGTTGTACAAATCAGTGATAAACGTTCTTGACTTTTACCTTGAAAAACTCGACGACGACCGTCGTGAACTTCACTCCTCTGAAACTCATTCACAGTCTCCAACAAGAAGAGATGTGAGGAATATATCGGCATGCAACGCGGCCAGAAGCGGCTTATAACATATTATCGATTTCTCGCCACGCTTCGTTCATTCTTCGGCTGCCTTCTTCCACAACTCTGGAATATTTTGAAACAATTTCTAATTGCGAATTTTCGCACAATTTATCGGAGTGTAGCTTCGGTTTTCGAAGAACAATTGTTCGTTGTTTTTCGAAACAACGTTTTGTGTTAGTTCCAGACCTATCGGGGTACGTACAGCTTGAATACCGTTAGCTTGACCAGCTGTAAATGGCTTATACGATATATTTCAGAAGAATGTTTGCCAAATGCAATAAATACTCATACGACTGCGTTGATTGGAAATGGCATACATTCTAGTTGTGTTCTTATAAAGGTAAGATGATATAAATTTTATTAATTCTGTGATCTATTTATGTCATTACGTGCACCTAAATGAAACGGCCATACAGACCGATTTTGATTTATATTATTGGTTTATATTCTAATTCTTTACTTGCCAATTTAAGTGACTCAAATATTTTGATATAATCTTGTACTTAATGACTATGACTATGTCCATGAGAAACCATGTAGAGGTAATTAATTCAGGGTATCAACAACAAAACCACAAATAGGGTTTATATACTTACATTTTGAATTAACTGTTGCTACCCTTGCAGAAATTTCACATATGATTTCACATGTGAAATAGAAATTTCACATGTGAACTGTTCCAATTCCACATGTGAAACAGAAATTTCACATGTGAAATAATTTTTCACATAATTATAAGCCTCTAGTTTCACATGTGAAAGAATATGTGAAACTCCAATTTCATAGGGTGCGGACGTGTTTTTTTTTGCTCCCGGTATTTGAAAATATTTTAGCTTTATTGACGATTGTAAACTATTACAAGCGGTTATTATTATATCATAAAAGCATTATATCCTGAAGGAGGCCGAATTTATATTATACTGGTTATAATATGCCTCCCAAGAAGAAAGCAAACGTCACTGGCGAGCAGACAACATCTGATGCCACGTTGCCTTCGTTGTCGATGTTCGAAGACATTCTAGAGAGCCGCTTTAAAATACAAACGAAGGAACTTAACGAGATAGTTTTAAAATATAATAAAGCAACGCAGGATGAGCTAAAGGCCATTCAAAAAAGTCAAGAGTTTATTAGTAACAAATTTGACGATCTGCTGAAGTCGTTTACCTTGTTAAAGGAGGAGAATGCTCAGTTGGAGTCTCAAAGTGTTCTACTTAAGAATGAAGTTAACGAATTGAACAAAAGAATGTGTAAGCTGGAAGATGAGCAGGAAAATATAAATTTATATAACCGCAGAGACTGTCTTGAATTACACGGGATTCCTGAAAGCCCCGGCGAGAACACCGAAGACTTAGTCAAGCGTGTCGGCGAACTAGTGGGAGTTGAGATCGGGCAGTTAGACATTTCAACAAGCCATCGCTTGCCGAATAAAACAGGTCGAATACCTGCAATCATCCCCAAGTTCACCAAACGTACCACAAGAGATAAGCTTTATCAAGCCAAAGGCAACTTAAGAAATTTCAACTCGTCGCACATTGGTCTAACAAGGTCGAGAGAAAAGATGTATATCAACGAAAGCCTAACTCAAAAAGCCAAACAATTGTTTTACCGTGTGAGAGAATTCAGAAGAATCAATAACTTCAAATATGTGTGGACCAAATATGGAAAGCCGTATTTGAGGAAAGACGAAGAAGCTCGACCAATCTCATTCGGGTCTGCAAATGATTTTGACAAGTTTAAAGCCAAATTTGCGACGTAGATAAGTACACTCTAGTTATTTTTCTCTTTATTATTATACATTTATACCTATTCGATTTACCGTTAGACATATTACCATTTCATAATCTGGATGATGACGAGTTTAATCATATGATTTTTGAATTACAAAATGGTCCTGTAAGTTTTGATGAAAGCAGACTATCTACCCTGATCTATAACCCATTGAGTTGTGCGCCTAGCGCCAAGAAAAATCTTGCAAACGCCGGTCTAATAGACCCTGATTCTAATTTTTATCGTGACGCTAATAACTGTGATTATTACACTGAGTATAAATTTAATAAGAAACTTAATATCGAGGAAAATTCAAACAATTTATCCTTTTTCCATCTTAATATTCGGAGTTTGTCAAGGAATTTTGATGCTCTTGTTAATTTTTTGGGAAATATTAATAATAAATTTTCAATCATAGCCCTCTCTGAAACCTGGCTTCAACGTTCGGATAATGCCGTTGAAATGCCCGGTTATAACTTTATTCACAATCACCGGCATAATAGAATGGGTGGTGGCGTTGACTATATTTTCCCGTCGATTTAAATTATAAAGTGCGTAAAGATTTAACTTATAATGATATATCTTGTGCAGAGTCTTTGTTTATTGAAATTCTTAAACCTAGAGAGAAAAACATTATCGTTGGTGTTGTTTATCGGCCCCCTGGTGTAAATATCAATGAATTAATTACAAATACGGATTCTTTAATAAACAAAATCTCTAGGGAAAATAAAATCTGTTATATAATGGGTGATTTCAACCTGAACTTGTTGAACTGTAAAAATCATAAATTAACTAATGAGTTTTTAGACATTATGTATTCCAATATGTTTTTCCCCCTAATTACACGTCCCAGTAGGATTACGTCTTACAATGCCACGTTAATTGATAATATATTTACAAACAATCTGGATAATTGCTATTTTAGTGGCTTGTTTTTCACTGATATTTCTGATCATTTGCCGATTTTTTGTTTACCATTTTACAACGTTCCAATAAATGTCACTACATATAAATATATATAAAAAATTATATACATATGTTTGCTACATAGCAAATTGTGACCAAAAATATTTTACATTAAAGTTGCATCATGGCTGGTTTTGTCTATAAAATCAGGAAAATCCTGTGAAAACATGAGAAAGTTATCTTATCATAATCAAGCCCTTTATTTTTTGGCGGTCCGTTTTCCAGTTAAATGGTGCGTTTTGATTCGCTAACGAGCGGTCCGGACCGGATACCGGACCGTCGGGTGAGCAAAACAAAACAAATTTTTTTTTGCAAATTTCGCAAATATTCAAGGTTTTAAATGCTATTTTTAAAAAGATATTTATGATTGTTTTGTAAACTTTACATCAAAATGTACAGTGAAGACGATAGTCACAGTGAAAGTGAATTCTATTCCCCAGACAAGATGGAAAAAGAAAACAACTTAGACGAATTTCATTGCAGTTTCATAGTACAAATTTGATTTCTTAGAACGCTAAAAATAAAAATGTTGTTTAATGGCTTAACTCAGTCCGGATAGAGGAATACTGTGCCCTCAGTCGTGAAAACGGCCCTCGGCCATCGGCCTCGGGCCGTTTTCACGAATTCGGTCACAGTATTCCCCTATCCTGACCTCGCAGCCATTAAATAACATCTATTTATTTTTTATCTATGAAAATAAAGCAATCTGATTGGCTAGCGAGCGTTTCAGAGCGGTCCGGATTTTTGCATCCGGCCCGCTCTGAAATGCATCCGGCCCGCTCTGAAACTCATCCAGGCCCGCTCTGGATTACGCGACAAAACACAGGAGTGAAACAATTTTTAGATTTAAAAATCTACCCAAAAAGTTCAAAAAGCTAGCCTAACGATAGTTAGGCCCGTATTCTAAAAGCTCACTCACACTCACACTCAATGAGTGGACGCTCATTCTCAATGAGTGCAACTCACCACTCAATGAGTGTCCACTCACACTCACATGGTATAATGCTACACTCACACTCCAACTATTCAAAGACACCACTCACACTCAAGTGAAGCTCAGATTTTGAGTGAAGTGTGAGTGAGAGGTATACGTCCCTTGAGCAGCACTCAACTTTACATAATCATACCAACATGGCGGATAGGTGGCTAAATAGGTTAGAATGTTTGAATAATATTCATTGTTTCCCAATATGCAAGTTCCGCGTCTAGCACTTCCATTTTCCTTTTGTGTTCTATTATTGTATTTTCTTTCTTTACAATCAGGAGCTCCATTTCCGCTTCATGCTGTTGGGTTTGTAAATCTAAACATCGTGCTTGGGCCTCGGATAGTTGTGATTTCTTCGTAAATGACGAGGATAAGGCAGCCTCGACGACAGATGGCTGCATTTCGCTTTTGTTTGGTGCACTGTCTGTAGTTGTCGCCAATGACTCAGTTTCATCATCTTCGATTTCTATACAATAACCATCACATAAAATAATTCACATGTTATGTACGGGATATTGATTTAGCATGACATGTGTTGATGTGCAGAATAGGAAAACTATTTGATCCAATTATTGCATTATAAATCACCTAAATAGTATTTAGCAACTACCATTGTCGTACCTATTTCACAATTATCGTCATCAAAAGGGTTATTCAGGCTGTCAATCTGAGCTGGAATAATCGAAGAAACAGCAGCAGCTTCGTCGTCTTGTTTGGATGATGCAGGACCGCCGCCAGTTAATTTACTTTCTCTCTTCTCTTTCGCAATTTGTTTCTTCGCACGGGACTTTATATTTTCCCAACACTTTTTTAATTGCCGAGAATCTCTCTTCGTCACACCTGACTGGGAATTAAACTCTTCTGATAGAGCTGTCCACACACGGTTTTTTTGGTGTATCGTTCTGTAATCATTCCTTTTATTTTCCAAAATATCTTTGTGCTTTCGCACTAATTCTGTAATAATCGACTTTTCCAATGTTGAAAAATATTATCTACTTTCAGTCATCTTGTCCCTGCGGCAACGACGTACGAATGCAATTGATGATTCCACAACATGTTTATGTTACATACTTCAAAACCTCATCAATATTCAACGTTAAACTAACACTCCAGCAAGTCACACTCGAGCGAGCTCTTTGAATACAAATCTGCCTAATATTTTCAAGGGTGAGTGCTCCCTCGTTGAGTGGACACTCACACTCATACTCCACTCTCACTCACACTTCAGTTCCACTTGAGTGCATCTCACTTGAGTCCCACTCAAGTGTGAGTGTGAGTGAGCTTTTAGAATACAGGCGTTAGAGTACAAAAATGAATTGCATCAACTCTAAAGGCTTCATACTAAGCACGATGCGCTGAGAAAACTAATACATTTGTTTTAAAAGCTCATGTATTAAAACTAATACATTTGTTTTAAATGCTCATGTATTTCAATATTTGGCCACATTAAATTTAAAAAAATACAGTTTAAACAGATATCATGGAAGAAAAAACTTTTTTCCTTACATAAAACTTTAAAATATGGACCAACTGTAGTGAAAACATGATTTTTCTGCCCATTTGTTAAAGTACTTTTTGTATAGATATTGTAAAAATAAAATTAAAGCCTTGGCCCTTGGCAAACAAAGTTGAGGTAATATGTTTTTTTATCGTAAAACGACCAGAAAAAAATTACAGCATACCTTGTTGATTGTCCAATTTTAGTAGAAAGCGTTGATCGAAGTCAAAACACATGCATTCACTGCATGATTCACTTTATGAGTTTTTTTATGGCCAAAGCAAGTAAACACGAAGATATCCTTGTCGAAGCAACACTGAATACAAGAAAACCAGGCCAAAATCTTTCATTCCTATGCTTTTCTGCTGCCATATTTAAATAATATCGTGTACATTTTTACAGAAACTATGTTTTTTTGCGAGTTTCTTGCCAGTTTTCTTGAGTTTTTGTCTTCGTGTTTTCTTTCTACGTTCAAGTTTTCTCAGCCTCGCTTTGATTTCATAATTGCACTGATCTCAAATTATTTCGCTACACTGAAATTTTCAATTTCAATAAATTCTTAAATTTTATATATGATAAAAAATAAACACGTTATTTACCGGCAGCGTGGGTCCGATTGAGAAAAACTGTGCCCTCGGTCTTGAAAACGTCCCTCGCCCTCCGGGCTCGGGCCGTTTTCAAGACCTCGGGCACAGTTTTTCTCATCCGGACCTCGCAACCGGTAAATAACATATATATATTAAATGCAGAGTATAAAGGTATCAACAGTTAAGCCTATGCATCAAGACTCTATCAAAATCATGAAATAATCGTGCTGCATTATTGAACATGCTGCATAGTTGTTTTCTTCTCGCCATGCTGATTCCATGAGTTCGGACTTCCCGCCACGTATCGCGACAAAATAATAAATAACCATATTCTCAAGTCGCGATTACTTATCGGTGTGAGGAGGTTATTTTTGGTATTATTGTATCAATAGAAAGAAAATCTATCCCTGATTTCAATTTTCTGACTCTTGGATTATCCATATTACCTCCTATATGTTTTCATGTCATTTTCGAGGCTAGCGTACTGACCCGACACAACGCTAAATATAATGCGTGATTAGGATAACTAAACCGTGATACATAAACAGTACAAGCCAAAAATCGTGGAACTAAATTCACATACATACAAGTTACAAAAACATACATTCGAAAATACGAAGTTTTGGAAGCGAAAAATGGCAATATAAATCCACAATATTTTAATATATAGCAAAAATACACCATTTTCAAACTGCGATTACTCGTCGATTTGAGGAGGTAAATACGAGATTTTCAGCGTGAAAAATCGCAATATAAATCCACAATTTTTCACCAAATGTTTGCTGGAAATTTCAATTTTTAATAATAATGAACGCATTGCATTTTGAGAAGACCCTCATTCCTCCTCTGGTCTCTAACCAACTCAGTCGCCGCATCTGCCCACGAAAATGAACTTAGCTTCTTATATTTCTTGCGAAAAAATTACAAAATTATTTCCCACTGCCACACAGTCAGATTTTCTCAAATTTTGCTAAAATTAGCATGAGCGAGCCGGTATGCGTAGTGCAATTTTTGTGTCGATTATGGCAGGCATCTCACCCAATTTTTTCCTCACCCTGCAACCTGACCAATAGTCTTGACACAGACATGCCTGCGGAGGAGACTAAGTATAGCTCTACATGATAGAATGAAGCCGTATTCACACGAGCAGTTTATATAAGCATTCTTTTATAGGAAATTTAGGAAATTTTTCACATATAAAATAGAAAACGGTTTCATTTTCCAAGGTTGATAAAATGATTATTAATAAACCAGTGAATCACGTTCACGTGTCTGTCGCGTGATTTAGTTCAAGCGTGCATGTTCACCCTTGTGATATGCAATCTATCCTGACCTGTGATATTTAAACAATATAAAACAAATTGAAGAATAGAATGCTCAACATAGTACATATATTGATTTTTGCCAAGAGCAATGCAAGGCATATTTTTTCCCTGGGGAAAGCTAACATAATGGTACTGTACTGTATGTTTTACTTTAAGCAGCTTGACCAAAAAATATTTTAATCAGAAAGATGATATGTGAGCATTGACTCTTAAAGTATGTAATTACATGCTGTAATAAGACCGATTTCAGTTGCACATGTGGCAAAGTCACACGACATAAACAACCGAAAATATTTGATTAAATGATTAGTATTACACCTGGAATTCCCAGGCTCAAACTTATCAAATCGGCCCAACAAATCACAGCGTGTAGACATACTGTACCTTTTCATTAAGCAAAGCATGTTATAAAATAACATGTATATAGCGCGTGCTCTGATTGGTCGAAACCCGTGTTTGGATCAGGCCATCCAAACAAGGAAGACTATCGTGTTGTTGTTATTTTATAAAACAATTACTTTATGGTTTCCGTGTTTGGATGGCCTGATCCAAACACTTGGGAATGTTGCTCGAGTTAAGAAAAGCTCGCAAAATCACTCGCCTTCGGCTCGAGATTTCGCGCGCTTTTCTTAACTCTCGCAACATTCCCGCGTGTTTGGATCAGGCCATCCAAACACGGAAACCATAAAGTAATTGTATATTCAACTATTTAATTTGGCTCTTGTGTGAAATACAGCATGTTAAAATTAATTATTATAGGATAACAAGAATGATTTTAAATTAAGCAATTTGCTTGATAAAACAGAATGCCCATGGGTAGTTGGAAATTTTGAAGCGGAAGCTCTATACATTATTATGCTACATGACTAACTGCAGTTGCGAATAAAGTAGCTATACAATATGCCCTTGACAAAATCGAACCTGAAGCCCTGCTGTCCCAGCGCAGTTCTCTAACCTATCAAATAAGATCAGTTGCCAATTGGTAACCGCATGTTCATGTATATATTTATATACTAGGGTGATGCTAGTGTAAGATATGTTTCGGGGAAATTATAAAGCTCTTGCAACAAGGGACCCAATGATCACAGTAAGAACATAATATATTGTCCTGTGTAGGACATAATATGTTTGGAAAGATTGACTAGAAGTAGAACATTGTGGAGAATGTAGACCATATGAACCGCATTGCAGTTCAGTGTGATTAGTAGTTTTGGATTTAAAGACCAACAAATTTGCTGCTCCTTATCTCTGGTTGCAGGCACCAAACATGGACGAAAATACTATCGTTCGATTCAGCGTTTTACGATCTCTTTAGAGAAGTAAATTCTATTTGTTTACAACGCTATGCGACGTTTTAAACACTCTGAATTTTGTTTTGTTTACAAATTTAAAATATATAAACTAATTAAATATTCATTTCGTAAATACCACCATTCGACAGGGCTTGGAGATATCATTTAAACGCTTCCATTTTGTTTAAATTACGAAATAATCTAGCCCTTTTGGCAATTTTCGTGAAAATGCCATCTTGTTTATTTATTTATTTATTTATTTATTTAATTGATTCATTGGACAAAGCCCAAACGGTAAGAGAGCGAACGGGACCGAGGTCCCATGCGAGGTACCACCCCGATTCAAACCATATAGATACTAATATACATAACAGTACTTAAAATATATATACACGATAATAATACTCGTAAAAAAACAACAAAAAAACAACAACAAGCGAACAAACAAAAAAACATATGCCAATAGCTCGTTGAGCTGCGCTAATTCAAACCGTATGTCGTAATCGCTTAAACGCTTACAACTTTAAAACGCTCAAATAATATAATAAAATAAGATATTGAAAGACCCAATGTAAGAGCATTCGAGATAATGAGAAAAATAATAAAACAATGTCCATACGTTTTTTCCCAATACTAAAAGTTTGATGCAATGACCAGGTACAATTCATTTCTACATCATAAAAAGATTTAAATAAATTTAGCTACGTTCTTGACAAAAATATTTTAAACATAGATATACTCCGAAGGTCAGCAGGTGAAGCTGTTTTACACACACAGTTCCAGAGTGGAACGATACGATTGAAGAAAGAGGACTGAAAAGTACATGTTTTACACGACGGAACTTTAAGCATGAGAGAAGGGTTTTCACAATTACGAGTACAATTATGACTGACAAACGACACATAATTAAAAACATTTAAATCATAATATCCATGCAGTGCTTTGAAGAAAAATGTCAAGTCCTTAATCTCTCGATCATACGATAATGGCAGAAAGTTGAGGGCCAGCAAACGATCTTTATACGAGATGTCACCTTTCTTGACTTGGAGGATCCATGTTGTGGCCCGTCTTTGAATTCTTTCCAAGTTGCCTTTGTTAATGGACTTTGTAGCGTCGGCGCACGCTCGGAAAACTTCGGAAGCTAAAATTTCCGGGATCTTTCACCCTATCGGCTTGAAAGTACGGCAATCGATTCATCGTGATGTCGTTGCCTAGATGGCGGCTTTTCATTGGTTTATAGCAGGTAACAATAACCTTATATGCCATTTTCGTAATTTATATCGCGTGCACGTATCAAATTTGAACGATTTCGGCATTTGTATATAAATTTCAAAAAATAGAAAAAAATAGTTCTACTTCTTCAAAGGCAATGAAACTTTACAACAATATTCCTTTTTTCATGAGCTACAAGTTTTGCATAACATTGCTGCCCAAATTCTAAACCCTGTTCTGGCAATTCAGGTTTGTATCAACAATAATTGTAAAAATTTTAGATAATTTATGAACATGTATGCAAATTACTTTTGATATGAAATACGAATCGAAACAAACAACATCTCATTTAAAGAAAAAGTCATAAGCTATCGAATGACGCGTGTCCTGTTGCCAGAGAGTAAACACGTCTGCAGATATTTACATTTGAAACAACTGATCGTAAATACTGCGCGTTTCCGTATAACGATATATAAAGAGTACCAGGTAACCTTTGTTCTCGCAACGGTGTGCGAAGAGTAGCTTGATGCCGAACAAAACTTATCCAATTTAAGATTAAATTAATCCAAAACCACAGCATTGGTGAGGCTGAGAGTACACAACGCCAAAGTTGGCTGTCACAAAACCTCTTAGCGATAGCAAATGCTTCCCCAGTATACTGTCATGTAAATTACTAGAGCCTAACACTATACCACGTGCAGTACATTTACATATATTACCTATATTACAACTTATATTTTGTCTATGCAAGGCATTGTATTCTAAATAGGGGTATAATTTGTGACTGTCAATGCAACCTTTGTGCTCTTGCCTTATTTGATCCAATCTTATTATTTTTGGTTCGAAAGTCTGTGATTTGAAAGATTTGTGTGGGCCTATGCAGTGTTGCAGTTCTTGTGAAAACTGAAATCCATGCAGAAAGTGTGTGTGTGTGTGGGGTGGGGGGGGGGGTCGTTGCAATGTCTGGAATAATGATAAAAGTAGTCTTCTTTCTTGACTATTATTTTCCTTCAGCACTCTTCTGGGAATGTGTGAAATGCTGTTTAAGAGAACCTAGAAATTCAACATTTCTCCCGGAGAGCATGGCCACAGACCCCCCTAGGATTCTCACACCATTGCCATTTGTGTTCTGAATCTATGTTTGTTTTGCCTCCCAAAGTCCCTGGCTACGTCACAGGGCCTATGTAAATCTAGCTTTTAGTGCTCTGATTAGTTTTAAGACTGAAAATCGTACAGGCGCTCTTTGCAAATGTAAAGCAAACAGGAATAAAAATTATAGTATACTAAAATTTAACTCAAAGTTGCGCTGAATCTTTGATTTTTAGCCAATTTTGTCTATAGTTTGTATAGTCGGTTGACTTTAAAATATATAAGTTCATGATTTTTACCAAATTGGAAATATTGATTCAGTATTGTTGTGTTTCTATATAATGTATGACTTGTCCCATTTTTTATATAATTTGTTAGATCTAAATGCGTCTTACGTTTTGACCTATTTACTTGAAGTTTCCATGCAAAATAATTGTTGTCGCTGCAATTGCAGTGCCAATCTCAAAACTTGCACGCAAAATATGCAACTATAGTTATCACTGAAATTTCAGTACCAACCTCAAAGCGTTTCTACAAAACCTCTATTTAGTTGTCGCTGCAATTGCAGTGCCAATCTCAAAGCGTTTCTGCAAAAACTCTAACTAGTTGTCGCTGCAATTGCAGTACCAACGGCACGCTTTCATGTAAAAATTCCGATTAGTTGTCACCGCAAATGCAGCGCCAACCTCAAATATTCGTAGTTTGAAATATAGAGTAAGTTATTTCAATTTTAGCAACTTTTTTTCTTGTGTTGCTAAGTACGAAGTATCGTGACGAATTTGTCTTATCCATTTTTGGATAAATTTGACTTTTCTATCCAAGGTTTCATTCTACATGTTATCATTCTTTGTTGCTGATATTATCAAATTTTTGGAAATATATATTTATAGATAAATAGGTTGCCAAAATCTTACTATATCCTAATTATTAAAAACGTTTTAGTCCAACTTCGCGCTAAAAATGCAGTTTTATGTCATTTTTGTCCGGAAATTCAGTAAATAGAATATTTCACTTAGCTTTAGAACGTGTTTCTAACACATATTACTCTCCAACTATATGGGAGTTTTTAATATGCAATCTTTCAAATGGAACATATTTTGGTACAAGAATATAATTATATAAGTTCGTTCTCTTGGGGCAAAATTCTATTTTAAGACCTGACAACCTTTTTTGGTTTCCTTTGATACGATTGTTTTTGCAAGTTACATATTTTAGCTAATTCTTAAATGAAGTCCCTGTTAGTATTAGTGCTTTTGTTGTTAGTAGGTTTACACGTACATACAGGGACGGAAGTAATTAGTATTCAGTCATCGTTTGAGATGATGACGTCATTAGCCTCTGCGCACTAAGGGGTGTGCGCACTAGGGGGTGTGCGCACAAAGTGAATAAAGTAACAAAGATAAGAATTTTGAATAATTTTATTTTTAAAAAACTTTACAGAAATTTATTTATTTTGAAAACGGATATAAAGTTTAAGAAATATTTTCATTAACACGTATAAAAGATAAATTTAAGTTTATTAATTCATATACATAGAGATACCTATGCACGATTAAGGAATCGATGTAGGGTCGATGTGAGGTCGATGTGAGATCGATGTAAGGTCGATGTAAGGTCGATGTGGAGTCGATGTGAGGTCGATGTAGGGTCGATGTGAGGTCGATGTGAGGATGATGTACGGTCGCTGTTGGGTCGATGTAGGGTCGATGTGAGATCGATGTGTGGTCGATGTAGGGTCGATGTGAGGTCGATGTGAGGTCGATGTGAGGTCGATGTATGGTCGATGTGAGGTCGATGTGAGGTCGATGTGAGGTCGATGTAGCGTCGATGTAGCGTCGATGTTGGGTCTATGTAGGGTCGATGTGAGGTCGATGTGCGGTCGATGTTGGGTCGAAGTTGGGTCGATATGAGGTCGATGTGGGGCACCGGTTTGGTAAATGTAAACATTTTATAAGATGTCATAATGATTATTATATTGTGCAACTGGACTGTAAACAATATTTTGATCCAGGGGAAGCTTTAGAAGGTGCTATTGATAACAGGAAATTTCTTATAAAAATACTTTTATTTAGGGGTTCTCTCGGGGTGTGATGATCTAATTGACTGCATGTTGCAACAATTGTAATCTTGTAATCTTGTACTTAGAACTTGCCAGACGATCCTGTCAAGTGATATATACTCAATTAGGTTTATTGTGACGAAATGTAAATATAAGAGAAACTTGTAGAAAATAAAATCAGACTGAGTTTGGTAGAAGGCTTGTGTGTATTAGATATTGTCAGTACGTTACAGATTTGGTGCTAAGCGGTGGGATTTCAAAAAAACGAGTTCGCAATTCGGCCAGGAAGATTTGAAAGTGGAGATATTGTGGTATGCCTGAGAGAGTTCGATGATTGCGCCGAGGCAAATGGGTGGAACGCCAGCATTTCTCCGAAGACAGGCGGCTAGTCATTTTTAACGGCCCTTTTAACGAGGCAGTTTATGCGAGGATTACCAAAGCAGATGAAAATAAAGCTCTTGGAATACGACCCAGTGCCTGATCTGCCTAAAATGCTATCGTTCGTTCAAAGATACTGAGCTGTTAAAGACTAAACCTCTGATTCTTACAACTCCGCGTCCGCGACAACAACGGATGAAAGCAACGCCTGTGGTACAAGTCAGTCTTCCGTGTTAACTCATCTGATAGCTCTAGTTTCGGACATGGCTTTAAAACAACAACAGATGGAGGAGAAAATTAATCGCGTTGGCCAGTTCGAACAAAATCAACAAGCTAGACGCTCTCAACCAGCGCAAGACACCCGACGTCCGCAAAGAGGTTCTACTACAGGATTGTGCTATACCTGTGGCGAGAAAGGACACTTTGCCACAGAATGTATGAATGGTGGTTACCGGCAATGGTCCCAACGGCAAGGCACACTGAACTGGAAACAGTGCTTTGAATGTAAAGGAGTGACAATTTTAAGTGACAATTTTAATTCTTCTTTTCATATTCCTGCCCAACCTTTTGTTAAATGTCGCGTTGGTGGTGTAGAAGTTAACGATCTTATAGATACTGGCTCAATGCGAACATTTATTAGTGACAATATTCAGAAGATTATTGACTTAGATCATGAGACTTTGGACACCTCAGTGCGAGAACGTTGTAATTCTAGAACAGGTGGTAGTTTACAAATTTTAGGTCGCATGCCAGCAGACGTAACGTTTTGTAAAAGTAAAAATAAGAAAGTATACGCAGGTAATTTTTTAGTTTGCACGAATATTAGTTACGACTGTCTGCTAGGATGGGATTTCCTAGTCAATAATAATTTAGATTTGCGTGGGGAAAGTTTTAAGGAGGCTAGATCGTACCGCTTAGTGGGGCCTCATGGGAAATCCTCGGTTAGTGCAGTCGGCTGGGAAACGTCCAGTAAAGGACGTGTATCTGGGGTTGTTGAGACAGACATCGAGACCGGCAAAACTCGCGGTTCTCAAGCCGCTGACAATGTTGTCCTCGCCCAGTCCCACGTAAAAGCATCGATATGTGTTAGTTTGAAGGATGATGTGATCATACATGGCCGAACCGAAATGATAGTTGAGGGTAGACTACTTAAATCTAATAGGAGCGACATAGGGATGATTTCACCTTTAGCCAAGGAAACAGCACAACAACATAGTTTCCATGCAGCGCATGCTGTTGATTAAGGCAGAAGAGCGCTGTGTCCCTATTCGAATCTTGAATGCTTTGGATAAACCAATAGAATTGTGCCAGGGTTGCAAAATCGTTGAGTTTACTCTGTTAATTAGTTCATCTAGTAAACAAAAGAGTACATGTTGTGGGGCAATTTTATTCCAAACGGCAGAGGCATTTAAGAACAAGGTTGCCGATCAGATTAACCCCTCTCTAAATGCAAAAGATAGGGAAACATTATCGGACGTTTTGTCGGCGTACCAGGATGTTTTTGAGGAACGTTTAGGGCATACTAACGTAGTCACTCATACAATAAACACAGGCGATAGTCCCCCCATTTCTCTTCGTCCACGCCGTTTAATATACACGTACGCGCACCGCGAAGAAGCCGAGCGGCAGATAAATTAAATGTTGAATCAGGGCGTAATTCGCCCTAGTGCTAGTCCATGGCCGAGTCCAATTGTGCTTGTAAAAAAACGCAATGGCGAATTTCGATTTTGCGTCGACTGTCGTCGACTGAATCAAGTAACACAAAACTATTCACACCCGCTTCCTAACATCGCGGATATTCTCGACTCTTTGGAGAACGCAAAGTATTTTTCTACTCTTGATTTAAGGAACGGTTATTGGCAAATATCTATCGATCCAAAAGATCGACCCAAAAGTGCATTCGTAACTAGTTCTGGTCTCTTTGAATTTAATAGAATGAGCTTTGGGCTCACAACTGCACCGGCCACTTTCCAGAGAGCAATGGAAATCGGGTTAGCGGGGTTAAAATTTGACAGTTGTTTACGTTACCTAGAGGATGTTATTTGTTTCAGGCGATGTATGCAAGAACATCTCTTGAGAGATTTAGAGAACATAATCTGCGAGTTAAGCTGTGTAAATGTCAATTTGCAGCAACTGAAGTTTCATTTTTAAGACACTGAGTATCTCAAGACGGCATTAGTCCAGACACTGAGAAGGTCGTAACGATTAAGCCTATTCCTAAACCATCATGTGTTAAAGAAGTTCGTAGTTTTTTAGGTCTTGTGGGATATTATAGGCGTTTTATTAAGAATTTCGCGACGCTTGCGGCTCTGCTGACCAAACTAACTACGAAAGAGGTAAGTAAACAACCGTTCACATGGACAAGCGAATGTGACATGTCTTTTATCTAACTAAAGAATCAACTTTGCACAGCACCCATTCTTTCTTATCCTAAGTTTGATCCCTTGTTTACACTTTATACGGTATCTATACGCTTGGTTCTACATCAGGCCAAGGAAATAGCTAGGGATCGTCTTTCTGCAACTCGTTCTAAATAATGCACCAATGGTCATACAGCAAAGCGGCGGCCATATGAAGTCAACCAGCATGTATGGTTAAAGCGACCAAAGAAGACAAGAAGTGGAAGTTTGGTCCGAAATGGTTAGGACCGCATACAATTTTAGCTAGATTACTTAAACCTTACTTCAGGCATACTGGGCAAGGCAGAACTATTTGTCCTGGTCAAGAATCGGGTGATTTTGGCGTAGTTCCGAGTTTGCCACCTGAGCTGAACTATGCTCCTCCTGAGCTGGACGTAAATCACGAAATTCCCCGGGTTAGGCCTGCACATTTACGTCAGTGCATTCATCCTCCGGAAGGTTATGGTCACGCACCATAGCCCTTCATTAGCGCACAGTCAAATTATTGTTCGTAAACACGTACAAAAAAAATGTATAAATATATATCTATATACTTAAGTTGTAAGTTACATAATTTTAACGTTTTCGGGACGAAAACTAAAGTGGGAGGGGAGTGTGACGGTCTAATTGACCGCATGTCGCAACAATTGTAATCTTGTAATCTTGTACTTAGAACTTGCCAGAAGATCCTGTCAAGTGATATGTACGTAATTAGGTTTATTGTGACGAAATCTAAATGTAAGAGAAACTTGTAGAAAATAAAATCAGACTGAGTTTGGTAGAAGGCTTGTGTGTATTAGATATTGTCCGTACGCTACAGGGGTTCTCTGGGGGTTCAGTAGGGATTCTCTCGGGGTTCTCTGGAGGTTCTCTCGGGGTTCCCTAGGGGTTAACGTTCTCTCGGGGTTCCCAGGGGATTCCCTCTTGGTTCCCTGGGGGTTCTCTCGGGGTTCCCACATATTTAGCAAGTCCCGTAGAAGTACTCATTTACGTGACCTTTTTGCGGGATATATTTAACAAGTCCCGCAGAAGTACTCATTTACGGGACCTTGTTGTGGGACATATTTAGGTAAGACTCGACGTCCCTTGCGTCACGTGTAAGGCCAAAAGTCAGGCAAGACGGTGACGGTCTAATTGACTGCATGTCAAACAATTGTAATCTTGTAATCTTGTACTTAGAACTTACCAGAAGATCCTGTCAAGTGATAATTATATACTTAATTAGGTTTATTGTGACGAAATGTAAATGTAAGAGAAACTTGTAGAAAATAAAATCAGACTGAGTTTGGTAGAAGGCTTGTGTGTATTAGATATTGTCCGTACGCTACAGGGGTTCTCTGGGGGTTCTGTGGGGATTCTCTCGGGGTTCTCTGGAGGTTCTCTCGGGGTTCCCTAGGGGTTCTCTCGGGGTTCTCTCGGCGTTCCCAGGGGATTCCCTCTGGGTTCCCTGGGGGTTTTCTCGGGGTTCTCACATATTTAGCAAGTCCCGTAGAAGTACTCATTTACATCCAGTTTCTCAATCTCATCCACTGGTTTCAATTTGCTAATGACGCTGCCGTTATAAGACCGACTAGATTTAAGACCGACTCGTTTACCAAGAGGCTTGTCGACTAGTATTATTTTATGCAACTTGTACCATCCATCAGGAGCAAATAATCAGTCCATGATCAACTACCTTTTTGAATCATTAGTAACAGTCGAAACAAAATCCCAAATAATGGGTTAATCTTATCTGGTGATTTTAATAAACTGAACGTTCGTCTACTAAAAAACAGCTTCAAATTGCGTCAGATTGTAAATTTCCCTACTCGTGGCAATAACACCCTCGATCTGATTTTAACTAATATGAAGGAATTTTATGACTCTCCAATTAAACGCCCTCCTTTTAGACTATCCGATCATGTCACCGTAGAAGTACAACCATTAAAAGACCCGAAAACCCTGGGACAAAAGCGGTTGTAATGGCTTATGGTAAATATATAGAAGAAGTTAATGTCAAACATTGGGTAGAAAGTGTAGATTCGTGTGACGATAAAACGAAAATGTTGGGGCATATTATTAACTTTGGTCTTGACTTCCGACTCCCCTTAAAAAAGAAGATTTTGACCAATAATGAGCCCCCTTGCATGACCAAATCGTTAAAACAACTGATCCGCCGAAGGGAAAAAAGTTTTTGCACTAAATGACTTAAACTCTTTCAATAAACTAAGAAACCAAGTAAACCGCGAAAGGAAAGCCTGTCGGAAACGTTTTTATCAAAACAAAGTTGAACATCTAAAATCCTGTTCACCTGCATCTTGGTGGAAGGAAATCAAAAAAATAAGTGGCGTATCTTCGCCTGTACCCTCACAAGAAGGCACGATGTCATTCCTGCACAATATTGAGAAAGCGTTATTGCCATCTGATCACACTCCTGAGCAACTTGCAAACATGAGCAACGAATATTTTGTAACGCCTATGAAAGCCTTTAATCCATTATCCCAACACCTACACCTTGAAAACGAGGATGATAATTTCCCGAGTCTGTTGGCCGTCACCGAGTTTTCTGCTTTCAAGATGTTGTCAACCCTTAATGCAAGGAAAGCAACAGGCCCAGATGGCATTCCCGCTTGGGTGTTAAAAGACAACGCTGACATATTGGCTCCTTCTGTGGCGGATATCATAAACAGCTCTTATAAAGAGGCTCATTTACCAGACTCATGGAAAAAAGTAGACATTACACCGATCCCAAAGCAGAAACCTGTCCGAGATATAAACAAACACCTAAGGCCTGTATCACTTACTGCGACTGTATCAAAAGTAGGTGAGGAATTTGTCTTGGAAAACTATGTTCAACCAGCTGTACTTAAGAAGATAGATTCTAATCAGTATGGGGAAATCCCGAACTCAATACAACCATGTAGCTCTCCTCAGTATGTTACAGTCCTGGAATAAGGCAACTGACGGCAACGGAGCGGCTGTTCGGGTATTGTTACTGGATTTAAAAAAGCCTTCACTGCAAAAAAAGTTCGCGTAAATTTACTCAAAAACTTGAGTAAAACAATGCGTCCACAGTGACACATACATTTGAGTAAATTTACTCATAGTTACTTGAGTAAATTTACTCAAAAACTTGAGTAAAGTGAATGCGTCCACAGTGACACACACATTTGAGTAAATTTACTCATAGGTACTTGAGTACATTTACTCATAGGTACTTGAGTAAATTTACTCAAAAACTTGAGTAAAGTGAATGCGTTCACAGTGACACATACATTTGAGTAAATTTACTCATAGGTATTTGAGTAAATTTACTCAAAATCTGAGTACACGACTTTGAGTAAAAATACTCAGGCTGTGAGTAAATAAGCGATCAGTTTTACGCAACCGTGAGTAAACTTATCCACACTCCGAGTATTCCGTTTGTTAGGAACCATTCAATTCATGCATCCGTGAAACAATTGATATAGAAAGTGATGTATTCGCCTTGCAATTACCTTAGAAATAGTTACAGTGTAAAACTACACAACGTGCAATTTTATATTATATAAAAATACTTAGGGCATGCATGCAGTATATATATTAATGTTATAGTGTTTATAATTGTTCGTCGATACAATCAGTTGTTGAAGCGGACTTTTCTGCAGCACGTGATCTATCTGGGAAAGTATGTGCCATGGAATTGACAAACGATACCACTGACGTCGGTAACTTGTTCGAGTCAGCGATTTGCAACACACACTTTTGCAAATACTGAAGAACGTTGTTTACTGTAGCCGGGTACTGATACATGAAAACATAAAATGTGGCTAGAAGGGCAAGAGTTCCTTTTACCATTCCCCCAAGAAAAGCAAACAGGACTTGACCGTCTGCCACGATGTATGAACGCTCTGATGCATTCAAAGTTCCTCGGATGACGATTAGAGGAAATGGTGATTCTTGTAACTTCGTCAGTACTTCCTCAATATCCTCATCTTCCTATATAATGAAAAAACACATATAACGATTTTGCCAGTGGGAAAAAAATGTATAATATTGATACGACGTATAGGTTGGTTCAGCGTCGGTAGGGTCAGTTGCCTGCAAACAGGTTGATTAATGATATTAAACATAACACAATCAATACCGTCAAGAGAAATTTGGAAGAAAGAGAAAGGATGAAGGGCACCCTCCACACCCATGGTCTTAATGAGCGACTCTTTTCTCCTAGCTCATGATATGTACCCTTCATCCTTTCTGTTTCTTCCAAATTTCTCTCTTAACGGTATTGATTGTGTTATATATATGTTTGAATATCATTGATCATTCAACCTGTTTGCAGGCAACCGACCACTAATTAACACGCCTGTGCGCAGGTTGTATATGATCATGTAGGCTGTTTTCAATTTATTTTCAGGTTGTTATATAGATCAGTGGTTTGTTTTGACTACACCACTGTGATTGGTTAATTTCTCTTTTTTGTGACTGCTTTGTAGCGTTTGCGTCTACTATTTTCTGACGAAGGGCCTTTGCTCGAAACGTCCAAATACTTTCTTCTCGTTACAGGCTGTCGTAATTACACTGCAATATTAATACATGCCTTGAATAATTTTAAGGACATTGGCCCTTGCAATGTTATTGTATATAGAATAAACATCACTGCTAGTACAGGGTCAAAGCATAATAATTAATAACAATGCTACCTATTACACTGAAATTAAGCATGATCATCTGGTGGATCAAACGTTTTCATGCATGCAATGTTATTTTATATAAATTTATGCGTATATCCCCTTTGTCTGGTGGCTTGCAAAAGTATGCGACCCAAAAGAGGTGCCGGCGAAAGGCGGCCAGAGGCCACCTTGCACAGCAACACTATGTGCATCAGCATAAATGTATAATATACTACATGCCTTGCATCCTGGCTTCACAGTCCTCAACAACTGGCGGCTCTTTTGCAAGTGCCACCAGGAAGAGATAAAGGCAAAAGGCGGCGTTAACCACCTTGCACTGAAGCTGTTAAACAGCACTGCTAGTACAGGGTCAAGGCATAATTAATAACAATGCTACCTATTACACTGAAATTAAGCATGATCATCTGGTGGATCAAAAGTTTTCATGCATGCAATGTTATTTTATATAAATTTATGCATATCCCCTTTGTCGGGCGGCTTGCAAAAGCATGCGACCCAAAAGAGGTGCCGGCGAAAGGCGGCCAGAGGCCACCTTGCACAGCAACACTATGTGCATTAGCATAAATGTATATACTACATGCCTTGAATCCTGGCTTCACAGTCCTCAACAACTGGCGGCTCTTTTGCAAGTGCCACCAGGAAGAGATAAAGGCAAAAGGCGGCGTTAACCACCTTGCACTGAAGCTGTTAAACAGCACTGCTAGTACAGGGTCAAAGCATAATTAATAACAATGCTACCTATTACACTGAAATTAAGCATGATCATCTGGTGGATCAAAAGTTTTCATGCATGCAATGTTATTTATATAAATTTATGCATATCCTTTGTCGGGCGGCTTGCAAAAGCATGCGACCCAAAAGAGGTGCCGGCGAAAGGCGGCCAGAGGCCACCTTGCACAGCAACACTATGTGCATTAGCATAAATGTATATACTACATGCCTTGAATCCTGGCTTCACAGTCCTCAACAACTGGCGGCTCTTTTGCAAGTGCCACCAGGAAGAGATAAAGGCAAAAGGCGGCGTTAACCACCTTGCACTGAAGCTGTTAAACAGCACTGCTAGTACAGGGTCAAAGCATAATTAATAACAATGCTACCTATTACACTGAAATTAAGCATGATCATCTGGTGGATCAAAAGTTTTCATGCATGCAATGTTATTTTATATAAATTTATGCATATCCCCTTTGTCGGGTGGCTTGCAAAAGCATGCGACCCAAAAGAGGTGCCGGCGAAAGGCGGCCAGAGGCCACCTTGCACAGCAACACTATGTGCATTAGCATAAATGTATATACTACATGCCTTGAATCCTGGCTTCACAGTCCTCGACAACTGGCGGCTCTTTTGCAAGTGCCACCAGGAAGAGATAAAGGCAAAAGGCAGCGTTAACCACCTTGCACTGAAGCTGTTAAACAGCACTGCTAGTACAGGGTCAAAGCATAATTAATAACAATGCTACCTATTACACTGAAATTAAGCATGATCATCTGGTGGATCAAAAGTTTTCATGCATGCAATGTTATTTTATATAAATTTATGCATATCCCCTTTGTCGGGCGGCTTGCAAAGCATGCGACCCAAAAGAGGCCGGCGAAAGGCGGCCAGAGGCCACCTTGCACAGCAACACTATGTGCATTAGCATAAATGTATATACTACATGCCTTGAATCCTGGCTTCACAGTCCTCAACAACTGGCGGCTCTTTTGCAAGTGCCACTAGGAAGAGATGAAGGCAAAAGGCGGCGTTAACCACCTTGCACTGAAGCTGTTAAACAGCACTGCTAGTACAGGGTCAAAGCATAATTAATAACAATGCTACCTATTACACTGAAATTAAGCGCATGATTATCTGGTGGATCAAACGTTTTCATGCAATGTTATTTTATATAAACTTATGTGTATCCTCTTTGGCATTAACCACCTTGCGTAAAAGCTGCTAAACATCACTGTTAGTACATGGTCAAGTCATATTCTCATAAAAATGTTACTTATGGCACTTGGCTTCAGACATGGTGCTTAAGGGTGGTGTCCTATTTAACATTCAACCTTTTTGCAGGCTAAGCATGTTTATGATTTCATATAACAAACAAGGAAACTCACTGGCAGGAGTACAAAGCAGTGCCAATTTTGGGCAGTGCGATTGTATGCTATTTTATCTACTGATTAACCAATATTGGAAAGTTAATTTGTCTAATTCATGGGCATAAGAAGCAAGTTGAGGACACAAGCTTTCAGGCAAAATTTGTGACCTCATTTCTATAGTGATTCAGGTATGCACCTCCAGGAATTTTGAAATATACAACCCAAGATTTCAGTAATATGAGCAAATTCTTTAAGCTAATTTTGAGGCTGTCAAATTAACAATTTACATATAAAGAGCACTTTTTTACCATTTGACAATGTAGTAAACTAACCTGACTCCAGTTTCCTCAATTTCGTCACTGCCATTACTTTCTTTCCTTCTCTTCTCAGTACTGGCTGATGAACCTTCATTTTGCGCTTTAGACGCCTTCTGGTCTTCTAGCACTTTCAAAAATTTCATCCGATCGCCTATTGTTGGAATCAGTTGTTCAAGGGCCCTCTCGGTAAGGTACATCAAAGCTTGTCCATCGATTTTGTTTTCTAAGTTTGTAAGTAAAAATATATGGCTAAGTTCATTGTAAAATTATCCATTGTGGTAAAGTAATTGTATTTTATTTAAACAAACCAGAAGAGCAATACACAGTTAGAGTCATCATCTGGTTATGAAAAATGATTCTCACTTCCACAGTACTCAAACGAGTCTGGGTTTTGGTCGAGGGTCGAGGGTCGCACGTCGAGGGTCGAGGGTAGGAGGTCGAGGAGTCGAGGTGGCAGGTCGAGGGTCGTCGTAAATTCGCTGAAAAGCTTGTAGCTTTATATATTCGCTTTACAAATTTCCAATTGAACTTTTACAAAACCTGGCAAAGTGGACGTTCAGACCGCCCACAGCGAAAGCAATTAGAATTTCAGTACTAACCGATCTTTTCAAATTTTATAAGGGTTTATTAGTCGCGTATTGTTGTAAAACGAGGGAGAATTTGAATGAAGGGCGCAATTAGCCTCCGGCTATGTTGCGTATGAAAACGACACGGAACACGCTGTTGGACATGCAGTGTAAAATTACTGTTTAAGAATCATGAAAAAACATCAGAAAAAGAATTAAGGATTTGTAACGCATAGTATAGTGCATTCACGCACAGAACTTCCCTACATTTCATTTCATCTCACAAATACGTGCAACAAAAAATAGGCGGCATAATATACTATTCAGTTTTTGACGAAGTATTTTTCCACATGCTGTGACTGAAGACATTCGATGCGCGCGGCAGAGTCTAGGTTTTGGCAAGGTGTTCACGCACGTCAATGAACTGATGAATGTTTAATAAAATTTGCCTACAGGGAACCTTGCCAAACGGACCTTTTTAATAATGCTAAGCCGTTCTCCACATAGTACCTTTGCGCATTCTTATCAAGCAAGTCAAAGAAGACAACTGTCTCGGAACATAACACAAACATTTGTTGACCGATAATATTGAATTAGCTAGTCGTCGAGTTTTGTTTTGAAAAGTCGGTTAGTACTGAAATTCTAATTGCATTCGCTGTGGGCGGTCTGAACGTCCACCTTGCCTTGAACCATACTATTAACTAAACGAAGATACTTAGTACCACTCGCTTCAGTATATACATCATGTATCGAAACTGGCTACCTTAAGCCTAAGGACGTTGCACACGAGAGCCACAGATTTACTGTATAATTATATAGCATGGTTGATTGAATTTAGATGTTTGTCAACGTATTGTTTGCATACTGGTGCTGTCTCTGTCTTTTTAACTGTCCTTCAACCGTGAAGACCAAAGTCGTTACGTTTCGCATAAACCATTTTATCTTACTATCGCAATACCCTTGCATATATTCTGGCGTCAAAGAAATAAAGATGAAAGAAAGCACTGCGCGCCCTTTATAATATTTGTCGGCCGGATGCTGTGCATCTCACCTAAAAATATTCGCTTTTGCTTCGGAATACGCGAACTGGTTAGTTATATTTATTACAGTCAAGTCATAAACAACAAACGGTGAGTTTGTAATACGCGATATATTATATAACCGTCTGTAATGAAAACTGCATTTATCTGGTCTATGCAGTTGGTGCCATGCGGCATGACGCCGAACAAAACTCAAACACAATGGCCGAATGATTGGCGAAATGTTAACTCGGAACCTACTCAGTTTAAAACGGTTCGTCGACATGCTATTTACTATATAGACACGATTTAACATATAATACATTGAATACTGATACATCGTTCATCCCATTTACCCAGATCAATAGACAAGTCTGAGAAGAACACATGTGAGCTTAGATAATCATGTTAATACTCGAGCGTCGACTCGCGCGTTACAATCAAATTGGAATTATGTATATATTTACCTTCAAATTTCTCGCAATAATCTTCAAAACCAAGTTGGACCAACCACTCTTTTACTCCGTCGACTGATCTTTCCATCTTTCTGACTTTTCTACGTTGGATAATGATGATTTTTGCAGTGGTTTGAGCGCGACAAACCACTGTCAACTACTCAAATATTTGCGCGTCGAACGCTGATTGGTGCAGCTCTATAACGTCATCAGTTTGTTTATCTCGAGCTGTGATTGGCCAAGTTGAAAAGCATGAAATTTTATTTCATCGCCTGGTTAAATCAGTACTCAGTAGTTCATTTTTTAAACCTCGGCAGTTCGCAAACTTTCGCTATGTAGAGGACTTTTAGTGACATTAAGACGAAAAATAAATCTGAACAGTCCCCCTAACACAGTGACATTTTTTACTACCCTTGTGGCTTGTATGAAACTGGAACAAATATAAAAAGCTATTCAATATGTCATATGCATTTAAATGCGATGCAGTGATAAAGATTTCTTATATTATGTGTGTATGATCAATTATTGAAACTTCGCTTGAGACGTTGGCGTTTCTTTCCTGAACCTGCCCGCGCTTTGTCACGCCAGCAACACTTCCTACTCTTCACTATTCAATCTTTTGTAAATTCAAGGACAAAACATAAACTAAAAATAGTCTTTTTGTGTCTCAATATCCCAGTTAAAAAATGTTAGAGTTAAATATGTTTTACATAATATCTCACAATCCTTTGTTACTAAACCGACTGAAAATTGAATTTAAAACTGAAATCTCAGAAAACCTGAACTAAGCAATGGCTTGAAAGCCAGCAACAAAGGACTCTCTCATTTTCCTTAGGTTAATCGTAGTATATTTTAACTAATTATCTATCCAATGACCAGGCAATTAACTGGCATATAGCCATATAGCCTTGTTGTTTTGTCAACTTGATAGCAATGACACTGTGTACCAACCATGTTGACTTCGATATTGACCTCGAAGTAGTCGGAATATCTCACATTTTTTTTATTCTATTTTATCTTGAATATCAAGTCACAAGTATGACAAGATGACGACAATCGGTTTATATTTTATCATTTAGTTTCTTAAATTGTCGCGTGGTTCTGTTTCCCCTTTGGCTTTGACTTTGTGGCTTTGTCAGTGAATTTTTAATCCTTTGTCTTTGGGCTGTCACAATGTCACACTCGGATTGAATTTCATTTTACTGCTCACACCACAATCACCTTTGTGGGCGATGGATTTAGTTCCCAAATGAAATCTTTATGGAAACGCTTAAATGATGTTCGATTGCGCTTTTTGCGCTCAATATTCGGGGCGCACATTTCAGAAACTTTTGCGTCATATCAAGTTTGTTCACAGTAATGAACCTATTTTACTCAGTGTGAGTATATTTACTCAGCTCGTCGAGTATATCGTCCCATTTACTCAAACCAATTTTACTCAAACACTTGAGTAATAAACTTTACTCAAAATTTCGAGTAGAACTACTCGATATTTGCGTAAATGTACACAAGAATTGAGTAAAACTAACTTTACTCAAATATTTGAGTAATATTACTCGGCACTTGAGTAAAACGTTCTACTCAAACATTCACTTTACTCAGCACTTGAGTAAAACGTCATAGCAAATGATCGGTTTACTCAGCAGTTGAGTAAAACATCAAGTTTACTCGTAAATTCGAGTTATTTTACTCAGTGTGAGTATATTTACTCAGCTCGTCGAGTATATCGTCCCATTTACTCAAACCAATTTTACTCAAACACTTGAGTAATACACTTTACTCAAAATTTCGAGTAGAACTACTCGATATTTGCGTAAATGTACACAAGAATTGAGTAAAGCAAACGTTTTACTCAAATATTTGAGTAATTTTACTCAAATTCAAAAATACTTTTTTTGCAGTGTTTGACCTGATCGATCACGACTAATTGGTTGGAAAACTAGGTTCATTCGATATACCTAAATGGGTTTTAAACTGGATCGTGGATTTTCTCCATGGCCAGAAATCCACGACGGCAAGCGGTTCATCTTGCAGGCGCAAGCAAGCGCCAATATGGCGTTGTTAGATGAAGTACAGTGCGTAAATAATACACATTAATAAAAATAATATCATAAACGGAAAACATTGTATGAGTCTCAGCATTACCAAGCCTGTTCAGTTCATAGAAATGCCTCCACCAGACATGTTACTATATTTTAATATAAACCAGCTCATATACCTTGACTTCACCTTGTCGATATTGTTCATAATATTGCTCTTCCAGTTTTTGATCTTTTACAAGATAATACCACTCTTTAATGGTTGCATAAGATAACGAAATTGTCAGTGCAACCTGTTTTGCTTCACTTTTCCTAATATAGTCCAAGGAAGATTCAACGCAATATATTTTCCATTGTTGAAAGGATTTTAGAGGTGTTATGTCAGACATGTTTTCCAATTTCTCGCATTTTCCACCAAATATTTTTCTATTTAATAACGCAAAGTATCCCAACGAATACTGCTGACCAAACGAAATGCATTAGAAACAAAATGTCGAACGAAAACGAATTGAACAACAACAAAATGAACTGGTTTTAAACAAATTTTGTGCCAGTCGCGCGTCTTTAATTTTTATAGTTAGCGCTTGAAATTATTACGATTTTCGGCTCGAAATGGCACCACTTTAACGACTGAATACCTGGTTAAAAAGGATATTTTTAGCAAGTTTAACGTGTTGCCTTTTGAATGTGACGTTGGGGAAAATTCACTGATGCGATGATTATGTCCAAGCGAGGCAAGTTTGAACGAAGGTAAGCGTAAAATTGACAAGTTGCTATGAATAGTGCTATGATAACTAGCTCGGTCAACAAAAATATAAAAGGCACTGTCTAGAACGAGGTTATTTTTATGTTTCGTTAGCTATAAATATTGTTCGAGGAGTGTTTTATCGATTTTGACGTCGGGGAAAGTGTGGTTTTGTATGGCAGAGAGGGGCAGCAAGAAATTGTACATTTACGGTATATTTTGCACTCATTTTGCGGCCATATTTAACGCTGTCATGTCCTGTTCTGCGCATGCTTGCAGCGATGTTGTATGAGATTCCTGGCTATGCTCCGGTAGAAAGCAAGGAGTTAAGCTGAAATACGATTGTTTTTCAGAGTGGGAGCTTGTACCTGCTCCTGTACGGGTGTTCCGCAAGGGACAAATTGTGGCCTTGGCTATTCTTGATTATGATCAATGACCTTAAGTTACCAAACAATGAAATGTGGAAATTCGTGGACGATACCACCGTCAGTGAAGTAATTGAAAAAGATCAAACAAGTAATTTGCAAAACCAAACGGACATTTTAGCGAACAGCATTTCGTCTGATAAGTTCCAGTTAACCGAATTAAAATGTAAAGAAATGCCAATTTGTTTTGGATCTAACACTAACGACCTTCAACCAATCATTGTCAATAACATTACACTGGATATTGTCCAAAACGTGAAAGTTTTGGGACTGCATATAGCTGACAACCTTAAGTGGAACATCCACGTGAATGAAGTAATCAAGAAATGCCGTAAACGCCTCTACCATCTACCCAATTAAAACGAGCAGGTGTTGGACTTAAGGAATTGCTTCAATTTTACAAATCGTGTATAAGACCTGTTTTGGAGTACGCCTGTCCGGTCTTCCACAATGGCCTTCCATCGTATTTGTCCAACGACTTAGAATCAGTCCAAAGGCGAGCACTAAAAATAATTCTGCCCCATCATGACTATGAAAACGCTCTCCAGTGCACTAACTTGCAATGTCTTAGCGAAAGGAGGAATGATCTAACAACGAAGTTGTTCCAGAAAATAGTTGCAGATCCATCCACAGGCTCCATAGCCTCCTGCCTCCCCGTTTAACATAAATTTTAATACCAAACGTTTTAGGAATAGTTTTATAACGTCTAACTCATTAAAAATGTAATTTACTAAATTTTTATCTAATTTTAAATTATACTATTTTGTAATCTTAAACGTATTTCACCCAAATGGCTGCTAGTTTTAAGAAATAAATCATCTATCTATCTATCTATCTATCTATCTATGATCTTCTGAATCGGTTCTCTTTTTGGTGTCAATGCCCCAACATCATTGTTCGGGTTGATAAATGTGGTACCTTCGGCGTCAAAAAAGCTCTCACAAAATCAATCCAATATCTACCGAAACTCTACATTAATAACAAACTAGTTCCAGCGATCAATATTAGAGATAGGTTTTAATATTTGGGAAGATACTTTAATTTCAACATGTCTGATGAAAAACATAAGTCTGAAGCACTTCATCCTAAAAATAAAATACTCTTTTGCAGCCGCTATATACGTTTTATCTAAATTATCCTTTCATTTTACTGTTACTAGTCTGTTGAAAACTTAAGTCACCGAAAATATTGATTCTAAAGCGAAGAGTTATATTCGTAAATGGCTTGAAATACCTATACCTGGAACACTTAGCACTGTATTTCTAACCCGAATCAAATTCATCCAATGTCAGACTGTTCTCCCTGAAGCTTTTAAAATATCTCCAAATGAAGAAATCAATTAACTTTTGAAGTCAACTAGCACCAACAAAAATATTCAGTATGATGTCTATAACTCCACCAAACAAGTTCTTAAGGACTTTCGCTCTTTACAAGAGGATAAACTTCACAATCATTGTCAAGGCTCGTTCTTTACTAATATTACAAAGTTCTCATATCCCCAACTTGACAAAATATGGTGTTCATCCCAATCAAATCTGCCGAAAAATATATTTAATTTTACCGTACGATACATTAATAACTCTCTTCCAACGCGCCAAAACCTTGCAAGATGGGGAATATTACCAACGGCAGACTGTTCCCATACCTAGCACCTTAAGCACTTTTACACGTGGTAGGGGGTTGCCAGTAGTATTTAGAACGATTCACGTGGAGGCATGACTCTATTTTAAACTTTCTTGCGACGAACCTACAGACCGTCAGCGGCTGATGTCATTATGTAGATCTTCCAGGTTACAAAAGCCCATCCATCATCACTGGTGACACCTACCGTCCCGATTTGCTTCTATCAACCTCAAGTGGATGTCTCTATATTGTTGAACTAAGTGTTGGTTTCGAATCAAATCTCAAAAATAACATTAAACGCAAAAAATGTAAATATTTAGAATTAATTAGAGAACAACGTAAACATTTTAAATCAGTTAAATTTATAAATCTATCGATTAGCTCTCTTGGTGTCTTTGCAAAAGAATGTTGAAAATTCATAGAAATGCTCAAAGATCCTGGCTTTGAAAATAATCACCAAAATTTCTGCATCAAACGAATGACGACGATTGCGATCAGAACAACATATTATATATTTTGTTGTCGAATTGAAATAAGGAATGGACAAATCCAGAATTTCTAACTTTTGGAATTTCTGCTGTGTATTTGTTATATGTTATGTTGTTTATATGCAGTATTATAGCCATTATTGATTCAAGTAGCCGGTTGTAAATTACCTTATATAAGTGAGATTTACAATAATTGCATATAATCTAAAAAATTCGTTAATTAAGTTTCCATTAACATTATTTACGCACGGTAGCCTATTCAGTGATAAATATATACAATACTGATTTTCAAAGGGTCATGTACACAATATGATACAAAACAAAAATAATTATATCAACTATGGTAAATAGAACATCGCCAGTACTAAAAGTATATGTATACATACGAAATCTTAAGCAAATATCAACTATAGCCAATAATCCGTTTAAAAGAGGACACTGATATTTGTTAATTGAATATCACTTATTTCACTAGGTACTTCATTCCATAATTTTCAGCTCTGTACGAAAAGCTTCTTTTCAGGACAAGTTTGGGGAGCGCCAGTTTAGTGCTATTACTTCTTAGACAGTAGTTACTTAATTGTTTTCGCATTTTAATTTGTAAATAATTCTGCAAGATAATCCGGTAATCAGTGGCGTAACGGAGGAAGAGGGGGCCCTTAGGCATATTTGGTGTGGGGGCCCCTGTTGACTGTTGTCATTGTTTGACTGAGAATTAGTTTGAGAGCTGAAGCATGGAATTTTTCACCAGTGTATTACTTGATTAGTTCGAACGCTGTATTTAGTGTATCACTTCATATTTGATACATTTGTTTTTAGATAAAGAAAATATTTATTACTTTTTTCTTCATAGTTTGTCATGCGGTAGCATTATATACAATTATAACGTACACTAGTCACTACATTAGCTATATGAATAAAACTGAATAATGTCAATGTCAAAATGTTTAACAAAGCTAAATACATAGTCTCCTAGAAACCTATACGTTCCTTCCTTCTCGCATTAGCGTTGGCAAATTGGTGGATCCGCTCGTTCTTGCAACAAGTTTCGCTTCTTTATTTTCGATGGAAAGGATCGCTGCTAAACCAGCAAGCCTTTCTTGGGACATTTGAGACCTGAGATATGTCTTTATCAGCTTCAATTTAGAGGAAGAGCGTTCTGCTGATGCTACTGTAACGGGAATGGTTGCGAACAAGATGAGGAGTTTATAGACTTGCGGGAAAGATGGACAGATACGGATTAGAAGCATTATTCGAATTACGTCGGTAACTGATTGTCGCTCTGCGATTTCCTTTCTAAATTCGTTGACAAATGATCTAAATTCAGACACAAGTTCTTCTGTAAAATCAGTTCGATATTCTTCTAAAATTGCTTCTGCAGCTGTTTCAAGCTGAGATGACTTTAACTGAGACATATTTTGTGTGACGAAGGCAACTGAATAGACTTGTTACCATTTTCTGACCTCAAATCGATGTTGGAATTGCACAATGGCATTGTCCACCATTTGATAAAATACGTTGACTTTGAAAGCTTCTTCAGGATCACTTAATCTTTGATCAGTGGAAAGCTCATCAAAAAACAGTTTTGTTTTACGATTTCTCTTGTTCCCAAACCTTACTGATGAACTCCAGGACTGGGCTACGCAGTCGCAGGATAGGTCGATCTTTGGCGACTGCAACTCTCTTGAAGCGCTGTTGATTGCTCGCAAAACTCTCTCCCACATAACGATAAATATACCAATTTCCAGTTTATCTATTTTCTTTTTCAAATTTTTTGCATCTTATCTTTCTGCTTTATTAGTAGATGTTAAAGACAACCGTGTTAGTACTCTCATGATATGTGGATGCCTATCACGAACAGCATCAATACGCGAACTCCATTGCGTTGTACATAACTTTTTGAGCGTAAGAGATCCTTTTTCAGTTTCAATAGCAAGTTCTCTCCATCTGTTTAACAAAGGTGCGAAAAAACTAAATAGTTCCCTTAATACTCCAAAGAAATTCTCATTTTCTACAACTGAATTGACAGCATCGTTCATAACCATATTCAAGTTATGGCTACCACAATGAACGAAAGGAACTGGAGCAGTAACCATATTTTTAATCAACGTTTGCACGCCAGCATGAATACCACTCATTACGGTTGCGCCTCATATTTCTCCATCTATCTGAACCCGTCGTATTACCACGCTTAGTTGATCAATTCTAGTTATTATCACTAGTAGAATCTAAAATGAGAGCCCAAAACGGTGAGACATTAATCTTTTGAATCAGAGAACCTGTGACTGTTTTTGCAAGAAGTTCTATTAACTCGTTTTGAATTTTTGGGCTAAGATACCTTGTTGCTCGGGCGGGACGTTAGAAAACTCTTGTAAGAATCTCGTTAAACTGAGCCATCATTTAAACCATACCAAGAAAGTTACCACCTTCGTGACCTCAGTAGGTAACCCCCCCCCCCCATATAGCACCGGAAGTAATTCAAACGAATGTATGTATGACGTCACATTTATTTCCAGCCATATGGCATCAACAGGGGTGTGCGTGCAAGAGTTCGTACTTAGTGTGCGTGCGTGCAAGAGTTCGTACATAGTGTGCGTGCAAGAGTTCGTACTTAGCGTGCGTACAAAGCGTTACGTCATGCATATATTTTTAGCGTGATTGGTTGAATGCGAGTAATCAGAGAGTATAAATTTGAGGGTTAAGTGATATTTGTTACTCTGTTTACGACTTTCACGGAGAGGACTTCACTATGAAATGTTTACATGGAGAACCTGCTTCTACATCAACAACGAAGAATGGTTCCTTTTGGTTCTGTGGTCAAAAACCAAAGTTGTAATTTCTTTTGCTTGGAAGACGAATGTTACCAGTTTGAAAAAGCCATAGCTACTTGGAGATCTACGAACCAGCCACAACCGCAATGCCACGGGCATCATAAACCTGCAAGAATGCGTATCGTCAAAGGTCTGATGAAAAGAATTCATGGAAGACCATTTTTCGTGCGTTCTGATAAGAAGAATCCGTGTTCCTTTTGGGTATGGGGTGATGTGAAGCCAATGGTGAAACCACTTTGTCATCATGGGTTTTCGTGTGCATTTCGAAAGGTGAAGAATGAGGGCATTAATAAGGGTCGTATGTCCTTTAGTTGTCCAAACGACAAGGACGAATCGTGTAAGTTTTTTGAATGGGCACCTGACGAATAAGACGTTGGCCCTTTCCATGACGTAAACTTTACCAAGCCACCATTAGATAGTTATGGCTGCATCAGATACAGATATTTGACAACTGAATTTATTAATGATTTTGCAAACAAGTTAGATCTGTATATTATATAGTTTTGTTCGTGTTTATCACGTGTTTTGTAATTTTCTATAAAATAGATTTGTTCTTAACGTTACGTCTTCATTTGTTGTTTTGCTTTAACTACGATGGATTTGATTTTGGATTAACTTAAAACAAATAACGTAGACATTGATAAGAGAACGCTATCACATCATATCGACTATTTACTTGAACGTCATAAATGTTTATTTCAGGCGGTCATTGGGAAATCTTTTGATTTAACGACTGTGTTCTATGAGATCGATGTTAACAATTTCGGTCGTGCTATGACTTACCTAACACTGGTTTATTTGACAAGAGACTCTGAGGACGTTACCCGTAGAGCTGTACAACTCGTTGCTACGCCTCATAAGAGCTTTGATTTCACAAAGTTCAAGATCGAGGAAAGTTTTTTCCGTAAAGTGATTTCTCTTACCGGACGTGTTTTATCGCTTTAAAATATGGGAACATGTTGAATAAAAGCTCATTATGTGTGTTGTATGTGTGATGGATGTACGATTTAAAACACCTGCAAACTTCTATGTTTGTGGACAGAGTCAGAGCGGGAAATCGCATTTAGTCCGCTCTTTACTACATAATTTGGAAAAACTGTTCAATCATGTGCCAACAAAAATAATATACTGTTATGGCATATATCAAAATGAGTTCGAAGAAATGTTGTCAAGGTTACCCAACATTTTACTACTGGAAGGATTTCCCGATAATTTATACGATAGCGTAGAAGGACACGATAACTCTTTAATCGTACTAGATGACTTAATGTCTCAGTGTTATAACGACGAACGTGTCTCAAACCTATTTACACGCGGCTCTCATCATCGTGGTATATCTGTTTTATTCCTTACCCAAAACCTTTTTCCTCCTGGTAAATTGTCACGAACGATCATTCTTAATTCCCACTACATGTTGATATTTCGAAATCCACGCGACTCACTTGGTATCTCAACACTTGCCAGACAAATGTTTCCCAAATACACCAATTACCTTTTGGAATCGTTTGAAGATGCTACAAGTAAACCTTATGGATACCAAATGATTGATTGTCATCAGTTGACACCGGAGAACATGCGATTGAGAACCAACATTTTATCTGAGGAGAGACAAATTGTCTACGTAAAGCGTACTTAAGCTACGTATGTTATGGAAAGTCATCATTTGCAAGATGTCAAAGCGCATGAGAGGAAGTCTTCCCTATCTTCAAGTCATAGTGAAATCTAAACCTAAATTGCGAAAATTGCTTATCGATAACGTTCCTGCAAATGTCATCACGGCTATTTGCGAGTGTTCACTGAATCTACTTAAAGGCGTTATCCCAGTAATACCGCGTCAAAGGCGACGATTGGTGCGCTACAAGACACATCTCCGTGCTTTAGCGAGTAAAAAAGTATCAAGAAAACGGAAGAAGTTGTACCTTAATCAAAAAGGTGGGAATTTATTGACGGCTCTCTTACCACCTGTCCTAAGTGTACTTGGGAGTTTGTTAGTAAAATGAAGCATACAAAACGAATGGTGCTTGTCCCTGAAGACGTGTTTAACAGATATGAGCAGAAGCAAAAGCTTGAAACTTCGCCGATTTTGGCCAACATGATGCATAAAGATACGGAAATGTCGAATATTCTCCAACGTACGGATATGAATGATACTGAAAAGCAAAAACTGTACTATGCGAACATGGAACGTTATCTAGACTTAAGGCGTCAAAAGGATAGTCAAATACCAACTGTTCGGATAGCACCTAATGCCGAAAATAAAGAACCCAAAAAAAGGCACAGTTGCCTGATGCGACCATTGTCGAACACATACCTAGAACAATGCGCCCAAGAGCAACGGCTCTTTTAAACCGCTTGAAAGCAAGACCTGACGTTATTTCTTGGGACGAGTCTGGACAAGTCAGTCTGGACGGTAAAGAAATTTCAGATTCAAACATATCTGATTTGGTCAGCGATGCCATAAGGGAAGAAAAAATTTCAATCCTACGGGCTCAAAATAATTTTTTCGTGTTTTATCAAAGATTAACATGCCACGAGATCTCGTAAGAAATGAGGAACGATGGAGAGAAACCCAGAGGAGCTCCTTATCAAGGATGAAAAAGATGTTGGTAGTCCACGACATGCAAGCCAGTATTTTCAAACCCTTCTGAACAGACATGAAGAAAAACCAGAACAATGGCTTAATTATTAATTTAAACAACTGTGTTCAAGTTATTAAATAAAATGTTTCACTTCTGGGTACTCGTTTATTATTTTCTATAAGTAAATGTGACGGCTCTGTGTGACAGCAGGGAATTCGCGAGGGGACGTGCGGTTCGTATGTGAGACAGGTACTTTTATACGCTTGCGTTGCGGGGATCAAAACACACACACAATGATTTTACAACAGTTTTATTGAAACATCTTTTTACTAAATTGACTAAGGCCAACATTTGGCTGCTTTAACATTACTCTAAAGCGAGTTTTAACAAACTGAGACACTTTCGCGTCATTTAACATAGTATCGTTAATGAATAACTGTACGATTTTATTCATGCTTTGTCCTCGTGCTCTATGGCTAAGGTAAAATATTCAATACTGGCCACACACATCTGACCAAGCACTTTGTAGTTTACGAGTGTTAAATTCCCATTCGTAAGACTCTAAAAAGTCTCCAAACGAATTCATGTAGTAATCTGGTGGCTGTCCATAACTGTCGAAGAATTCTCCTTTCTCTTCTGATGGAAAGTAAAAGGCCACCCAATGCGTTCCAGGTTTACTGCTAGGATCGGTGTTCGCGACAAATCCACACGGATATTTGTCGATCGTCTGAGGTAATTTATCACCAGGAAACACGCCGCAAAACGTTTTGCTTGTTATAGGATCTTGTTCCAGTACACGAGTTATCTGCGTGGTGTTCATCTAACCGGAGTAATCGTAAATGACGTTTCTCTCAGCATCGATTTGAATCAGGTTTTCAAATTCCCCGTAACAGACGAGACTCACAGCTGCTGCAGGTGCGGCAGAGAAATTGATGTCAACTGCTAGATTTCCTCGTTGTACAGCATTAAAATTAGGCGAGGATCCACACATGTCAGCGGTCAGATCGAAAGCATAAACTGCATATCCGTTTGGAAATTCTTCTCGTGTTATATCGTTCCCTGTGCTGTAATACATTTTTTCCGTACCAGAAAACAATGTACTGAATGCTTCAACAAATCTGGGGTTTGCACCAAAGGAAAGCTGCATCGGTTTAAACGGCATATCTTCTCCATTCACGGTTATTCCAATGGATGACACGTTAAATGGTACGGATTCTTCTTGTATGTGCCATTAAGCGCTGCGCTATCGACCCATCCAAAGACAAACCATTTCGGTACAAGTCCATGGATTTCCTGCGGGAACAATGAAACTCTCGCACTCCACGCGACGAATAGGATAGATAGCCGGTCCTTTTTTCAATGCAATTTCATGAGCCGCGGAAATGCTTGGACTAACTTTCACCTTGCGTATCTTGAGAAAGGCATCGATCAGCTTTATTCTGTAATAGACATCGTCCGCAGACGCCATCAGACAAAACTCTTTACTACTGCGATTCAGAATAACTTTCAAGTCAACAAAACTTAGCAGGAGACGTTCGGTGAAAAATACGTCGCTGAATATAGGTCCAGTCATTTCAATAGTTCCACTTGCTTTAAGACCAAGGTTGGCGTGGGCACCTGCCAGTATAGGATCGGCAACGTCCATTTTCCCTCCCGTGTCCTTATAATGGAGTGGCATTGCGAATTGGGATCTCTTCGCTGACGGATTATAATTTAGGAGGGTTTCCAGATATGCTCGGAGAATTGCAGAAAATTGTTCACAACTCCGACCTTTTCGTCTGCGTCAAGATTTTCACCGTCTGCCTTGGTCACTTTTGCTCTCAGCACAAGAATCGTTTTTGATAAATCGACATAATCTTCAGTGCCTGGAGACAGGAACGTGATTGGTCCACCGTCTGATACACTAGAAACAGGTTGATGATCTATCCAATGTCCTTTTTCCAAACTGACTTGTGTTGGAGGTATAGAGAACAGATCGAGTTCTTTCTTTGTGCATTCTTGTGACTTGGAATGTACGAGATATATGTTTATCCGAATATGTCAGGAGCTGTTTTCCGCTTCTTGATCTGACTCGTTCTGGTAGTAGATATCGATGCCTTTCTCTTTTTATTTGTTTTCCGTTTCTTGGTCTGACTGCTTCTGGCAGTGGATGCCTTTCTCTTTTTAGCTGTTTTACGTCTTCCACTTCCTGTTTGAAGTCGATTAACGGTTTTATTCTTTGCGACGTTCAGAGCTTCTTTTCCTCGGCTCTGTATTGCTTCTTTCAGATTTCATCCAGAAGCAACGTCTCCTAACAGATTAGCTCCAGCATTCAAGGCAATTTTCCAAGAACTTTTGTTCCACTTTTCACCATTGGCATGACTGTTCTAGCGATACTACGAAACAGGCTGCCGAGTCCATATCCCATCTGACCATGGTCCATTTGCCATGGACTACCTCTGAAAACAGGCATCCCATAACCTTGCTGTCGGTCAAGGTAGTAACGCACGTATGGGTTATTCATCTTCAGGTAAAGTAGCTATGCTGTCTGAAGTGTAGTGTTGTCACCACCTTCCCGCGTTCAAATGGCACAGGATTGCCTGTGTCGTTCCTTAAAAGAATCTCCACGTCTTCGAATGGTTTAGTTTGGACAGGCACGTATTGGATGTTTGTGAACGTTTTAGTAATGACGTCACCAGACTTTCCCTCAACGGGAATGCTTCTGAGTAATTGGGCGCTCGTAAGTCCGACGATCTGCGGCTGAACAATATCACAATAAACATAGATTGTCGTCATCAAAAACAAACCTGCCAAGTAAGGACTTACGGTTGTTCTTGTCATTTTTACGTCTTTTCCTCCAAACCCAAAGATAATTGACATTCTTCCTGATAAAATTAGCTGGTGTCCATTTTTCAATTGAACTGTCACTTTTCCAGTTAGAGCATTAAACGACAACTTAATGTTGTCATTAACATCTTTTGCCAAAGCTTTATTGGCGGCTTTGACGAGATCTTGCATTGTTTCGTTGTAGCCATAATCGATTAAGGTAGCACTGAAGAGGCCACTCTGATCACTGGTGTAAATGTGAGTATCAAAATTATTTTATAGAGTGTACCACGTGTTAGGATAAGAGATGGAGTACAAACCAACTTCCCATTCGCCATTCAAATCAATAGCTTGTGGCAATTTTACACGATAACCGGTCGACAACGTCGTTTTGTTATCGGGAAAGAAATCCAGGGATGCATTGCTAGGAAGCGTGAGATAAATATGTGTTCCACTCATTGTGAATTACAAATGAAAATAACAAAGAAACTATACACACATTAGTTTAAATCTTATTTATTTGAGAAGCAGGTACCCACGAATTAAACTTGTTCGGGTACCCTAACCATTTTACAATATATTGTACATTGTTGCCTTACCACGTTTCTTCAAGATTTTTTAAACTTCGTAGACGTCATCCTGCTTGATAACCTTTTGCAACTCTTTATTGTAAAACGTTCCTTTCAGTTCCTCGTCGTCAAAATCTTTGAGTTTATACACAGGAGGATTGCGAGGTACTTGTTTGCTTACGGTAAAGATTTCTTTTGAGAAATTTGGCAAGTAGCCTTTTTCAAATTTACGTTTGATTTTACTAATTCTAACTTGATCACCAATCTTAAATTTATACTTTACATTTTTCACAATACTATGAGCATCGTACAAAGTGTGCCATACTCTCTTTTCGTTTTCGACAGTAACATCTGCTGGTTTTGTTTTAATACTACGATGAACACTGTGATTGTAGGAATACACTAAATCAGGCAACATGTCAATGTATCTCATTGTTTTCTTCGTTGTGAAGTATCGCCACATCTTCGTCTTCAGAGTACGGATCAAACGTTCCACGATAGAGGCTTTCGTTTCATTATAAGTGTTGTACAACTCTGTGTCCTCTTCTTTCATCATTGCTTGAAAATGTTTGTTAAAAAACTCAGTTCCTTGATCAGTCATGATCTTTTCAGGCTTGCGTCAGGAAGACAAAATGATTTTGAAAGCTTCAACCAGAGAAGGACCTGTTTTATTTTTCAAAGGAATTACCTAAGCATATTTTGAAAACACGTCAATTCAAACGAGCAGATATCGATACCCATCGTTAAACTTTTGCATGGACTGGGTGTCAGCTAAATCCATTTGCCACTGCTGTTCGATTCCACCCACGATCACACGGTTTCTTTTAAAATTGCGACGAGCAGGTTTATGTAAAGTGTATGCATCCTGTTTCATCAACCATTCCTTAATTTTCTTACGGCTAATATCAAATTTTCCCTCCTTTTTCACGTCATTGTACAAACGATCCACTCCACCATATCCCCCTGAACGTTTTGGATCGTAATAGACACTAGACAGGTAATCATGCATGTTCAACTATCACATATAGAATGAGAGAAATCTTTTATTCTTCGAAGTTTTGAATACTGTTAGTGTGTTCGACATTTTGAACACTGTTAATGTGTTCGTCATTTGTCAAAGCATCGTTTTCAACAGGTTTGTATTTTTTGATAGTTTTACTGTTGTACCCCATCTGCAAATGTCCCGCAAGATTGAGATCATTGCGACCAACACTTATACCTATTCTAAACATTTTCTGTTTGTTATGATTTTTATTAATCGTTGGATTTTTGCTAGCAGAGTGACCCATGTTTACACTGTGGCTTCTACTTTACTCTGAAGATACCAGACTTGTACGGGTGGTATAAAACCTTTTCAACTTACGAAAAACTGTCAAACATTCTCTGATAGTCGTCAAGTAAAGAGCTAATCATGTATCGTTCGTCTACACATTTCGACATTGACAATAAAGAATTAATTCTTCATCATCGTCAGAAACGTATTGACAAGAAACTGTTGAAAATTTACGCTGAAGAAATCGCGTCAATTATATCTCGCCTTGTTGTTGAAAACTGTAATGGTTGCACCATTGATCATCCGTCTTAAACACAACATCAGTGCCTCATGATGGAAAAGGATGAGCAGTTATGTTTATGCTTTGGAAAACATTTTGAGAAGCGAATGTCATGGAGACTTTTACCAAAAGTTTGAATGATATTAAACCTAGAGTGAATGGTCTTGAAATACTCAAGTATACGTGTGATGATTGGAGAACTGTCTTTTGTGTAGATCAGAGCGGGTGCTAAAACAAGAGACATTTAAATTATTGTAACTGAAAAGGAAGTGTAACAATCATGATTGTATAAAGTAACACGGTTTTAAAATGTGTCGTCAGTTTGCAATATGCCTGGGAAGAGTAAACACTGTGCGCTCTCTCGTAAGAGATTGTCAAAGAGAAACGTTTTTGGCTCGTTACGCAATAAACCAGTTAAGAGAAACAATCGAAAAAGAGTCATTTTGGGCCAAAGGAAACGCATAAAAAATGTTACGCGTCAGAATAAAACCACATTACACAGAATGGTGGAGTCCTTACGTAAACGAACAGACAAGCCTTCTCGGACGTTCAAACGATCCAAAGTGGTGATTAAAAAAGCAGGAAAGACATGTAAAAGGATCGAAAAATAACTTCTTATACTAAAACACTAAATGAACATTGTAAAGCTGTGTAATTAAAATAAAATCAGAAACAATAATTACTTTCTGCTGTTATTTATTTCTCTGTGAAATTGGTTGTATACAAGGTTATAAACATTTATCTAAAATCAAGTGGAAGCATTCAAATGTAGCGATCTTTACCAATTCCCTATAAAAACACTGCGTCAAGTCTGATTTTGATCACAATCGCTCGACAGCGTCATAGCAAAGTGGGAATTTACTTTAATCAGTTTGTGCACACAACATGACTATCGGCATACTGTTCATGGCTAAGAGACAACTTGTGCTTCGTGTCAATATGTGTGCTTCTAGTTTTGAGAATGAAATCTTAAATGATTTGACAGATGAAGAGTTTGAGAAAGTGGTTCCCGTTTATGATGACGACGAAGATATATATGTATATACTAATGAAATGTTTATTGAAAAGGTTTCGTATGCATGTGTCAAGCATAATTATATTTCTGAAGATTATGACGTCATGGGAAAGTTTCTTGACGAAATGAAAGTCACTCCATAAGCAAAACATGTAACAATTTGAAAAATCTATAAAAACCCGGTGTCGTTCCTGATTTTCATCAGATCAAACAAACATTTTAAAGAAGCAACATGATTTGGAGAAACATTATAACGCATTGGCTTTCGGATAAAATTATAACGCAAGAGGGAAATTTGGCAACTCTGGATTTGATGCGACTTTTGATAGAGAAGAATATAATTCCAGCAACGCTTGTCGATAATGCAACGTTGCACTCAATTATGTTGACGCAAATCATATTGGAAACATTAACAGGTCTATCGGTACCTCGAGCCCCCCCCCAGGGACCGAACTTTGCCTATCGTATGAACGCTAAGGAAATGATGATGTGGGACTTGGCTAGAAAAAACGAAAAACAAATCGCAACGCTAGAAGAAGAAACGGGGGTGAATTTGGATCATTATCACAAACTAAACATTGGAAATTAACTTTGAGATCATACGATCCTGTAACATTTATTTCAAACTTTTAAGAACAATTAAGCATAGAAAACTTTTAATTATATTTTAAACGTATAACTATTTCAATAAATAGAACGGTTCTTTGTATTTAAAATCCATAAGGTAATGTTTTGTAATCATCAATAATAACACGTTTGTTATAAACAATGCGATAGTCCTTTTTAATGCGTTTGGTCTCAATGTTTTTTGTTTTCGTATTTCTTGTTATCTTGTACGGGATGTCCACAGTAACTTGCCGGGTTTCGTTACACACGGCGTGCAAATGCACCAACTCACGTATAACATCAATGTTCACTTTCTTTAGCGCAGAGCAGTTGAGTGTGATACAGCGTATTTTCGTTTCCAATTTGTTCGTGTTGGAGCGATAACAATAATTATTAGGACCTCCTGAAATGAATGTAGTGATGTGACCCCCTTTCAATTCATCCGTTAATTCGCCCAGATAAGGACCTATCGGCGGATCTGGATCCCCGGGTTTGCTGACGAAGATCACCGAGTCCGTGTCGTAGTATAACACTCTTTCTTGCAGTTGATCCAATAAACAGTTAAGGCTTGAGACGTGCATAGGCGGTGGTGAAAGCGGCGATGACCACGCTGGTCTTGGAGTTTGGCGCATTGAAGTTCTCATTGTTTTCATAATGGATCTCGATCACTTCGTCACTTACGAAATTCGTATTGAGAACATTGATTTCATCCGAGGTCAGGTAGTCGAGAAACGTTTGCACATCACTTATCAGCTCCGTTTTGGTCATATTAGGGCTTTGTGCAAATTTACCTAGGGGGGAAATCATCCATAAGTATCTGATCATATCGTACCTAGAAAATTGTTACGGGGGGCACTATGGGTTTAGAATGCATACCCCAAAATGGGTTCAGCATCAACTTAGCCAATGCACGCAATCCAGGATTGTGTTCAATTTTGCTTTGATCCAACTGTATCCCTTCAACTCTAAGGTACTCTTCCACATAACGCTGTTTTTGTTCCTCGATGACGCAGTCCTTCGGGTACGCACTTGATTTTGAGGAAGGTGTTCACATAATCTCTAAAGAGCTCGTCAGAGGTTTCGGGAAAATGCCACACTTCGTGGAGTTGTAGGATTTGATAACCTTTCTCAAGGGCTTTCTCCAACTCTACGTGGCACCAGGTTCCCTGAATGGCTCTTTCGTTATCGGAATGGGTACAGGTATTTTGGTTTCACGTATCTGAACAGGTTTTGCAGAGGGGGGACATCAACTTACCCTGCGTACGATAAGGGATGACGGGGTGGAAAAGAACTCGAGGCGGAAGAACCGTACATTTGATCAACCCAAAGTAGTTGGAAATGTCTTCGTCAAAATTCTCGGTGATGATATGGGCGTGGCCAACAACTGTCCGCGTCATCTTATTGGCCCAGGGATATAATGACGTGAAGTCCAGATAGCTGTAAGGAAAAAATGACGTCATAATCTAAAATCTATGACGTAATAATCTAAAATTTGTGACGTCATAATCTGAAATTCACATCTAAAATTTATGCTGCGCTATCAACGTACCTTATTTTCTCGTCCTCTTCACATTTGTGGAACAGTTTGGCAGCGTTTGTACGACCTCCAAAGAATGCATCACGAGGTTCCAAAGGATCAACCAGATCGTAATTGTCGAAGTAACTCTTCATATCTTCATCACGTTCTAATTCTCGCCTATTATCACGCTCCCACACTTCGACAACATTGAAACCCTGGTCCTTGAGGTAGCTTGTCTTTTCCATTGTAGTTTGATGCAAGTCGTGCATAGTTTTACCATTGACGTTATTCATCGTGTCGCGAGCATAGCATTTCAAACACCCTGCAAAAGATTAAATATTATAATACAACATTGAGAGAATAAGAAACGTAACAACTTACCGTGCCAAAAGCAACCATTGATTTCGTAGGCTGTGTTGGTTTCTTCGTGATAACCGTCCAACAAATAATTGCGAACACGTTTTTCACCAGCATTGCGAGCATGTTGGATGCAGATTTCATTCTTTTCTGCTGTGCACGATAACCATTTCAGAGCCAAGATGGATTGCTTGTCTTTGGGACGGTAACCGTGAGGAGGGATAATAGCGATGGTGTTTTCTTTCGGGAAATTCTTTCGAAACACTAAATTGCAGGCTGATGCAATGGTGAGACATTTCTCAAACGGGTCGATATCTGTAACATCACGAAACAGTTCGCGAAATTCAAGACAGCAGCGACGAATGATATCGACATCAGATCGACAGTAAGATAAAATCTCTTGTTGGAAATCGAACACGTAGTCATTCTGTTTCAAATCATTATGCCATTCCAAGAACTCTTCTTTCTTATCAGGACTAATTCCATCAGGATGGTAAAATGAAGTGGATGGTATAAGTTCAACATAGTCTCGTTCTCCTTTTTGTTGAACAGATGAGGGAAATAACCTTTTGCAAGTTCGTCCAGTCCAAATGTTTTGGGAAAGTCAGCGAGTCTCATAGGTATAAAGCTTAACGAATCGATGAATTTGATGTTGAACATTGGCACTGCTAACGTGAGCACCTTCGCGCCGCACATGATGACTTCGGGGATAACACCGTTCTCGTGTAAATATTGGAGAATAAAGTAACTGTCATAACCTTGGAAATTATGGGCCAAGACGATACATCCTTTGTGTCCCTCTGTGAATAACCATTCGCAAAACTCGTTTCGCGTATTGTCTCCTTGAAACACCCATTCGTCACCAGCCTCGTTTTGTATCACACACGTTTGGTTCGTGGTTACCGTTCTCTTGGCGACATTCAAAATCGAAAAATAATAGTTGGTTGTACCAGCTTTGAGACGTGTCGTCATTGGCTTCGTTTTCGGACAAGTCTGCGTCTTCGACCGTATTATTTTCCTTTACGGGTTGCATGTAACATTGATGATTCTCAGCAGGCACGTATTCTTTACAGGTCGAGCAACGAGTCTTACCGCAGTGATGCAAATCGGGCCTCAATCTACCATGCCTTAGAACCGTGTAACAGTGAGTGCATTTGACGAGAGAAGCACAAATAGATTTTGCGTTTCCTACCGTTTGTTTATGTCTATCGAAACACTCTTCACTTTTGAAATTCCGATTACATTTGTCACAATGAATCCACGAAACAATAGGACAATTTGGAAAATAACACAATTTACACGCGTCAGGACATATATGTTCTCCCCGATGATCGTATGCTTTTTTACAGGTATGACAATAATTTTTACATGCAAAAAATGCCGGCATACTAGTAATGACATCGAAATGATTATCATGCAAAAACAAATAAATCATTTTCTCTTTTTTAGGGCCGGAAAAAATGATGGAGTTTTGATGTTCTTTTGAAACGATATTGATTTGATAGTCCGATAAATACGTTTGAAAAAGTTTGACTTTATCTAAACCGCAAGAACCTATCTCAACTCCGGCTTTTTCGTGCAAATCTTGAGCTAAACGCGCTTGAAGTGGTTTACGATGATTGATTATCATCCTATATCGACTATCGTTTTCAAGTTTGGCCTTGGCAACAACTAAAGCACGAGCTAAACAGATTTCGTCGGTGTTTTGGATCCGTATAATTGCCCTTTTATTGATCAAATACTTTTCCAAATTTATTTTACTACGTTTTGTACCGGTTCCCCCTTGAGGCAATTCAACATGAACTAAATTGACATTACCAGAATAATTTAAACGAAATTCATGATTGGATTGAATCACACGCTCAAATTCAGCTAAAACACGCTCAGTCGTAAGACGTTAACGAGGCAAGAATGGAAGAGAGATAGGGGTTTCAAGCCGAGGCGATCGCAACAAAAAACGGATTTGATCACGCTCAGGAATATCTTGCGTGATGGTATTCAGCAAACTTTCAAATATTTTATGAAGACGGTCGTGGTATTGAGAAAGTTCCAAATGAGCAAACGTGTCCATAAATTGAATTGTATAATCTATACCAGTCGTGATGAACTTTTTCACTTTAACTTGCTTAACATTCGATACGGTAAAAAAGTTATCGCTAACCTCGTCTGATGTGCTTGCACCGTCGTTCACTTCGTCGATGGATCTTTTATGCCCACGGCCAGCCTGTGGCAAAGGTTCATCGTCTTTCCAATCCGTTATAAAATTAACTCGTTGTTCAAGTGTCCAAAGCGAGCCCTAATCGTTCGTTCTGCAGCAACGGCTCATCATCTTGCCAATCCATCATAAACTGTTGTCTTTGTTCCGGCGTCCAAGAATCCGAAATGTTCGCTGTTAGCCCAACTCGTTCATTATCTGCTCCCCACTGTAGCAAACGGCTAATAATTTCGACTCTCTTCTCAAACACTAAGCCTTGCTCAAATTCATTTAAACTCTCAGCCAAATTCATACTATTAGATCAAATACTCTGTGATGTTTTCTCTGTGAAAGCAGCGTAAACAGTGCGTCAAGTTATATTTTCGAACCGATTTATACATATTGTTTAAGAACGATAAACCTCATGCACAGCGGTCCTCACAAACATAGTGTAAAGTGAGCTGAAGCAAAATCACGCGCACATCACGTGCATCTCGCGTGCGATCTTAATTAGTGCTTAACCTTTGCGTGCGACCACACGGGGGCACAAACAGGAAGGAAATTTAAAACAAATTTATTTCTCGCCTTAAAGAAAAAGCTTGAACTTCGCCTCAAAGTTCATCAAGAGTCGTTTCATGATCTTTCCCAAAGTTTTTGAAATGTTCCGCTGCGTGCTCAAAAGGGAGATAAAGGAGGCAAGACGAAATCGTACTGATTTTAAGAGCAGAATATTGTTGCCAAAGCTACCGCGTTGATTGACCGCATGTATCAATTAACACATGGATTAACGTTTTGTACACACGGTAATTATATCGCACGCATAAACACAGATTAGTGTTTTAAACAATCTATTTCACACATAAACTAATGCACAAATTTATGTTTTAAACAATTTATTTCTCAAAGCAGCAGCCTTACATCAATAAACAATGAATAAGAGCTAAACAATATATTAAACGTTTACACATAAAAGTGTCCCGCGCACAATGTCCTAAGTAATTTAGAGATCATTAATCCAATACGAAAGATAATTCAAAATGCCCTGGTAATTAGTAAAGCCTGAATCTCGCCTCAAGTTCATCAAGAAATCAAGAGTCGCCTCATGATCTTTCCCAAAGTTTTTAAAATGTTCCGCCGCGTGCTCATGATACTCCAACCTCAAACTGTGCACGCAACATTCAGAAAAAATAAATAACACACCCTCAATACGTAATGCACACACAATAAATCGTACGCACGTCTTTGTTCGTACTAAACAATACGCACGGCTCTGTGCGTGCAACAGTTCGTACAAAACTGTTCGTACAAAACTGTTCGTCCAAAACTGTTCGTACGATCTTATTAAAATTCAAATAAAAGTCGAATAAATCACATCATAATCAATCTGTCATAATGCAGTGTAAAGCAGACATCATTGGAATCATAGACATGGATGGGTTTCAAATTGGAAATAAATTTTTATGTAAGGAGTTGGGTGTCATAAAAGTCGGAGACGTTGAAGCCTCATCCTTCTTTTTTTACTTCGGTATGAGTTGGAACGAGCTCAATGAGAAAGACAAGAAAACCTGCAGCTTTGTTCAAAGACGCATCCACAAGTTACCGTTTGGAGTGCCGCGGGGCACCGAAGCATTCCCTATTTCGGACTTGCAGGCAATGGTAGAGAATTTCTACCGGTCTAAAACACTCAGCATCTCACTGTTCCCCACATTCATCACTGGTTTGACAAACATAGGGTCCCTCCTCATTTGATTCCAATATTCAAACACGTATTCATCCCACTGAAGCTCTAAAACTTTCGTCACCTCAACAAACTTATTCCATACCATGTCTTTATTATTAACTCGTTCTATGGCTTCCAAATCATACATCAGCCATCTCTCCTCATACGATAACATGAGACACTCACTCTGACTAAAACGATTTAGTTTACAACCACAACACCTCTCTTCGAAAAGCTCATAAATCTCGCAAGAAACAGTTTGTGGAAATATTGTCTCTAATAAATTGCACAGCTTCCGAAATTTCACAGGCGAAAATTCGTCAACATTATTTGCCCTTGAAGAACGCATATTTTGTTGGGAAAAAAGCATTTTAAAATAAACGTTACCTACCCCTATTCATTTAGTTTGTATACCATAATATCCAATTCTAAAAAAAACGAGTTTCTCCCCAGCAGTGTCCCTGCAATGGGAGATACTCAGTGCTTGCCTAGCCTAGAAGGACAAATTAATTATGACCTTATTCATGATCCAGATGCACAAATAATTAAAGGGCGAACTCGTGAGGTTAATGAAATAAACGTTATCAATGCTTCTCCTGAATGTAATCCTGAAGCCATCGAGGCGAAGAATGTCTCCCTGAGGGAATTAATTAGTATTAAAATTCCCAATCCAAAACCAAATGAGATCTCCCCCAGCAATTCTCCTACAACGAGCAATTCTCTATTGTCTAGCCACGTAGAACTATCTAATTATGACCCTGAGCATGCTTCCCCTGTAAAAACCTCCCACGGTGACCAACATAAAAAAGTTGATTCGAATGCAAAGAAATCGACAGATATTATCGACCACAATTTACCACTTCTTGATAATAACTTCCCGACCTCCCCACCTCTCAAAGTAAACTTACAGAGATCGGAACAACAAAACGGACAAATACGAAGGAATTATTTTCGAAAGCGCCCCCGAAAACGTCCTCGTGCCCGACGAGAGAACTACTATTACCAAACCTCTACCAAAACAAGCCAAAACATCAAAGTCCCATGGTTCCGGTATCATATACAAAGAAAGGACCCAGATTGGATCAACCATCTAGATCTGGTACGTCGAATAACTGTCCCACAATAACACGTAGTTCAGTTTATCAATCAGAGCCCCACGTAATAGAAAATCCCACATATGAAATCCCCACAAGAATTACTAGACGTAAGAAACGCCCGTATCAGAATCCAGGGAGAGCAGTCAACTATCATGCTCTGAAAAATTTGAAAAAGATAAAAATCCCCAAAAGGTATGATATTCCCACCATTCTATCTGCGAATGTGAGGTCGCTGCCAAAGAAAGTAGATGAGATTGAACAAATAGCTCTGCTCAATTCTGTTGGTGCTATTTGTATAACCGAAACTTGGTTATCGCCAGAAATTCCTGACTCATCCATTTCTATTCCCGGTTATAATTTCCGAAGGGACCGAATTGAAACGTCTGGTGGTGGCGTGTGTGTATACGTAGACCAAAATATACCATGCAAACTTTTGGAATTCAGCGATCAAACGGAGCTCGAATCAATATGGATATCAATGAGACCACATAGTTTACCAAGAGAAGTTACATCAATCGTAGTAGGCGTGGTCTATCATTCGACGAGTAATGGGAAAGCTGAGAACATTATTTTACGTGATCATGTTCAAAAAAATCTTGATCCTGCGTTACTTAAACAGCCAAATGCATTAATTATTCTAACAGGTGATTTTAATCCAACATCGACTGGTTTTAATCAAAAATATATAACCCAAGTGAATAGCCTTAAACAGTTGGTTACCTTTAAAACAAGAGATTCTGGTATTTTAGACTGGCTGTTTACGAACAGACCTAAACTGTTCTCTTTAACCCAGCTACCTAAGATTGCATCATCTGACCATTATTCAATTCTGGCAAAGCCTATACTTAGAGGTGAAACTAAACTAATAAGTAAATCTAAAATACGCGATATGAGGGATAGTGCGTGGTGTGCGCTAGGTCGATGGATTACTCAAAAAGATTGGTCCTCTGTCCTCGAAGCCAATATGTGTAAAGATAAATTTGATCTTTTTAATTCAGATCTTAACCAGGCTATTGATAGATTCCTTCCACAAAAAGAGGTTAAAAAGTACCCAACAGATCGACCATCGATCACTACTAAGATTAAAAAAGGGATTCAAAAACGCCAATCAGCTTTTATCCAGCAAGGGAAAATGTCAACAGCATACCGATATTGGAGAAACAAAGTCCAACGTTCCATTCATGCAGCAAAATACCAATATTATAGCGTTAAAGTTACTGATGTACAAAGAGTTAATTCCGCAAAATGGTGGAGAGAAATTAAAAAACTCTCTGGGCAAAGTTCAAAACTGGAATGGGACCATCAGTTTCTAGAAAATAGCTCTGACACTAAGTTACTAGCTAATAGGATTAACAACTTCTTTACTGGCCTTACTGATAATTTTGAGCCTTTAACTCCACGCATTGTATCCCACGAAGTTCCACAGGATTTCTTTGTAACTGAAAATGAGGTCTACGGAGCATTATCAGCGCTCCAAGTAAATAAGTCAGTCGGTCCTGATTACATCCCGAATAGAGTCCTCAAGGAATTCGCGCATGAGTTGGCACCTATCATCAAAGATATCTATAACCAATCAATGAAAGAGGGATATATTCCTGAACTACTCAAATCATCAATTGTTATTCCAGTACCGAAGATCAACCCCCCTAAAACCATAGAAAATGACCTCCGACCTATCTCGTTGACATGTACCATAGCAAAGGTCATGGAAGGTTTTACATGCACAAGACTCCTACCTCAGTTAGAAGATAAGCTGGATCCGCGCCAATATGCTCGTAAAAATCATTCAACAACAGATGCTCTACTATATACATTGCAAGCAATCTACGAAGCAGTGGATACTGGTGAGGCCGGAGCACGCTTATTCTTTGCTGATTTTTCTAAAGGGTTCGACCTCATTGATCATACCATCCTTCTACACGAACTAGAGAACCTGCAAGTTCATCCTGCACTTTTGAATTGGATTGCAACCTTTCAAACCAACCGTATGCAGGCTGTTAAAATAGATGGGGTTCTATCAGACTGGAAATCAGTGAAGGGTGGGGTTCCTCAAGGAACTAAACTAGGCGTAATTCTCTTTATTGTCATGACAAACAAATTGCTCTGGGAATGGAATCTCCGGACTAAATTTGTCGATGACACATCCGTACTGGAGATTATCCCAAGAAATTCCATTAGCGTCCTAAACAATGCTGCTGCTGATATACATAATTTTGCCATAGAGCATAATATGAAGCTAAATCCTACCAAATGCAAAGAAATGCTTATTAACTTCCTACGCAATCCAAACTTTCTGATTAAACCTATACAAATAGGTAACTATGTTATAGAACAAGTGGAGACTTATAAGATCCTAGGTGTGATCATGAGTAGTAATCTAAAGTGGAACTGTCATGTCGACCACATTATCAAGAAAGCCAGGAAGAAACTAGAGTCGCTAAGGGTACTGCGTAGAGCTGGAGTCGAAAATGATAATATCTTAAAAGTTTATTTAACTATAGTTCGACCAGTGCTGGAATAGGCCGTACCGGTATGGCAAGCCATCCCGGACTATTTGTCTGAGGCAATCGAAGTCGTGCAAAAGAGATCACTTAAAATTATCTATCTTGAGTGTGATTCGTACGCAGACGCATTATATCTAGCCGACATCCCTACACGCAAGAGTAGAAGAGATCTATTGTGTGAGAAATATATGGACAAAATGAAATCTAAAGACCATCCCCTACATAATCTACTTCCAAAACCGGTCGTCTTTGAGAATCAGCGTAATCTGAGAAGGAAATCAGAACAATTTTACCTATTTAAAAATAATACGGTCTGTAAAACGAACAGAGCACAATCCTTTTGTACCTTTAAATTTTTCCATTAATACTGCTTAATTAAATATTTAGAAATATGCTGTAAATATTAGGATTAAATAATAATAGTCTAAATTTGAACATTTTAATATGAACATTACCTTAGAAATATTATGTAAATTTTATTAGTAAGCTCGTTAATTCAGTTGTATAACTGCAAGAGAGTTTTAATAAACACCAATAATAATAATACTCGCATTCAACCAATTACGCAAAAAATATAGGCATGACGTAACGCTTTGTACGCACGCTAAGTACGAACTCTTGCACGCACACTATGTACGAACTCTTGCACGCACACTAATTACGAACTCTTGCACGCACACCCCTGTTGATGCCATATGGCTGGAAATAAATGTGACGTCATACATACATTCGTTTGAATTACTTCCGGTGCTATATGGGGGGGTTACCTACTGACCTCTAAATGCTAAAGTTAATGAGGCAAGAGTCAAAATTATGGTTATGATTCAGTCATGAACTTTAACCCAGAAAAGAGCATTGTTTCTGGTTTCTTTCTAATTTTCTTTATCTATATATAGTCTTGCCAGATTTCCATCTCATATAGACTGCAGCTGCCTGAATATGCACGTTGGAAGCTTCGTGCCTCTTAATTTTGCCAAGTATATTATGCAAGCTACCAGACACACCATTTTTCCATCCTCTGTGATTTTCATATTTGGTGATGAACGATCAGCAAACAACCAACAAACCTCGCAATAAGGTTTTCGCAATTCCATTGAATAGTATAACCAAAGTCTTGGTATTGATATATTATCAATATACTTATTGTAGTACTTGGCACTGAAATTCACTTTTGAATTTCCTTGTGCATCTTCATGTTCAAAACATCCTGTCGGTCTGCATTACCCATGATGCATAATCTGTGTTTTCAAATCACGATCTGCTATGTTTTCCATAAAATGACCACGGTCGGTTGGGAACTTTCTTGTTGTATCAAACACCAGATGCTTATTGTTATCAGACTTTGCTTCAAGATTAGAACGAAGTTTGAAGGGAGTGTAATTTTCGCCGTTGTCATCAGTAACACCATGATTGGAATTAGGAGGAATCGGGGGATTTAGGTCTTTTTCGGCGCTGTTTAAAATGGAATCGTCTTCGACTTCAGCGATGCTAGTAGACGCGGGGTCTTGTTTCAGTTCAGATACGGTTAAATTTTCTTGGACTTGGGCGGCGATGTCGAAAGGATTCTCGTTGTTTTCAGCAACCTTATTATCACTATCATCTTTCCTTTGCATAAATGTTGATATTAAACTTGTATTTGATAGACAGCTATCCGTCTTTTTCTTTTTCTCTGCTCTCTTTTGTGCCCCAGATTTGTACTTTCGCTTTCCAGATATTACAGAGATTAAACTGTCACACTCTCGCTCACAATTCTCATAATACTTCAAGACTGACTGCTCGTACTTATATATGCTAGATTAAAGTTATTTTCATCAAAATACGTAATCAATAAAATAATGACGTAATGATCTCATTGTAGCACACATGATTCATGCATTATTAAGCAAGTGTGACGCAATCATGACTACACAAATATTTATAGAATGTTCTGGAAAATTCCGTGTCTATAACAATAAAAATAACAGTCTCCAACACATGTAATAACTAATAAGAATAATTTTGTTTTATTTGAGATAGAATAAAAAAATCAGCTACCGTTGTCGATGCAGGCTTTATTATTTAGCGCTATTAATTTTGCATTTTCCCATTGATTCTTAACCTGCATTTTTTAGGTTTTCTAACTTTCTGGGCGATCGGCCGTGGCTGATGGGGGACCCATAATTGTCGGGGGCCCTTAGTTCTTGAACTAACCCTACCCAACGAGCGTTACGCCACTGCTGGTAATCCTCCGGTTAATGCTTTAAATGTCATTGTTATTTCTCGATTTTTTAAGGTTTCTTCGATTGCTATCCAATCGAGGTTTTCTAGAATTTGTCTGGAACGAACATCATATGTGTCCCCAGTTATCACACGCGCCGCTCTCCTTTGCAGCTTCGATAGCTTATTTTTAATAGTATTAGATCCATCGTTCCAAATAGACAATTTGCATTATAGACTAAATTTTGTTCTAGGCAAGGAAAAGGGAAACCATCACAACAGCTGCAAAGAACATAATAAGATTAGTAAAATTGCAAAGTTTGGTTGCGAAATGTTGTAAAATGCCGAAAATATAGCCTTGCAAAGTTTGCAAATTTGGTAACTTTTGTATTACGTGCGGAAATTCCTACCACATTTCGGCCAAATGTGGTAGGAATTTCCGCACGTAATACAAAAGTTACCAAATTTTCAAATTTGCAAGGCTATATTTTCCGCATTTTACAACATTTCGCAACCAAACTTTGCAATTTTACTAATTTTAGTATGTTCTTTCCGGCAATATACTTTTTTTTACCTAGATAAAAAATTAGTCTATAATGCAAATTGTCTATTGGCGAGCAATAATTAGAGCGAGGCAACACTAATGCATTATACATTTTTATTAGTGTATGCCTAGGAATATATAGTCTAGCTCTTTTTAACAAAGCAATGATCTTTGAAATTTCTTTACATTGTGCATCATTACTTTTGGCCCATTTTAATTAGTCATCGAGAATCAAGCGAAGACACGTTTAATATTGTATCCCCATAGTGTTATTATTGCACTATCTTCAATTATGGCCAGGCGATGTCTCCAGCCAATTATCAGCTCAGTTTTTTTATTATTTGAAGTAAGTTTGTTTGCTGTTAGCCATGGTCAACATTCTCAAGGTCTTTATTGAATTTGATCTTAATCTTTTGGGGATTTCCTCTACCGCAAGTAAAATTTGTGTCGTCAGCAAATAGTGTGGCTTCAGTTGTTTCTAAGCCATTTGGTAGATCATTTATATAAAAGAGAAATAGAATAGGGCCAAGGTTAGAACTTTGTGGTATTCCGCATCTGATCTCTCTTCCAGACGACAACTTACCATTGAATGAAGAGATGTGCTTTCTTTCTCTGAGATAGGGCTTAAACCATTCAAGGCTATCCCCTCTAATACCATATAATTCAAGTTTTGATAAGAGGATCGCATGGTCGACGGTGTCAAATGGTTTTTAAAAGTTTAAAATTAAAACCCCAATATTTTTAGGCCTTTATCCATGTTGTATATAACCACTCATTTGTGGAGTTAAAAAGTGCAGTTTCCGTAGAGTTTTGAGGACGGAGACTAGACTATTGCTATACAAAGCACGCAACAACAGAAATCGCAGAACTTAGCAACAACAGGTCCCATATGGTCCGGACGCTTTTCGTGGATTTAAATTGCGAAGAATGTTATATAAATTTCTAATTGGTAATTAAGAATAAGGGGTTATTTAGGAATCCCTTGTCTGCGACAACAGCTTCGTTAGCAGCACTGATTTAATATTCAAGCATTGGATCTAAAAACGCTTCATTTATTCGATTTGCAATTGCTGCAGGTGAATTATTTTCCGTTTGGTCTAATTGTAATTAATCTAAGAGTTTTTTCTGCGCTTGAAGTCTTGTCTTACTTCTTTCCACCGGAGTGTTGGCTTAGTCTCTTTTAGATGATTTATCTTTAATGAAAAATTCTTGCTTCGGCATTTTTTCGGTTCGGTATTAACACGATTGTATCATGAAATGCTCGTTGGCGCGGAAAACATTGCTTGCGGGGTGCGCGAACAAACCATATTACTGTAAATTACATGAAGTAACCAGGCTATGTTTGATATTTGATATTGCTGTCAATTTGCTTGAGGAGCGGGCAAAGAGTGTCGAAGGCGAAGTATGGCAGACGAAGAAGGGGAAGATTTTTAAGAAAATATAGCAGTTAGTTCGACACCGAATCCAAATCCGGCCCGCGGGATTGAAAGCGAAAAGAGTATTTATTTGGAGTTTCAGGACAGAATAATACTGTGAAGCGGTACCTAAATAATTTTGATAATTTATGATGTTATATATGTTCGGCTGCAATAATCATCTTCTATATTATTGTTTTTGCATATTTAGCGACGCTGAAACACAGACAGACAACATGGTTTCAAACTTGTCATCGCCAGCATTGTTCTCTGTAGAATCGCCAACACAATCGATGGTGCCTTGTAAGTAATTCTTTTTTAATCACTTTAAATATCATTTCATTGACTTTTCAATATGGAAATGTATGTTTTACATCATATATATTTTTGCCAAGTGAAATCACAGAGGTAACACAATCCGGAACAGAATCCACAATTTCCGCATCTACATTATCAAGGTATCTATTTAGTGTTTATTCATTCGCAGCAATCTTTATATGAAATAGCATATAATTTACTTGTGAGTTGCATACTTATATCCATACAGTATATTTCATGGCTGTCACATCCTTCATTCAACATCTAATTTTAAATACAGCATGCTGTCTGAGGTGTGAAGGCATGAAAATTGTGCTTATTTCTTCATGTAAACTCCGGTTGGCTTGACCCGGGGTCCTGTAAAGCCAAAATGTCTTACAACAGTGTCCAAATGAGTAGATGACAGATATTTACCGTAAAAATACCGATTTTCCTTGAGCTGTGGCCTCTACAAGCTCTAATACTCATCAATGCAATATTCATATATTAATTTATATATGTGAAACATGGGTCTCGTTAAATTGCCTTACAACAAGTAAACAAATTTGGCTAAAACAACGTTGAGAGTAGAAAAGTATGAAACATTTGTAGCGACAAAACAGTGTGTAATGAAGGAGTTGTAGCACAACTTCAAATGAATGTCAACCCGGGTTGGTGCAAGCTGACCTGGGTTGAAAACAATTCGTACGGGTCTTAGCTATAAACTAGCTATAAACTAGATATAAACTAGTGTGATACCTATACTGACATGGCTTAGTTTTGTTTACCTGTACTATACCCTGTGACTACATGATCAGCCGCCGGAAAGTGTTCTCAAAATACTAGATGCCCAGCAGTTTTGAATAAACCACCCCCAAAATTAACCCGAAACCTAACCCTTACCCCCAACCTAACCCTAAACCTAGAACATGAAAACCAGCGTTTTCTTAATAAAGAGTGTCTTGAACAGGAATCCAACCCATGACATACAATCAGGGCCGTTCAGAGAAATTTGGGGTCCCGGGGCAAAAATCAAGTTGGGGGACCCTTTCCCCATGGGCACAGTTTACTGGTTACAGGGGGGGTTACATGGGCACAGTTTAGTGATTCTGCCACAATGGAAGTAAGGAACATCGCGAATTGGTCAAGGAGAAACAGAATGACTTTAAATTGACCAAAAACATGGGAGATGCTTCTGAGTGGTAGAACTTCTAAGCCGCCACCAGTGCCTATAGAAGATATCGAACGTAAGAAATGGCTAAAACTGCTAGGTGTTACTTTCGAGGACGATGTGTGCTGTTGGGACCTGCACGTTGATGGCTTGTTGTCGAAGGCCGGAAATCGAATGTACTTTCTAAGAGTATGTAGAAGGTATGGATATCGGAGGAACATCTTAGCTATCTTTTTGACTCAATTAAATTATCGTTATTTTTATACGGTATTGAAATTTGGGGCTCGGCCCTGCAAAAGAAATATTTAGAACGCATTGACAAGTTCTTTAAGCGAGCGTATCGATATGGGTATGTACTGAAAGAGTATAAAATATCTGAGTTGATTGAAACGCGAGACAGAATTCTATTTAATAGGATTTTAGACAATCCTGAACATATTTTATATGAACTATTGCCTGAAAAGACAAAAAATTTTAAGAAAACGCAATCATCCTTTTATCTTACCTAAAGTTAGAACAGAAAGATTTAAGCGTTCTATTGTATAAGTGTCTGTTTGACTATTTTTAGCTCTTGATGCATGCGTATAAATTATCTTAAATTATTGCATTAATATTGTAAATACAGTAAATAATATTTTGTAGAAATAATAACTAAAATCATGTAAAGACACACGAGTGTTGTGTCTAAGGATTAACTAAATAAAGATTTTTGTTATTATTTTTATTATTATTATTACTCCTACATGGGCACAGTATCTATAATTTAATAATATTTATTTGATTACATCTTTAAACTTTTGATTATATATTTTTTTTGTACCTTAAGGGGGTCTTATACAAAATTTTAAAAGAAAATCCTATTTTGAAATTAGCCATATTCACGCCATCACAGTCTCTCCCGCTCAAAGACGTTAGATCAAAGCACATCATGTGATACACTACACACGTCATAACATCAACACTTTCATATATTTGTTACTTCATGTAATACATTATCGTAAATAGAACATTGATCATAATTATTACCAATGAATGTCAACACATGATCTCAAATGTTTACAAGTCAGATTGCAGGAATGAATTTCATCAAGTTCATACTGTCCTGGAGACGGAACATAGTAACGGTAGGATCCAAAAAACCGATACTCTATACACATGATATAGAAATTACACGAAAATAGCAGCTTGTTTGAAATTTTATCCCGTAGTAACCACCATAGCAACGACATGTTATTGGAAAATCGCGAGCATTGGAGCATTTACCAAACGTTTTTTCTCCAAATGAGTACCCACCTACCCCCCCCCCACCCCTAGCTATATAGTGATTTTAAACGATTTTATTTCAAATTACACCAAGTACAAGTAGGTTATATATAGGCGAGAGAGGCGTTATAATGGCGTGAAAGCAAATTGTGTTCACGCTATATATTTTGTATAATTACGGTTCCACTTCAAGGCTTTGACTGATTGAGGACATCCTGTAAAGTCCGACGAAAGTCGATCTGCCATAACCTTTCAAAGAACCGAAGGGTTAAACATTGGTGTCTTTTTAAAGACGGCAACGGCGGAGGTCACAGCTGGGAACCAAACTTAGATGTTGAAACAGTAAGTGTTAAACATTTTTCAAAAAATCTAGCATGGCATTTTCATGATATATATGCCTACCTCTCCCGTTTAGGATATGTTTGGGTATGTGATTTCGACCCCGAATTAGTCAACGTATATTTGGTTAGCATATGAAAATATAAGGGAGCTCCATGTCCAATTTTTCCTTTGTGAATATGAAGGAAACGAAGGACAAACGTATTCAAATGGGTCATTCTAGCTGCTGTTTGCCTTTCTTTGGTTAGTAATGTGTACTCAATATTATTGCAAAACGCTATTCGAAACTATAAACTTGATTTTATCAAAACAGCTCAAAACGTAGGAGTAAGAAAGAATAGGCAAAAGCAAGGAGAACATATGCAGCTGGATCATAATTCAAATTAGGATAGTTTGTCGAAAACATACCTAAGAATATTTTAAACTTAATTTTCCCAAATTGTCAATTCACGAGACGTTAAAAACTCTCCTGGGTTTACTATTTATGCAATCATGGTGAAATTTTCAGCATTTACTCATTATTATTAAACCTTTGACGCGAACCTAAAAAATACTATGTGTGAGTTATACACGCCACAGGCCAACCCTATTAATGAACTGAACATGCCCATATTTTCATTCAACTATAAACACAAGTAATATTTATACACTCTATGCCTTTAGCTGAGTATTTTTTTAGGTTCACGACATAGATAGGTCTATTTTGTATCCATTAAAGCTGTTTGGGAGATCATACGTAGTTTACTTTGGCTCCTATCATTTGTGGCACAAACACCATATTTTACTCCATAGGGGGTCATATCTTGGTTACCGTGGCAACAACAAATGTATAAGCGAGTGATTTTGTGTCAGCTACCCATATTCTATAATATTAGAGTAAAAATGAGGGGAAAGTATTAAATTAGAGAAAAAAGTTTTCAACGTATAAGACCACCTTAATCTATTTAAATTTATTTTTCCCTTCTTCATTTTGGGGGGCCCCCTTAAGGCTGAAGCCCGGGGAAAATTGCTCCGTTTGCCCCCCCCCCCCTTTTAAACGGCCCTGCTGACAATCTGTAAGCAGATGCCCTAAAACTACACCATCAGCAGCATGGCTCAAAACATTTGTAAACAATCGTTAAAACTAATTATAAATTTATAAAAAAGTACAGAATTAAATTGTCAGGCTGCCGAGCATGTAGACACTTTATTAGGCCTACATGTTAATAATAAAGATCTGGAAACGTTGACAATTAGATTTTGTCCTGCTAGAACTTCTGTAACCCCCCCCCCTTTTTAGACCAGTCAATGTCATTTTTATGCGGGAAAGATAGCTTTGACAAGGTCAAAATTTTGATATCTCACAACTTTGAGTGCAGGTATTCTGTAATTGTGGATTATGTGCTTCAATCTCCCATGGTGAGACAAAATCAATTTGTCAAAGTGGAAACAATTTCAAAATTTTATCATATTAGAGAAAATCTTGTCAAATTCATATTAGATTGTGACAATGGTGTTACTTCAATATGCTTGTTACAAATAGTTTAATGCACCATGAACTACATTATAACATGTGCCATTGACAACTTCAATCTTTCGGGTCAAATTTATATCAACCTTCTTACCAGATTGGACACCAGCCAAGATGACGAGAGGATACTGACACTTCAACATGACCCAGATGTCCCAGATGATAGCTCTGATGATAGTCTGGATTTAGATGTCAGTGAACAAAGTTCCTTGTGAGTATATATATTGATAAACTTATATTACATACATTTTCAATTCACTAACATTGGGGCTTTTCAGTGACCGATTACATCAAGTATTTTATATCGATGAATAAAATTGAAAACCCTTTTTAAAAGCCTTCAGATTAAACAATTGATTAAAGAAGCTACCAGAATTACCCTGGATTATAGTACACAGTTGGATTTGATAGCTACTAACAATCCACAAAATATTAGTAAATCTGGAGTGATAAGTTCAAGTCTGAGCGATCATGAAATGGTATATTGTGTCCGTAAAAAAAATTGGACAAGAGCGCCGACCCAAATCAAAACATTTAGAAACTATGCAAATTATGATGCGAATAAATTCTGCGATGAGTTGAAGAATGTTAATTTGACCCCTGAGAATATTTCTGATGGAGATTTGTGCGATCTACCGGTAAATGACTTATGAAAACCTTTAAGTCTTCCTTTGTCTCCGTCGCCGAAAATCATGCCCCTGTTATTCAAAAACGCGTGCGGGGAATATATAATTGCCCTTGGTTGAACAGCAACATCAAAAGTACTATTAGACAACGAGATTATTTGCTTAAAAAGGCACGAAAAACTGCCAGCGGTGAGGGATTGGGTAAATTATCGTACTCTTAGAAATCGTGTTACTAACATGATTAAAAAAGCGAAGGGCGAGCTTGTAATAGACGACTATTGGAGGATAACAGGGATGATGATATAGCATTCTGGAGAACAGTTAAAAAGGTTACACCTTGTGAAAGTAGGGAAGTATCTTCGAATATTAAAGTTGGGAAAGATACCAGTAGCGATAAGCTAACTATTGCCACTGCTTTTAATAAGCATTTTATTGGTACTGTGACCCGTCTTTTTTATTCGGCTGGGCTCTCTATGGTATCACTGTGCCGTAAGTTTAATCCACCACGATCACAGCGTAGCCCATTTGAATTTTACCTTAAAACAACTTCGTGGACTCAAGACAGAAAAGGAAGTTGGTCTGGATAATATACCACCACGTTTATTAAAATATTCTACAGGTATTGTTGCTACACCACTAACAGCTATTCTGAACGCTTCCTTACGACAGGGCAGAGTACCAGACGATTGGAAGTCTGCACGAGTAATTCCTTTATTTAAGAAGGGCAAGGTTGAAGATCCAGATAGCTATAGACCGATCTCCGTCCTCCCGATTGTCTCGAAGTTGCTAGAAAGAGCGGTTCATACGCAACTCGGTGAATATTTAAAGGAACATAATATTTTAAGCACATACCAATGTGGATTTCGAAAGGCCCATTCAACAGAATTTGCAGCCCTATCTCTTGCAGATACCATACGGAGAAATATCGAACAGGGACAATTGACCGGGGTACTTTTCATTGATTTTCGGAATGCTTTTGACAGCATAGATCACTCGGTGTTGCAATATAAACTCTCTGCTTTACGAATCGTAGATCAAGAACATGTTTGGTTTGAGGATTATTTGCATAATCGAAATGAAGTCGTTGGATACCATGGTGTGTATTCACAGGCTGAGTTCCTAACTTCTGGTGTTCCACAGGGCTCAATACTATGTCCCCTGTTGTTTGTTCTTTACGTTAATGACCTACTAAATGTCGTTCGTAACTGCAACATACTAATGTATGCAGACGATACTGTCTTATTCTACCCTGATTCAGATGTTGCAATAATACAACAGAAGCTTAATGATGATCTCGAGCTTATTGGAACCTGGCTACGTGATAATGGCCTATTTGTGAACACCTCTAAAACTGAATCAATGTTATTTGGAACTCATGCGAAGTTATCTCGTGTTGATGAGTTTTGTATTATCGTTAATGGTCGTATTATTAAGCGTGTATACGAATTCAATACCTTGGAGTTGTATTCAATCAATTACCTATTTACTGTATTATGTGCAGAAATATACTGTATACTGTAAATGTAGTCACCATGGTTATTGAACATCAAAGATTCCATTTTCAGTCTGTTTCTTTATTGTACAGTTAGATCATATATTGTGTTTCCAATGTTTTTAGAATAAATGTTGATGGATTGAGCAATATCTCCATGGAAGATGAGGTCTTTGACTCACTCTTGGGTGAAGAGTTAGACACAGAAGATCCAGAGCTAACATTACCTGGAGAAAACCCACCATCTACCAGTGTACCTGAAGATAGCACACCAAATATTTCCCATTTGCAACTTGTCGAAATGGAAAGGTGCATTGTATTTACAGATCGAACACTTTAACTGTTACGAACAATACATGGTGTTGACTGTAATAGACCAAACTGTTGTAAGAAATGGGAATACAAGAAAACATATGAAGGTAGCTGTCTTGTTGTGACATTTTGGAGGAAGTTGATTCTCTCAACCGATGACCAATAGAATGCGTGCTGGGAACTTATTACTGTCATCTTGCCTTCTATTATCTGGAAATTCCTTCACCAAGATAGCCCTATTTTTCAAGTTTTGTAATCTTAAGTTTATTTCGAAGAGCCTATTTTATCAACACCGAGGCCTTTATATCGCACCAATATTACAGAGTCATTGGGACTTGATGAGGCCCTAAGCTCGGATGCCAGGAATGATTCCCCAGGGCATTGTGCACAATACTGCACATACACCATTGCAGATATGGCGGATGAAGTCATCCTACAGCAGAATGTACTGGATGTTCGTGAGGTGGCTGGCAGGAAGAGTACCAATATGGAACGTCTTGGGTTTCAGAGGGGTATGGATACCCTATTAAGCACAGAGATTGTGATAAAGAAGGTCATAACTGATGGACATACTGGAATTGCGTCATTAATGAGTAAGTGATAGAAATACATCTACGTGATATTCTAATGATTAATCTTGATATGTAGCAATATATAATTTTACTGTATGTTATCTTTGCAGCCCAATCAGCCATGTTGCATTGAATATAAATGCACAAGACAAACATGAGTGATTCCAAATAAATTCAATACAACATAGACACAAGTGTTGTACTATAAACTTGTGTGAAATAACTGAATACATATGCAAACTAGTTACAGGCGCATGTGGTTGTAATGGAATATTTGTGTTAACACATTAGCGGGTAATGTACGCAGATGCACCCTTACTTTATTTCCAGTACATGGTAGGGTACTGGCAGTTAATGGGTTAATCAATAGTGGTTTTAACCAATTAGCATTGTCGTTATGCGTTTGTATGAGTCTTTACCAATGCAATATTGTCAATCCCATAATTAGCTATGGAATTGTTGTCACGATATTTTCAATCTTAACAGGTCACTGTGCGAAGTATTCTGGCATTGTGTAGGCCTATCAGCGAGATTTCTGGCATGGTGGAAAAAATCTTGGTAAAAACTAACAAGTGTAAGCTATTGTCATTTTAATATAATAAAATATGTTTAAAATGGTTGTACAGTATTTTCTGATTAATTAACCCATTAACACTCAACACTTTCTACTTGACAAGAAAAATTTTCTGGTGTTAGGTAGAGTAAATTGACAAAGTGAGTGCATTGGGCTTTAATGGGTTTAGCACTTATACGTCTAATAAAATTTATTACGCTGGTTGAGATGTGTAAATCTACCTGAAAAATACAATAAGAAGTTTGACATTTCGTTCAAGGCCCAAGGTGTGGTTGCAAGAAGTGTTTCAAATTAACAGGGTTTTTGTTCTTTATTGTATTAGGTTGCGAAAGAAAAGGGGAATGAAGAGTTGATGCAATGGGCAGGGGCTGTGAAAAACCATTTTTGTATTGCAGCCGACAGCGTGACAGGAATGTTGATGATTTCAAGGTACTGTACATGTACTGTACTACATGTCCACAATACAGTATTCAATTATATGTACCATATATGTAATCAATCATGATAATTGTATATTAAATTAGTCCGTAAATCCTTTAAGGTTATGTTACACAGCCTGAATATTTTCATGCCGAACATACCCAGAATGCAACACAGCAATGAATGAGAATGATAATATCTGCGGCGTGAAACACAGGCCATGTTCACAGCTTTTCTGTGTATAATTTCTACATAGTAACATGGCTCTGTCCTCAATTGTTTGCAAGTTGCAGGAAAAATTTCCCCTATATACTGTACTGTTACATGAGCTTTAGTGCACAAGTCAAATACTCTTAGACAGAGTAAAGTGGTCTGCATTGCTCTTATACCTGCATGACTTGTTACAAATATAAATTTATAGGATTCGTGGAAAGGAATATTTCACCATGTTGTGAATGAAAATGAATGGGCTTTACATAATGGAAAAAGTGAAGAAGAGAGAAATGAAGAAGAAGAAGAGAGACAAAAGCCTTGGTTAGAGAAGAATAGCAAAGCACACAAGTTATTGCAAAAGAATGTGTTGGGCAAGAAATTCCTGAATACATTCCGTACTATACAAATTTCAGGTTTGTAATAAAGTCTTCATATTTCTTCAGCCTACTCATGTAATAATCTACCGGTACACTACTGTTTACTGGTAACTACTGTAGAATCGTGGTAATACGGTAGTACTGCAAATTGCTAAAATTCATAATATTATGTTTCCAAAATTGATGTGCTATTAATTAATTAGTATAAATTTGTATTTGTAGGCACACAGGTTTCCTGGAGTCTTTTCACAACCATTTGTTGATGTATAGCCCAAAACGACATTCATAATCGTAAGTACAGTAACAGATGTCAGCCACCCCGGGAATCAATTGATTAGGGCAAATACAAATCGCTACATTTGCCCACCCTAGCACTTCTTTGGGCCACTGACTGAAATTCCTGGCTATATCACTGAGTGAATCACAAAGTTAAGGCTCAGTCACACAAGGCGACAAGTCCCAGGGACTTGTCGTAAAGATCACAGAGCGATATTTATATATACGACAACTAGTCGCAGAGAATTGTGGTCACACGGACAAGTTGCGACAAGTTTCAGTCAGCCGTGAAGTTCTGTGATTGGTCAATTTTAATTTTATCGCAGCAACTTGTTGCATAAGCTGCTCACACGATGGGACAAGTCGCAAGAATCAAATTGATTTTATTTCATGCGACTTGTTGCGGGGATAAAACGTAGTCCCGCGACATGATTTCCACATATGTCACAGTATTAAATTTTTCCCTATGAAAAGTCGCGGTGACCATTCCATGCAACTTCTCGCCTCGTGTGACCAAACCTTTAAATTCATTGGGGTGTATTGTGGCTTGTACAATATCTGCACAGCATCTGATATAACTAATTACAAAATTTTATTTCACAGTTATGTAGGAAACAAGTTGAGAAATCAACTTTCCATAATCGATTTGAACAGTCATAGGGAACGGCAGCCCTATAAGAACTCTGCTGGAGAACTTGTGTAAGTAACTATGATTTTTTAGGTAAAATAATGAACATTGCTAGCGCAATAATCGAGAGTAGGACTTTCATGCTTCCTCAAAAGGAAACTGTTGTAACATTTGATATACTGTTTTCAATCTATCAGACACCGTGCTCAACATAGTAAAAGGACCAAGCAGTGGCGACCAGTTGCTGTTCTTCAGCCCAAAGAGTATGGCTATATACCATCACTTATTGTGAAGATATTTGAGCAACAACGGAAGACTGGTAGTGTCAACCAAAAAGCTCCCAACATTGCTATTGAACCATATTGCTCCCAACATTGCTATGGAACCAAGACAAAGTATGAAACATTTATTGGAGGTGCACAAGTCCCGATTTTGAGAGTGTCCAACTGTCCATATAAATGATTAGAAAACATTTATACACTATAAATATCTTACTTGTATATTAATTGGCATGGTGATACACCGAATTTAAAATACAGTGCATGGGAATATAGTAATATGTCTAAATCCTGGATATATATGCCAAATTGTTAGCCAAATTCATATTTATTGGAAATCATTCGACATGACAAAGACACTGTCATGCTTATAAAGTTATTTGGATTTTTCGGTTTGAGTGGCTTGGAAATTTTAACAGGCACTATTGTACAACATGAATGGATGGTTAACCGATTCTGGCAGTACAATACCACTGACAATTAAACTCTGGCATTAGACAGAGTAAAATACACTGGCATTAGACAGAGTAAAATACAGACCGACTCTGGTATTAGACAAGTCAAATACCAACGTAGGGCTGATTTGGGCATACTGTAAGTCAATGGGTTAAACAGTCGAATAATTTCATATGCATGTTTTGAAATGATTTTGATGCACATTCAACAATACAAACTTGTTTGTGAAATTGAACAAATGACATTACCATGCTAAATGTAAATACAACTAAGGTATACAGCAGGTTTTCTAAACCCCTTTTTATAGGCGGTCATTCATCACAAATTACAAACAGGATAACCTACATGAGCTTGTTAGTAATAAAATGATTTAATATATAATATAGTATGTAAGTGCATGTCCAGTGAGTAATAACAGGAAACTTGGTTACTGTATGTACTGTAACTGTATGAAATCCAATTCAATATTTATATTTATAAAACCCACATAAATACCATTAGGTGATGGATATCGGTTTCTGATTGCCTTCACACAGCAACTTGGGAAAACTGACCAGGGCATCTTTTAAGGATTCTTCAGTAGTGGGGCAAAACTACCGAAGGGCCCAGCCCATTTTCTGTTGCCCTTCCCCCTGGATAGAACGCGAACACCAAGGTGGGTTTGGGGACATGCCGTCAGGAAATTTCTGAAATATGGGTCTTTGAAATAGCATTTCCTGAATTTTGAGAACACTATTTCAAAGAAATCTGAGTGCAATTTGTGATAATTTAATTAACATAAGTTTAAGTATGCTCACCAACAAATCTTTTTATTTAAAAAGTATCATACTAATTATATAAGATATACTATCGTTGCTGTGAATCACAGACATCCGGATTCTTGCTTGAAGAAATGTTTCACAAATTCCCTTTGTTTGTACAGTTCTTCACAGGGCTCTCGGTTTCTTCTTTCTTTCGAAGTTAAGAACTCTGACACCACCGGTCTTGGGTCAAAAAAGGATGCACCCTTTCCATTCAGAGAAATATGCAATATACCATTTATTGTCTCAGGATTAAGTGAAGACCTGCCCGATGTCTTCACATTGTTATAATGGGAAACAACTCGCTCAGTTGCCATGCTGTGAGGGACAAGGGTAAGAAAAGATGCTAGAAATTTCTTAAGCAAACCAGTACTTGCCTGTATCATTTTCCTAAGGCGAAGAGCATACGTAGTTCCAATGTCTTCCACCTCAACATGCTCAATTTAGGCCAGGTTGTTCCATGACTTGCAAACATCGCTGACAAAATCTGACAGGCGGCTTTGTCCAAGAATCGAAGAAACCAGATTTGTACTGGCTAAAATTAAGTCCTTAGATGAAGATGCATCTAGAATACTCATCAAACTCTCAACTGTGCCATCATTTTCTGTGTTCATGCGTTGCCCAAGAAAATTGATGGCTGACTGCACAATTTCATTTCTTATAGCATTGCTATTTCTGTTTCGGCTTGTCACAAATTGATGCGCTGTACTGGTTCGTCGCACAGGTCTAACTTGCTCTTTATCCTTTTCTTGCAACTCCAAATTCAGCTCCTCCTTCCCACCTGGAACTGGTATGTCTTTCATAAACCTCAAGTTCTGAAAAACAAATCTTTTGCTGTTAACACATCTAGAAGAATCAAGTTTGATTCTGAAACAACTTCTGTAATGTCTTAAAGATTGTGCAGAGATCAAACATGACAGCTGTGAGCCATACCTACAGTAAAGAGTACAAAGAAAAACAAGGCGCTTTAACAAGCAAGTCTTTGTAATCGTACTATTGCCACAAGCATTCTGAAATATGAAAGTATTTTTTATGCCCAGTCACACCTTCACAAATTGTTGACCAGTTGAGTGTACTGACACTCTGGCAGTACTGAGTACTCTACCTGTCTTGATCCTTTATACCACTTCTCAAGGAAGCCTTTAGCCATTTGCTTTTCCTTACTATCGCTCTCTATTGCGCAATCTACCATATCCTGCCAAACTTTCCTTGCAGCATCCAGGTTATGCAGTACAGCATTCAGTAGATTTCTTGTGTGCTCAGCAAATCTGACATCAAAATGTTTGGGAAAGGAAAGGCACTTTTCTTCAACCTATTCAGAAAATTGAATGCATGGAACAAAGACCAGATTTAAATACTAGCAATGATGATAGAAAACAGTGTCAATAATCAGCATAATCAACCTTCCAACGAAAAGAAGATTTGGAAAATAGTGTATATTAATTAAATGCACAAAATATAACATGAAGCAAACCTTATGAAGCAGTTTTGTCCTGCGAGGGGATGTTCGAAAGAATGTTGCAACAGCAAGAACATTCGACATCCATATTGTGAGTTCAGGAACCTCAGCCTGAACTGATTCAAGTGCCAAATCAGATCGATGGCAGACACACCAAATTGTCAGAATATCTCTTCCAATATAGTCTTGCAGAAGCTTCCATAAACCAGCATTTTTCCCAGTATTTGCATTTTCTCCATCAGTGGTAACTCCAACCAATTTATCATTGTCTATGCCAATGTTTTCAATACATGTCGTGAAAGAATCTAAAAGCCCCTCAGCTCCTCCTAAGTCACTACTTGCAATACCAGGAAACACTGTTTTAACACTGACTTCATCACATGGCCCATACCGAGCAGTTATAAACTTGAATCAACTTGCTGCTTGTCAGCACTTCCATCAATCTGCACTGAGTAACACAAGCAGTCTTTTAACAATTGTGCAACTTTTTTCATTTCTAGTTTTGCGATGATGTTTCTTATTTCAGCATAAAGCATTGGATCTCTATAGTGATGACAGGAAGCTGGTGGATCAAAAGGTACAAAATCAGCATCCCATCCCTGTGACTCAAAGTGGTGCAACACATGATTACTGTGCTCTACTGCAAGGGATCTTGAGGGCCAGCTTCGAGCACTTAAGGTTTCAACCTGCGAGTCATTGTAGGCATCGATTGCAATACGAACCAGGCCCTGTAATTTCTCGTCGTTTCACTTTTTAAAAACTCTTACCCAAGGATGCTTATCGGACTTATCACACCAAGCTCTGTCACAATCATTTAATCGTTCGGCTTCCTCGTGTGCAGGAGAAAGTAAGTGATCAACAACATGTTTAAGTCTGTCTTTTCCATCAACACGCACACCGTGTGCTATTGGTAACTGACAATTCGAGGTCATCTTTCGCACCTGCAGTTCGTACTTGTTACATAATAAGCATGTAACAGTTGGTCTCTTTCTTTTATCCTTTATTTCTTTCTTCAACACTAGGCACTTTGCAGCGTCTAGCAACCAGTCGACATCTAGTTTCATCCCCTTATACCAGTGGTTGGAATTTTTAGAATCAGACATTGACGTTGATACAGTTGCAATATTTTCACAATTTTCATTTGAAGTGTTCGTAGTTTCCTTTGCTTCAGTATCGCTTTCAACAAAGACCATGACAGGTACAGGATCAGGAAGTTCAACATGTTGTGATTTCTCACCTGAAGACTCCATGATTTCACTTGGTCTTTCCTCAACTGTACCGATGCATTCGCTTTCTGTATTAGTTGTAGTACTGCTATTTGTTGTTGTTGATCTGAACATTTCAAACAAAGATCGTTGCGCTGGAGCATTTGCCGACTGTTGTAGCGCCTTTCTCTTGCTTTCGACCCGCTTTTGATGACCGGATTTGATTGATCTCTTCATTATGAATTTAAATTTTAGCTATTATAATCACAAATTTTGGCTACGAAGCTTCGACATGCCACAAGTATAAAAATAAATGGGCAAAGTGCATGCGCGCCACAGGTTACCAAAATTAATTCATGAAAATTCCTGATAGGTTGTCATACGACATAAAATATTACCTGAGTTTAAGATTTCGGTAACATTCACATTATGAACATAAAAGGATAAAAAAATTTATATGGATTTAAAACTTAATTCTCATCAATGTTAAACTCATTTACTCGAATAACTCGATACATGTCCTATTGACTAGGGCCCTTGCTTTGGGGCAATAGGCCATTTTTTTTCTTCAGTGGTGGGGCAGAGGAAGGGGCCCAGTGGGGAAAATGCCCCACTAGTCCATGGTATTAAAAGATGCCCTGGAAAACTCTCCTGTTACCTTGTCCAAGTTTTCCGTGTTGCCAAAGAACAAATTGCCTGTAAGCTCCATGCCGGAAGTTCTATTTATTTCGGGGATGTTCCATTGCCAACATATCCTCCCTGTACATCATTTCCATATCTAAAATGTTTACATCCAACACAATATTTTCCAATTGCGTTGGCATGGCTACACACAAGCCACACTTGCACCAATTAGGTGAATTACTGCCTTCTGGTGGTCCTGTGTTTCCTGGTTGTTCTGGTGGGTGTACATTAATATTTGGTAATTCACCATTTACCAAGTCAGCAAACATTGCAGGTTGTCGCCTTAGCAATTCGATATCCAGACATCTAACTGCTTCCTCATTGAGACTATTTATTAATTCCTATAAAAAGATTGGACTCATTATTTTGTATAAGTGTCCATATGAGATATATTCTAAATTTAAAGTCCACATATTACAATGAAATTTAATGAAATAAAATTTTGTGAACTTCCTAGCTATCAGTATTTTACTTTTTGAAATCTCAATGACTGGTAAGACTGTTGTGAGAGATACTAATTTCTGGCTAGTACTCATGAAATTTATTGCTATGCATACATGCATGGCTGACAACCTTTTAAATTGGTCAGACAATCAACCCTATTTTAGCATCACAAATTCTCAGATTTACCATCCTGTGAAAAAGCATTCATTTTAGAAGAAAATCACCTCCCACCTCAGAGCAAAGAACGACAATTTGGTTTATTTGTTTCCTATAAGTTTGTTTAATTCCAGCTTCCCATTATTCAGCTAAATCAATAAGTCTTTACTCTATATTATTCATTCCAAGCACTCGTATAAATGCACCCCCGATTTGCTTGGAATTTGAGTAGAGCATTTATGCTGTAATAGATTTTGGAGAAAACATTTAGTTAGTACCTGTATCTGATCTTCATGTACAGCCTGCCTTTCTTCTGAATTGGCTTCAGCCACCAACCTTCCACGTCCTCTCCCACGTCCTCTTCCACCTCTTGTTGACCCACGGCTAGTTGTTGTAGGTTTCCTAGCTCTATCTCTAGATGCTGTTGAACCCCTGGGGCGTTTGGATGGCGTTGGTGCATACACTAGTAGCTTTCATCTGAAGATTCGTTGTCCTAACACAAAATACTGTCTGTTGAAATAATTTTTCAATGCAAATTGAATTATTGCAATAAGCCATAAATTAAGTTTGTTAAACTGTAATACCCTGTCTTATCACATTTATATTCAACCAGCTTATAAGATATAAACTCTAATACACAACAAAATATTTCCTGTCCGGGGAAGACTTTTGCATATGAATAGGTCACCTGGTTATATAACAAATATTACAAAGTTAAAAATAACATACATATTTTTATAATATGATGTACATGTAACATAATACCAAAATTTAAAAAAATCAGATGTTCTTTTACATGATGTGAACGTTGACCTATTCAACACTTCACCTGTATATAATGCAGTATTTATGTATTAAAATTGCGATACAGTACAGCATATTAACTCAGTATTATTGATAGTATAAAGATCGACTGTACTTACCAAAGAATCTTGAGAAGACGAAGAACAATCTGCATCCAACAAACTGAATTTGTTTAAACAACAAGCTTCGTCGTCCTGTCCATGACACGCAGACGAACAGAAATGCCCAGCATTTTTGCACGGACATGCATTACGACTCCTTTCCCGTAGACACATAAACTTGCTGGCTTTGCATTTACATACAGTTGTACTGTCGTCAAACGGAGTTTTAAATCCTTGCATCAGCTCATTTTCATCTCGGCGATCTCGATGTTCGAGCGTAAAAGATGCTTCCACTGCCCACGACGTTGTAGTTTGGAAAGCAACAAAACAATACACTATACCCGGGTGTTTCGGCGGTTTGCTGCCATATTTGGTTTTGTATTTTCACAATAAAACCAACAAATATAAACAGGATACGGTCTATTAAATTGAAGTGCGTATAATTTGGAAAGTGCGAAATCAATTATCGAATTTTCCGTTCAAAGCCACCCAGATAGTCAATTAAATTGACCTCCAACTGCACCAGTGAACTGCACACACGGAGTGAAATCAGCCATACTAGTTGCCTAATTATATTAGTATGGCCTTGCGATACTTCGTGTACGCTTATATATATATATATGTTCTGTCCTACATATAAAATTATAAAAATTCTTTCCATTTATTCTTGTCTCTCTCGTTCATATCTCATCAATTGTTTCTGGCAACAGCGTATGCAATTTGTGCGCAGGATCGACCATATTCTTAACCAGCTTTATGCACATGTCATCTCTGCGACTTCTAAGTGTTTTGAGGTTGCTTTCCTCTAATGCTCTTTCGTAGTCCACTCCCTGATCAAAAATCCGCAAAGCACGCTTTTGGATTTTTCAATTTCCTGGCATTGTTCGTTCGTCAAGCTGCTGTGCCAGATTTGCGCTCCGTACTCAAGTGTTGATCTTATAACTGTGGTATAAAAGATCTTTAAATCCTCCTTTGGTGCCTGATAACCCTTAAGAATCTTTAGACAGAAAAGTCGTTTTGCTGCTTTTTTTACAATGTAGCCTGTATTAGTATTCCATTTAAGGTTGTCATCGATCCATAAACCAAGGAGTTTATAGGTTTTTACCCTTGCAAAGACATGACCATCAATTTCTATTGAGGGAATAACAGTTTTATTTCGCCGAAAATCTATCACCATTTCCTTGCATTTTCTAAAGTTTAACTCCATGCTTTCATTGGCTGTAAAACACATTATTTCGTCGACTTTATCCTGGGCATTGCCAATTTGCGTACCCGAAATATGATCACGTACATTTATTACTTCGTAAATTGTTATATCATCCATAAAGAGGATTGTGTCCTCGTCAATTATAACATGATCGTCGCTTCTTCTCTGTAATACCGATTCAATGTTTTGTTTTATTGATTTGTACAACAAACCCACTGCGCCCAGTTTACTCCCCTCTGGTACACCGCCATTCACTGTCTCGAAATCTGATTCTTCAAATCCAAATTTTGTGAAGTGGGATCTTTTACTTAGATAGCTCGCAAACCACTTCACCAAAGCCGGTCTAACACCATTGTCCTGCATATTTTCAAGCAATCTATTATGATCTATGAGATCAAAGGCCTTCCGGATGTCAAGAAATACTATTCTGATGACCCTATTAGGTTCATCCATTGCTTTATACCACATGTGCATTAACTTAATAAGGGCAAAAACTGCTGATGATCCTGGTATTCCTCCATATTGTGAATCTGTTATTTTGCCGTCAATATCCTCATACATCCATTTCACAGCAAATGATTCCTGCACTTTTGCTAAGACACTTGTTAAAGCTATTGGCCTCAAATCGTCGACCAGCGTACATGGCGTGGTTTTAGGAATGCCACATACCTTATTCTTTTTCCAAATCTTTGGGAACGATTTCGTTCGAAAAGATTCATTGTAAATATCAGCCAGAGGTACCGCAAACCAGTTTGCAAATGTTTTAATGATTTTCATGTATGGGTCATAAGGACCAGGTGCTTTATTCGTATTAACTTTACGCAATTCCCTCTCAACGTCTTCAACACTAATGAAAGGTAAATCATCGCAAACCTGATTTACTGGACATTCATGATAAACTTCTGGGTAATCTTTAGTTAGAGTTGCAAAAAAATCATTTATTTTATTAGCAGATTGTTTATCACTCGTTTGGAGCCCTGTTTCTGGATTGATTAAAACCACTTTGCTTTTATTTTTTTCCAATTAATCTATTGATTTGCTTCCACCACGACTTTGGGCATGCACATTGCTTTGGCCGAACTTTATTGGTATAGAAAGTTGACTTTGATTTTCGTATTTCAGCTACAATTTGACTTCTTAGGAATTTGAAAAGCTCAGTTTTCTTAATTTTATATGCTTTGTCTCTCATAGCAATTAGACGTTTTGTCTTGGGTGTAATAAAAGGCTTGCCGTTTTTGTCCGGGAAATATTCATTGATCATATCCTCAGTGACCCGCAGAAAAGCCTCAACCTTCTCGTTTAAATTAGTCATGCTGAACATTGGTGACCAATCGCAGTTTGCCAGGAAGATGCCAAACTGATTTAGTTGTGTTTGTCTAACTGGTCTAACTTTGAATTTACTCGTGAATCCATTTGTTCTAATATCACCTTTAGACCTCCACTTTATAACACTGTGGTCGGAGGATGAGAGAGGAGCTAATATTTGTGGAATTTCATAACAGTGAGCAATATTGGTAAAGATCAAATCAAGAGTGTTTGTATTCCTTGTGGCTGTTTTATAACTTGTTTTAGATTGCAATGCCTTTTTAAGTTTTTCTGTTGGAAACCGTTGCTAGTCGGGTTTAAATCACCCCCAACAATAAAAACTGTGCTCGAACTTTCCAAACAGAGACTATCATAACAACAGTAGAAGTATTCGTAAAAGTCAGCAATTTCATTTTGCTGTAAGCTAGGTGGGAGATACACACAGCAAGTTGCAATTTTAGAAATTGTTCTTGGTAACCATTTTGGCCGAAGAGTGATCCATAAGCATTCGAAACGCGGATCTTGCAAGTCATCTCGAATTTTCACTGGTATTGTGTCATTTATATACATTGCTACTCCGCCTACTTTTCTATTAAGTCTATCCTTTCCCAAAAGTGTTAATCCAGAACACTTAACAGCATCGTCTAGGATATTGTCGGTTAACCATGTCTCAGTTACACAAACTATTTCAGTGTTGTGAATATTAATTAGGATTTCCAGTTCATTTGTCTTATTGACAAGTGACCTTGCATTCAATAGCATAACATTTGGAAGGCGTTGAGAATGAACTGATTCAATTCGGGTATTGGAAGCGGACCTCCCAGTAAGAGGAACAGTGATTAAATTACATGGGTTAGATTGTCTCGGTATACTAAAAGTATCATATGAGTGATATGGGATTTCATTACTATAATGTCTTTGATAGATTCTACGTACTGACGGAGAAATTACCGGGATGTTAACATTATGAGGTTCTGAAATCCGAACAGATCTTATTTGTTCCTTGATTCTCGATGGACGATATCCAGATAATATATCCAGTCCTTCATTTGATGTCGAAGAGAAAACGGATGTAAGAGGGGTGGTCTCTTCCAACATGGTTTCCGAAAAGGAGATTGATGCAGTTGAGATCCGATTGAATACTTTCGTGAAGACAAAGATTGTTTGCTGCTGTGCCGGCCCGAACCCAATTTATGATGATCATTGATATTACTTTCGACACTATTGCTATTGTTGCTATTACTATTATCATCACTAGCATTTTGGTTCGTCACCTCTGGGGTTTCAATCGAATGTAATTGGCCCATCCATTCCGATGTTTGCGATGGAGAACATATCGGAGGAGGAATAACCGGGATTGTCATTTGTTTGACTTTCTTAGGTAATTCAGATTTTCTGCAGGGCACTTGAAACTGAGTCTTCGTTCGTGTATTTGTTGTTATCGTTGAGATGGCTTGAATTGATTTCTTAATAAGCGAGGTTTTTATTGCGAGCGATATATTTTGACGATTTACTTCTTTTATCGTAGCAATATCATTCCGGTTCTTGTTATTGCCGGCTTTACTGATTTGTCGTTCAACCGATGTCGTGTTTTGAATCAAAGGTAATTGGTTTAACCAATCGGGGGCTTTTGGTGAGAGATGATTCTTACGTAATGCTCGGATTTCATTACTTTTTTTGTTATCAGCCTTCCCTACATTGCTCTGTTCTGTTCTGCCTTGCTCTGTTCTTCTCACACATTTTATGCGAGACTTTTGTTGTTGTTGGCATGTGTTGTTGGATAGCTTCCGTTTCCGATTTATTGTTAATATTCAGTTCTAATATAGCATTGTCATTTTTCAAGAGAGATACGCTTGGTGGAATTTCTTTGTTTATTTCACCTTGCATAAAGACCGGAAGAGCTTGTTCGTAACTATCCGTACGGTGCTCTAATGAAATAGAGATTTGGCTTAAATTGGCCTCCCGAGAGTATTCTTTATAAATTATCCGGTTTGTTCACGGTACTTTCAAATTTATTTTCTAAGGAAACAATTCTCTTAACGAGCTTGTCAATTATGTATTTGTTCTCATTAGACAATAAGCAAATTTCAGTCCCGAGCTTTTTGTTTTTCATCTCTAGATTACAGAGCTCAATTTGCATTTGAATCACATCATTGTTAAAGTTATTGGGAGAGCATACTCCCTGGAATTAATTAAACTTTGAATTGCATCAACTTGACTTCGTAAAATTTCTAGTTCGAGTTTCATATTTTCGATTAGTTCTTCACAATTATTTGACTCAGAAAGTTCAACATTAGGCCTAGAGGCAGTAAGCGGCATTGAATTGTCCTGGGATAATTTATAAGTCTCTAAATATTCGACTTCTGTAATCTTGTCGCTTTCAAGACACTCGAATCAACTATCTTATGGCTTGCTACAGAGCAGTTACGCACGCTTTCATCAGTCGTACACACCGAAATTAAGGTTTTCTTTAGTTTCTCACCCAAATTCCCGCGAAATGTTAACGTACACAGATCGCTATCACCATTCCATGTAAGGATTTATCTTTCAACAATTCGAAGGACTCCGTCCATATGATACGCTTTCCAGCATAAGCAAAACATTTACGAGCTTTATAATCGTACATTTCATTTAAATTCCATGAGACGGGGACATTATTGATAAAACTATCCGTGCCATGTGAGACACGTCTGACCGCCATGGCTCATACACGTATCGCTCATGCATGGCTCATGCACGTACACGCTCATACACATATATTATGGACGTAAACAAAAATTGTAAACAAAGCTCGCGCATGCGCAGATTCGGCTTGATATCATCTTTAAGCGTCGCTATACATTGGTTGTCTAAGAAAGCCGTTTCTTTTGCATAAGGCGATACTACATACGGATTTACTACTAATAAGGATTTATACTGTAAATCGAAATGTTGACGACAACAACACCTAGTCTTGTGACGTCATTGCATATTAATAAGGATTGAGATTGCTAATGATGTTTGAATATTTAATAATGCTCACCCCCTCATATGCTAATGATGTTTGAATATTTAATGAGCTGCTCCACCATGCTGTACCCCATCTGACCTTGCTCCACCCCAACTGTCCCATGCTTCACCCTGCTCCACGCTGCTTCACCCCAAAAATCCGGCCTGATCGGCCTGTATATTACTACTGGTAGCATATGAAAACAATGATTTTAGATATGATTTAGCTCATATATTCTCGTATCCGATCCGGTCTGGATTTATCCATAGTAACTGAGTGACATACACCGCAGTGTAACAATCATGTATGGCATATTTTTTTAAGCAGAAAAACTGTGTGATTATTGCATTCGTAATTTAGAATATTTCAAACCTCAATTACAGTCATTAAGTATGGCAGGACTCCAATCAAAACCAAATATCAAGTACCACACAAGAAATAAAATAATCAAGAAACGATCATGTATATCCTATTAAAATATCAATCTAGTTTCTCTGCCATCTGAGATATGATGTAGTGCAGTATTAAAAATATATTGTTTGAAATTATGAGCACAAAGTCCTCCTCTATATATACCTATACACCTAGCCTCTCATGACTTAATGACTCATCAATTTCTTGTAGACTTGGGACAATATTTATTGTTCTTAAATGCACGAAAAAAATTCTCACTTTACGCCCCAAATATATCTTATCCTATATCTACATTTTTCAAATGATTTCTATGTGAGCGTATCAAACTTTCGTCGAGAAATTAAATCTCGTATTGCGAAAAATTATATTTAATCTATAATTGTTGTAGTGACGCCAGCATTAATTTAATGTTACGGACTGAACAAAAGCATGCTTATACTTAACCGAATATCCGGTCATTCTATTTCCCCGGAGTAATGCCCACTACCTAACCTGCAAACGGACATATTCAGGGTACGAGATTGTGGCTAACGAAAAACATCCGTGATGCAAGATTTGAGTTTTGATACTCTAATATCCGTGATCCGACAAAAACCAGAGGACAATTTTAGCGTCGCCGTGCCCGGTGCCCCAGCGACTAAATATTGAAGTGTATTTCTATTGTGGCCATATTTATTCATGCATATTGCAAATTTGCAATTAATGTCTAAGTATCACGACATAAACATGTCGCTACAATATCTACTCTTAAACGTCGTCTGCAATATTTCTATTCTGGCAAGAAGAAGTGTTACATCTCAATTGATGTTGACCGTATGGGTTAGCCCTGAATGATTTTGGGGTTTTATCTGAATATTAATCAATGCAGTATTCTCTCAGAATAGAGCACGGGTTAACAGTACCCAGAGACCTTGCACAAACCATTTTGAAGGAAATTGACCCAGATGGTTGTTAGCTGCGAGGAAAAACTGTTAAGACATAGACGTATATGTTTCTATTTTTGATAGGTGAAGCTCACGGCTAGACCCATCAACAGCCCTGGGGCAGATTGGGGAATGCCAGCCCCCTCAATCTCATATACTGAGGCAAGACCATCCCATGCCAAGAAGAAAAAGAGTTGGAATGCAATGAGTCATCACTCCTTGAGGCATGTTTCATACGCAATGTAGATGGTATTTACTCCCAATTTCTTGCATGGTCATCAGTACTAGGATGCAAGTAACATTAAGTTTATATATCAAAAAGTTCAAATCTAATTCTAGGATGTTAAAATACTAGGTGACTATCAGAAAGTCATTATTAGCGTCCATATTGTCACCAGGGGAGTGGGGCGGATGGGGATTTCCAAAAAGTCAGAAAAATAATCTTAGATGGTAATATCCCCTCAGATTGGCCTAAAGACAATTCATACTTAGTCGCTTGAAATTGCTTTAGTTGCCTCAAATGGCGCTAAATCGCCATAAGTCGCCTTAAGCCGAAGCCAATTTTCCCGACATTAGGCGACTTTAGGACCCGGGGTAACTTGACAACAGAATTATATATTTTAGTTGAAATTAGCATTCCTAATGTCTATCATCCACTAAGAAGCACTGCAAAAAACCTTACATTTCATACTCAATAAAATGCATTTGAGACTCTTTTACATGTTTTGGAATTAGCACACTGCATGCCCTTGCCAAGTCTAGAACTGTCGATAATTTTTCATTATTGTAAAAAATTGATTAACATATTCTGGTATAACATCACTAAGAGAGTGTTTACTATTTTTTGTCTTGGGCGCTGTAGAACGCGCGCGGCGAAACGGCTATGGCGCCCCTGATCCATTTGTGATGCAGGTCTCCTCCTCCCCCTGTACGCGAACGTTGATTGATATCCAGACGAATTCATACATACATGGTTTGGTTTCATGATCAAAACATGCAAGGAACACAAGTTCAGGCCGATTTCACAATGTTTTGTGGATATTACTATACAAGAGAAAGGCTTCTCTTCAGTTTTAACTGTGCAGTGATTTGAATAATTGAAGTCTTGAGTTCTGAGATCTATAATATTCTGCACTTGAAGCGACGAAAGAAACTAAACAAAGTTTTCGCGTTTTATCTTTTTCGAAAGCTCGATACCTTTTTTATAAATATATTTAAGATTAGCGTTCTATTGATTTAGCGCTATAATGTATATTTGTCCACTTTGTTAAGTTAAAGGCAGTCTCAAACGCCTATTTGTTTAGAGGTTGCAACAGACACAATTATTTTATATCTCTCTTCATAAAATGCACATGTTTACACTGTAGAATAACTGTGGACTTTATGGCAGTCACTTTTCCTGATGATACTGCAAAATTACGCTGCTTAAACAGTCGATGGAAGAACAGTCGCTGTAGTTCAAAGTCTCCAAGGTAGGTTGCAGATAATCTTAAATATAAAAACAGGCAAAAATGCCCATTGGCCTAAAATATATGTCAGAAAGCCCATTCAATTACGAAAAGAATGATGATTTGAAAACACCCTTTGCCTGCTTACCCAATGCAAAAAGTCTATTTATTTTCCATATCAGTAACTGTGAGGAATACTCTCTCAGTCCTTACACTACTAATACCGAAAGAGTAGATCTGGTGGGCAGCGAGGAACTGGTCCCCAATGCACCAGTGAAAGTGCAATAATTTCACTTGTTAATCTATAATTTTCTCTCCAAAATCATTTTTGGTTTAAAGAGAGATACAATGAATGATATTAGCCAAATAATAATTGAGACTTATACAATATGCTGTGTGGTGACAAAGTGAAAAATTCACGCTTAGTTCCCCATAAATCTTCTTAACCTAATTAAGTACGGAAGTGAGATTCGCAATCGATTTGACAAGAGGCTCTTTCGCCTCGTATTTGTTTCGCCTCGCCGTTATTTTGTCTCGCCGTCCTTTAAGAGTCTCTGGAACCAGGGTAACCGTGACCGTGCACAAATGCAAAAAAAACATTTAACAAAAGCGCAAGACGAGTTTCCTAACCATGCTATCTCTATATTAACAATGCTCCGCACTATCGAAAAAGGGTGGTATGGACAACATTAATCTTGGCAATATTACCAACATCTACTTGCCAAGCCAATTCTGTAATCACAGCTTCTTAAGAGGGAATAGTGTGAACATAATGATCGATTGGGGACAAACATATTTACTTTATAGAAAAATGAATCATAAGTGTTATCGAAATTTTCCATTTGCAATGCAATAGCTACTCTGGCTCTGTGTTAGATAAAGTTCTAGGCTGAACTTAATCCAACAACAGGTTTCACGTTCATAATAGAGACCTTACGAATTTAAGACGGAAAAATGACATTTATAGTATTTTAGAATAGAAATGAATAATTAAAATCCCACGGGAATTTTAGACGTCATCCTCTCTCTGTTTACAACGGTAAACTACAGATTTTTACGTATTGTGTTCAACGTCTGCATTTCAAGGCGCGAGAAGTGCTACTCAGCAAATTGGCTCAGTACTGAAGTAGAAATCTGCTAAACCAAAAGGCCGTTATCTCAACTTCCTCAAACTGAAGTGAATTCATACGATTGATAATACACGACAACTTTTATTTAATTGATTTATTTGAAGGAGTTTGTTTTGGCCGTAGTCGTTCGCGTTGCCGTCCTACGTCGTAAGGTCTCTAAACATAGATAGCGTACGACCTTTCAATTCTGTCTTACATTTTTTTGATTGCCTGACTTCTTTATCACTCTCACGTGAAATATAAATTGCCTTTTTCAAAAACGATATTTTACAGTTATAGTCAAGCCTCCTTCCAACGGTAGTCACAATGTGATGCGCCAAATTGCGCTTTTTCGTCGCATTCACCATATTTTTTTTCACGTCTAAAGAAGTATATTGCACGCTTCTCACTCTTCAGCTGTTTACATTTTTAGTATCTTAAAATTCAGTAGATCAGTACGTAGAGTACTAGCAGATGGAGTAAGCTTACCTTTTGTTCTTGTGCCTTTATTGCTTGATTGATTTGAACTACGAACTGGAGAAAACTTGTACCATGTCAGTACTACAGCCAAACATGTTGAACAAACCGCCATGTTTATGCTTCTTGCCATGTGTTCGCGGCAAAACACGGGAATGAATGAATTTTAATAAGTTTTCAAACCGCGATTGGTCAGCGGCCACACTGTGGCGTGAATCGTAAAATTGTGGCGTTAATCGAGTGTAAACTTTGAAAATACAATAATTACTACATAGGTAATTAAATAGGCACCATACTAATTGTACTGTCACTAATAATTTTGACTATTTGATTTCCATCATTTCGGCTGGATCCCCATTCCTGTAACTCTAATTCCATATAGCCTTATGCATATATTAAGTTGCTAAGGAGTGGTTATTTTTTATATGCCATACTTATAATTATGGCATTTCGGAATAACTTGCACTTCTATGATTTATTATATATGAAGAATGGAGCGCTATTTGCAATTTAGGTTAAAACCTGCATGCTTATATAACACAAAAAGTTTAACGTCAACGGCTTCCTTGGCTTTGCGAATGGTATATTTTAATAATCAAACAATGATTTCGAAGTGAGGAGACAATAAGACCGACGAAAATGATAAATATCGATGGCCAAAAGTAATTCTACAATACATCTATATACATGTTCGACTTATGTCGAAGGCAACGAAAAGTGTTTTTTTTCTTGGTTGTTCCTTGTTAACCCAAAACTGTCTTTTCTCATCTTTACAGTAGAATAATATCGACGTTCGCATTTGACGATAAAACCCTCGAGATAAATTTTCCTATACGGACAATTTCGGTGATGAGAAACATTTAAATTATAATTTTGCATCTCCATAAATAAATAGCTACCTGAAAAAGGACCTGTTATAGATAGCAATAAAATATCTCTATTTCATGCAAACTTTTGTTTGGATAAATCACTTCTTTAATTGCGTGAAACTTACCCCATCATAGGATCAACCGCTATATGTGCAGGATAATTAGTGTTGGTCAACACCCTGCTACCTTTGCCGTCTAAAGTCACCACGTGAATCTTATTTCCTCCCATATCGCTCCAGAATATACGAAGTCCTATCCAATCAATTGCTAGACGTGCATTCCAGTAAACATTTTCCGCAACGATTTTTTTACCAGTACCGTCATAATTCGCCCGATAAATGCATTTTTTGTCTGTAAAGTACATTTTCTTATCCACCGTATCAATGTCTAACGCATAACGAAATTGGAGTCCATCGACAATGACTGTTGTATCAAGTGTTGTCAAATCAATTGCTTGGATTTCACTGTTGGTGCGGACGAAAAAGTACGGCTCTGGGTACAGTCCTATAATAAAGATTAAGTGCTATAATTCAGATAGGGAGTTGCTTTGGAGAAGATTTCATTAGGTTACTTATTTCACAATGAAATTTATATTCTACGTTCCCTAGGGATTTGACGAAAACAATATTCTATATTTAGACAATTGCCGTAAAGGAATTTAATGAAATAATTTTTCAAAAATATGTATTTTTGACAGCATGTAATCAAAGATATATGGTTAACAAGATTCCATGACTTCATATTCCATTTTTAAGCAGTTTTATATCTTACCTGAACATCTTATTGAACACGTGCAGGATATTTATGGCAATGTAATGCAAATGAGAGATGTTCAAAAAATAATATTCATTTTAGTATATAAGCGTATCAATGAAATGTTCGCACGTCATGATTTGTGACATACTTGTTAATTTTCTATTTCTCGGATGCTCGATAGGAGCATTTTTGTATCTGCAAATGCAGATATAATGCCATCGACTTGTTAACCCGTAACCAGTAACTGTTAGCTTGTTAGCTTGTAGCCAATCAGCGACAGCCTAGGTTAAAATCACGTAATTGTAATGTTACTCTTTGATCTCTGTGCATAGCTGGATTGATATTGATGATTTCAAGATGGCGGACAACTGAAGGGCGAGCATCATAAACAATAAAACATGACTATCGCCTATATTCTAAAAGCTCACTCACACTCACACTCACACTCAAAGAGTGGAGGTTCCATCTTAGCTTCCCTTGAGTGTCAGTGCTGTGTTTGAATAGCTGGAGGGTTAGTGCAGTACCATACTATGTGACTATTCACCCTCCAGCAATCCAAAAATAGCATTGACACTCAAGGGAAGCTCAGATTGAAACTCCACTCTTTGAGTGTGAGTGTAAGTGAGCTTTTAGAATACAGGCGTATGTTTTCATGCTCTTACGATGGAAATTATACATCAAATCAACGACATTTTATTTTTTGTTGTATTTTGAACAGGGCGACTGTTGAAGGAGTATTTTTGATAAGTGATTGAATAGGCTTTTGACTCTCAGTAGAAATGATTCGACAGATTCGCCAATTTATAAAAACGTATTGACAGATTAACTTGACTTGACCTGCTATATATCAATCTCATTTGAATCAGGAAACAAGGTAAGCTTTTCTAAATGTTTTACGAATATCCTGTATTGTTAAATGTTTGATTTAGATCAAGTTTACTCACAAAAGTATTAAAATCATGCTATTTCCATCTCAACACTATTTGGGTCAAATCGACAATACAACATGGTCATTATTACATATTTCCATAGTGAGCATCACCTCATACCAGGTTTGTTTTGGTATTTAATTGGTATAAAGATAGAGAAAGAGCTTCGCATTTATTTCCCAAATAAACTGTTTTGACCGAGGTTGTTGACTTGTTGTTTTGATCGAGACCATGGGAGTAGGTGGGTGTAACACTCGCACACAATAAACAAATATATAAACAAAAAATAGAATATATAAACAAAATTTAATTGACACCGAACCATACCTAAGGGATCAACTGGTAGTCTTTCTAATGAATTCTGGCTCTAGATATTTTCAAGAGATGCTGTGTGCCTGTCTCTGTCAAGGTTATGAAGTAATATGCAAAGTCCCACATTAATGTCGTGATAAAAAAACCCGGTCATTTCTCCATGTATTTGGTTCCTTAATTGGTACATTCATTCTTTTAGTACTATTTGAATTATTTAAATTTCTTACATGTGTTTTTAACATTATAATATGTTATCATATATAATAAAGTAATGATTTCAATAGACGGCCGACCAAAGATCTGAAAGTTAGACTCTGAGGGCATTTTTTGTTACAAGCTGCCAACTAGCATTTTCTTATAGTTTAAATATTGGTGAACAAGAATATATGTGTTGGCACTTCTGATTTTGGCTTTACAGCCGACGACTTGAGAATTCGACATTTTGCCTATTAAAGTACTATGTTGACTAAAAATGCAAAATTTCAAGTTCACTTTCAACAAAAATAAACTATACCATAAGAAAGTTCGCAAAAAAAGTATATATAAGACATATAAACGACTAGTGCGATTTTCCAAGCCGGTTTTGAGTAAAAGAAGGTTAAAATTGGGAAAATAGTAACTTATGTATTAATTATGGCTTAATGAAGTTTAATATGTTGCACGTGGCGAAGTGTTGTCCCAAAGGACAGCGCTTCCCTGCCATTATTTATTTAATTCAATTATTTGAACAATTTAGTTACAAATTTACAAGTTACATATAGATAATCTTGGAATATATTTGAGGATGTAAATTCAATTGATAGATCAGTACTCGGCTCTGCCTATGGGGAGGTGGGTGGTTTTTTTGTTGTACAAGGTTGGATACATTGGAACAAACTTTGAAAAATTTCACTGGCATTGTTTACACACTGAAGTGTGTAAGAAATCTTGAAGAAATCTTGCGAATGAGCAGCAGACGCATAAACTGTACCCAAATGCTTTTAGTACAAAGAGGACCATTGTATGTATGATGGTGACAGCTATCTTTGGGAGAACTCTTTGATTGGTAAGATCCAGTTTGCATCAGTTGTTCACAGGCTAAATTTCCAAAGTTCAAGTTCTTATAATATTTTATATTTATTAACAGGACACGAGAATAAACGCCTTGTTTTATCAAGGTACTTGAGCTTTCCCTGAGCTATAATTGTTGGCGCAGGCACTAATTGTGCTGACAGTTTTGCAAGGCCTTAGGGCAAATATAATCTTCTTGAACATATTACTTCATTAACCGCAATTTTTAGCATTGCATAATTTGAATATATTTTCCACATTTTTGAGCGTTAAGATCTCAAAATAGGCTACGAAAACCGTACTACTCGCTTAATTGTCTTATATATACTTTTTTGCATTCTATTTTACAGTGTAGTTCATTTTTATTAAAAGTGAACTTGAGATTTTGCATTTTTAGTCAACATAGTACTTTAGTAGGCAAAATTTAAAAATTCAAAAAATTTCGGCTTTAAAGAAAAAATCAGAGGTGTCAACAGATATAGTCTTATTCACCAATGTATTAAACTATAAGAAAATGCTATTTGGAAGCTTGTAACAAAAGATGCAATCACACAATGATTCATTATTCTGTTCATCATTCACAAAATGTGAATTCAGTTTTTCACAGCAACATTACAAATTCCTTTGAGCAGGAATTTATTTTGGACTATTCTATTAGACAGACTCCTCATTAGCAAATTCGTTGTTTCAAAATCCTTCATGCACCATGCATGTTTGTGTTCCTTTTTTCCAGTATAATATGTCAGAGCGTTATAGAATCTCTCGTGACTTACGTTACGTGACTCACATGGGCTACTCAGTGTTAACCTTGTTCTTGTTGACCATTGTTGAAATTTTAGCAGACTTAGTTTAAGGAGAACGTGTGTGACTAGTCTAAGGCAAAACCCCCTGCTCGGAAATACGTGTGCGAATGTGTCGGCGTGTTTCGCCAATATACAACGCTGCAGCATTGACTTTTGAACAAATACGCTATAATTTTTTCTCCTCCGAAGGAATTGTTCTGTCAACGTTTTGAAGTCGAATTTACTCCTTAAAATTTACAATGTACACAACAATATGTGATATCAAGAAATAGGGATTTGGTCTTTGAATAGAAGAAGCTCTAAAGACGGCACGAAAAATGCTTGAACTTTTCGTCTTTGAGATTATAAATATAATTTTGCAATCCTTGCTCAAAAACACATTCACAAACACACCGTTGTCGTCCTTATTTTTAACATAGTCCAATTGATTCCCAGCTTAAGCTTTCAAATATATTCTTTGATCTTACTTCATAATTTGATCCTGTGATTATTCGGGCCGCCTTTTTTTGCATTTTGAATAACTTTTCAATATGAGTGCGACTGCCATCATTTCACACATTTGAGCAGTATGTAAAGTGAGGTAAAACTAATGCGTTATACGTACTAATTAGTGCATTTTGAGTTACGAATTTTTTCGCTCGTTTTAATAAAGCAATAGATTTAGAAAGTTTTTTGCACTAAATATAATTATTCTCACTCCATTTTAATTCGTTGTCTATAGTAATCCCCAGTACTTTCTTATTTGTCACTTGTTTAATGGTGTGGCTGCCAAGTAATATGTGCGGGTTTTCTGTGAATTGTTTTAATTTCCTTTTAGAGGCTATCAACATAAACTCAGTTTTTTTAACGTTTAAAGTTAGCTTGTTTGCCACCAGCCAGTTATTGACCTTACATAAGTAATTATTTATATTCCTTTCTATATCTGCAGGTGAAGTACCAGTACTTGATATATTTGTATCATCTGCAAACATTGAAGCCTGTGTTTGTGCAAGGCAGTTTAGAAGTTCATTTATATATAACGAAAACAACAATGGCCCTAAGTTTGATCCTTGGAGAACTCCGCATATTATTCTGTTAATTTGGGACTTAGTTCCTTGAACTGTGCATATTTGGATTCTGTTGGCTAAATACGATTTAAATAGATTCAGAGCTAGCTCTAGTTTTGCTAAAAGGATTTTGTGGTCAACCGTATCAAACGCTTTTTTAAGGTCAAGGAACAAGACACCATTTATTAAGCCTTTATCGATATTCATTAAATATTTGTCTGTTACTTGCAGGAGAGAGGTTTCAGTAGAGTGGCGTTTTCGAAAACCCGATTGCTGTTTTGAGATAATTTTCTCGTCATTCAGAAAAGTGATTAATTAATCATAAATAAGCTTTTCTAAAAGTTTTGCAATGGCCGATATTACAGAAATTGGTCTATAGTTCCCACATTCACTTTTGTCACCTTCCTTATAAATTGGAGTTACTTTGGCCTGTTTTAAGTCATCTGGAAAAATACCAGTGACTAAGACCAAGTTAAAGATATAAAGTAAGGTCTCACATATAGTATAGCTTGCAGCGTCTAGTAATTTATTAGTGATTTTATCAAGCCCTGCTGCCTTTCCTGGCTTTAAACTGTTAAGTAGGCTAGTCAACTTCGCTGCAAAAGTTTGTTTAAAAGTAAATTGACTAGTGTTAGGAGTGACGTATTGAAAGGGATCTAGATTATTTGTAGGTATGGTTTCCGTTTGGGTCCAATCCCACAGAACTCGTTAGCTATATTTTCATTGCCAGTAACTGTTTGCTCATTAACTTCAAGCTGATTTATAGTTGTTGTTTTCGACTTCCTATTAAGTACAGGTGTATGTACCACAGAATACCGCAAAAATTTACATGTTCCATATCTTTTGTCAAATATATATAATGTGGCGTCTTAATATTTTTTAGTATTGTTTATCGATATATTTTTTCTTCCTGGGGGTTTTGGAGCTAGATTTCATAGACTTAAATATTTTTTTTAATTGAACATTCTGTGCAACAAACTCTAATGTACCACAGCATACCAGTGCAGAGATAAATAAGCAACGGTTTATCAAATTGTACAATAATTTTTTGTGTCATGTTGTGTGATGATACTGTAAGATATTACAAACTTAATTTAGTGAAAGGTAAATACTAAAATCAGTACAGCATACCAGTGGTGTAACCAAAGAATACTAGGTTTATCAATAATTTTGAAAAATTAAGTTTTTCAATGGTAAAATTGATTAATCGGTGTGATTCCTGTATAGTAATAATGTTGTGTTGCATAGAAAAAGTAGTGATCAACATAAATTATACTGGTTTCCAAACTTATTTTTAAACTTTCGAATTTTACTGGCATTATGCGGGAAAAAGTATCAAAAACATAGAATGTTATTTTTTGTTAATCCTGAATATTTTAAAGAATTTATACGAAAATATTCATTTTTTGTTTTTTATATGTCAACTAAAACTAAAACTAATATATATTCACAAAAACTAAAGTATATAGTATGTTTCCTCCAAATTTTATAAGATCAATAAATAAGACTGGTATTCTGTGGTACCGTGGTATTCTGTGGTACATACACCTGTAGTTCATTAATATACTTCCAGCTATCTTTACTGTTTTTGCTGTTTTCTAGATTTGTTTTGTAATAATATGTTTTTGCATTCGTTATAAGTTTGGTAACTTGGTTTTCGCATCTTTTATAAGCTTCATGATATGTAGCAGAATTTAATTTCACTTCTTTCTTTTTAAGGTAATCTCGTGATAGCTTAATTTTTTAATTTCATTATTCAGCCATGGACAATATTCATTTCTCACTTTCCTAGATCTGTTTGGAGCATGCGCATCAGAAATCTGAAGAAAAATTTCCTTCCACTCCTGCCATGCGATGTTCGGATCTGAGTTATTCGTGAAATATCTGAACGCTTGTGTTAAGTCATTTTGAAATTCAGTTTCATTCAAGTTTTTAAATTGCCTTGTTTCTATTATCTTCGGCTTCTCTCTAGGTATTCCTATTTTTCTGCAAATATATACCACATCATGGTCACTTATTCCCAGCTCTATTACACCCGATCCTATAATTTGGGTATCATCAACTTTTTTAATTATGATATCTATCAATGTTTTTTGTTAATTCGGTTGTTCGGGTTGGCTTATCAATGTTTTGTTGTAATTGATAGATGTCTATTAGGTCCTGAAGTCGCTTGGTATTACTATTTTTACAATCGCTTTTTAAGAAGTCACAGTTGAAATCACCCGTTATCACTATTTCTTTGTCTTCATTATCAATATTTTTTTTTAAATTTCGAAATCATTAAAAAATTATATATTTGAATCTGGAGGACGGTACCAAGTAGAGATTAATACTGATTTAGTTTCTGGCTTTTTAATTTCGAGGCAAATCGCCTCCGCATTGTCTGAAATTAAATCAGCTCTATTTATATAAGGAATGACATTCCTTAAATAAATAGCTACTCCCCCTCCATTTCGATTCCTATCTCGTCTTATTAAGTCATAATCCTGTATTTTAACGTCAGAGTTGTTTATAGAGCTGTCAAGTCTTGTTTAATTGATGCACATTATATAGAACGGTTGTTTAGCAAGAAAAAACAATAATTCTACTTTATGTTTAACTAAGCTGGCAATATTTAAATGTTCAATTTTAAAGTCTTTAAGTTTCGGGTACACCCCTATGATTTAAGATAATTAGTCAATTATTATTCAAATAGTTCTTGATGTTCTTAGCCGGGGATGCAGAACCCCTCTTATTTAAATGTAAGCCATAACTATTTAATTGGTATTTGTCTATATTGTCTTTGTTTATCAAACCCCAATTTTGCTCAATGCATAATTCAGTAAGTAATTCATTACAGTGCTTTACCTTTTAGCCAGATTTACATCGCCATTTCTTGTGACGAGAACGTTAGTTGAACCTTTTCGTTGTCTAGTATGATTTCCTTTCCAATCTTATGAATGGATTGTACCACTCTTTCCGGAGAATCATTTCTGATGTCATTAGTGCCCACATGTATAATAACAGCATCCGGTTTTGTCAGGCCCCAGGGAATGTTTTCATTCTGATATTATGGTTTACGCCGTTTTGCAGCCGTTTTTTGTTTATATATTTTATCATGGAATCTCCGAGAATAGCGACTGTTGGTTTGTGTTTTGGTTCTTCAGATTTATTTTTATTTTGCTGGCGCTTGTTTTGCTCTGTTTGGGTGCCTGTCACTCTACGATATTTTCTTGCCGCTTTGTCTCTGTCTTTAATATTTCTTCCAGATTGCTTTACCTTCTCACCAGAAGCAGAAGTATGCTGTTTATTTTTGCGAGATGGTGAAGTGTTCGGCTTAGGTATATCTATCGGGGCTTCGTCTTCTTCTTCGCTGCTGCTTAATACAGCCTACCGGTTCCTTGTTGGTATCGCACTGTTGCTTTTCTGTTGTCTGCTTCTGTCCTATTTGGCTTCGCCTTAGTTTGCATATCCCAGGTGCTTTTTTTTTGTTTCGTTTGAGTTTGGAAGAGCTGCTGAGCAGTATCCGAGCTCCTGTCTGTTTGTATTAGTTTTATTGCTGTTATTAGACAAAGCCTTTCATTGTCATTGTCATTCATTGTCATTTTCTCCCAATGTTCGATTTTCTTCTTTTAATTCGTACTTCTCTCGTTTTAAATCAGAGACGATCTGAAGCCTTTCTTTCTCCTGTAATTCGAGAACCTTTTGCTTTAAATCATTAACTTCTCCGATGATTATAAAACATTATTATAAAACATTAACTTACGATTCTGATAGACCCCATGCTTCTCGGCCTGTCTGACCCTACCGAATTTCTATGTGCTTTTTGGGGTTTTTTTTGGCTTTTTTTGTTTGCTATTATTTTTTTTCAGGGTGGAATAGCTTAGTATGGTTCATGTTGTTCCTTTCTATTCCATCCTCACTGTATTCTATTTAATTTGTTGATATCTTACTTTTTATTTTTCAGTTAACCCTTTTTTTTGTATTATAAATAGAGTGGAAAATCGATTTTGCTCCAAAGAATCGAAAGTTGCTTTAAAAAGTGTGTTAGTAGATTGATCAATAAGCGGGATAGTATCATGGTTTGGAATTTTGCCATGATCGTTGTCTGTGGTTAATGATTCGGGTGCTTCGGGTGTTTTGTCGTTTCCTTCGCCGCCATGTTTACTTCCCTCGTATGATAAGGCTTCTTGCTCATTGTACGTTTCAGCAGTGTCTGATGCTTCGTTAGCTATCAAAGCAAGTTTATGCTTTAATATGGCACTATCCGTTCCTTTGATCGTGAGGGACGATGTATCGGCATACCACCGTATTGTTAGTCTGTTATTTTCACTTAGTTTGAAATCCAAGTTCTTGATCTACTAGTTCTTGTAAGCCTTGAAAATTGCCTCTCCACTTGAATTTTCCTTTCGCTGTAATAGTCAACTTTTGCCGGCTTTCATTTGGTCTTATTTGTCCTGATATATCAAGATTTATAGATTCATTCGACAGTATTTCACTCGCCATTGCTTCGCTTGCCACGGATTGGTATCTGTGATTTCCAATTCATATCAATTCAATCCCTTCCCTTTCTTTCCTCTGTCTCATCCCGTACATGCTACAATTCTTCTTCCCAATCTATACTAAAGATTTCTTTCTTGAAGCTAACAGTATGTCTCCCTAACCCTCCATCTTCTTTTCTCATCCGCTCGCCTGCTACACTTAACAGTCTTTTCCCCATATCGTCATTTGTTAGTTCAACTTACTCTCCTCTTCCTTTTCTGGATCAGACATGGAACTTACTGTGAAAATTGATTTTAGATACATGTATATATAACAATGGTTTATTCCAATAGTAGTTTATCCAACAGTACCAGTTCCTAACTCTAGAGATTGACCCATTAGAATGTGATGCGCACTATGTGCTCTGTTATTTTACATTTTTTTCACGCCAAATGATTGCATTTGTAAATGGGAAAGGGTTAGATCTTGATGCGCTAACCGGACTGTCTGTGCTGTCTCTTTTAAACCCATAAAGACAAATCGGCCTAATATGCCCTACTTTGTTATTTTACTCCGTCTAACGCCAGACAATCATCTTGTTTAGAGGTGTGTGATACATGGAGATTGATGGGTTAACAGAAATGTCTGCCTACGTCTGGTGTTAACCCAAAACGAATTATATATACTATGCGCCAGACACGATACTAATAGATATTTTGTCCGCCTTTCCTGCAAGTGTAAAATCTACAAAGCCAAACCATGGTAAATAATTATACACATTAATTGATATATCAGACTTCTATACAATACAAAACATAATATTCATCAGACGACGCTGCAAAAGGCTAAACGATTCAACGGCTTTAATTTATATATATACATACATACCGAAGAGGATGATCACTGTCTTAAAATGGGCTTTTTGTTTTTCCTTTTGCGTGGAACAACCAATCTCGTTACAAGACTTGATTCAAGTTGAACCTCACTATTGCGTTCAAAAATACACAGGATATGTTGACCGATCATGTCGAATACCCCACTCGACTTGATCAAAATCTGACAAATGGATGAGCCCATAGGAGAGAAGTCTCTTTTTAATCAGCCAATCACAAAGCTCGTTTAAAAGCTCCAGATTGCGCAAATTGGACAAACCCTTACGAATATCAGTCAAAATGGCGATTTATTCATCTGGGCAATGGATGTAGATTACCTATTTGCGCAATTGTGACCTCAGTCGCGTGACTGGTTTGACGACTGCTAAATTCGCCCCAGCAATAAGTGTTATATCTCTCCCGTTTATGCAGTTTCATTGCGAAGTGTGATATCTGTGCCGATTATAGGCAGTTTAACTACTTGCTTTGTCTCTATCTTCCTCAAAAAATAAAAAATGCATCCCTCAAAATGCATGTATTTCAAAATTTAAATTATTTTGCTTTTGAATGTTGGAAACTTCGCAAGATGGGTTATGCAGTATATCTGGTGTACTACAGAAACAATGGGGTATGAAACATTTTCAATTAGTCGTAAATATTTTTTGATATCCATCAATAAGGCTTAAATCCCAGGGAAATATTATTTTAAATTTCTTAGACTTTGTTCTAAGGTTGAAATATTCATTCATTACGCTGACTCGTGGCAAAAATATAAACGAATGCTCTGATTGCTCGAGAAGGAAATCCCAACTTGCTGTTTTAATACCAAAATTGAATTTTACTGTACTGAGAGTGTTGCCAAAAGAAAGGAAGTCTTTTGGATATATTACTACAACGCTGAACTATTATCTCACGAGTTAAATATAGCCAACATGTTAGCGAATATAATATGAAATAACTAAAACTTTTAAGTCCATGAAATAATTCATGAGTAAAGCACAATTCATGAGTAAAGCACACGAGTAAAGCCCCGCTGGTTTAGGTGTTTACGCTCTCGCCTGTTTGCTCCTTTTCCCCATGGCTGATCACAACAATGCTTAATGACGCATTGCATGAGAGGATGTGACGTTTCTCTAAATTTCGATTCAATATATATTTTTATTGCATGGCTGAGTTTCAATCTTTTTCTCTGAGAGTCTTATGCATTAAAATGCGACAGAAAATGACACGATAGTATTATGATGCTTTGCCTCGTAATAAACTACGTAATACTCTCAAAAGAGGGGTGAAATGAGTTACAATTTTTAAGGAGATTGTCTCCATATACAGTATATTGGTGCAATATTGTGCGGAGTTTCGATCAAAATTGGAAATTAATGGCGCGTGATATGAAAAAGCATAAGAAAATTTATTATATTACCGTCATAAAAACACATCGTTGTGTGCATACGCATCCTTTCCTGATAGTAATATTTTTCTGCTTCACAACATGGTGAACCACTCTCTCGTCGGCTTTCAGTTAAACATCTTTTTTGCCATTCTTTCACGTCTTTTTTGAGTTCGGTCAAACGTTTCTCACAAAACGGAATATCTTCATTACAAATGATCAAAGTTGCACCAAAATATATCAAGATAATTAAGCCGATTGTCATTTTCGTTGAAATTAGAATAATTCTCCTCATCTCTGTGTAATATGCTTGTGCTAATAGACCGATCACCTGGATAAAGATATAACAAAAATGTATTCTATTTTAGACCAGCGACAAACATTTTCCGAAACAAAATAATTATTGTTCGCACTGTTAAACCTGGTGAATTGGTCTCTAACGACACCGTTTTATAAAAACTGGAAAATTGGTATAATAGTACTGTCTATGTTATAGTTATCCTGCGTGGCCGGCCCTCGTTGGAGCGGAAAAGAAGAACAGCGAATGAGGGCCTGCAAGAAAACCCAGCTTTCATGACTAAACCCCGTTCAATTTTTGAACGTAGAAATTGATTGGTCAACACCAATAATTAATTGTCATGTTTACGTACACAGGAATATATTATTACATTTCTTCGTCTTGATTGACATGTTTATGCACAAGCGAATACATTTCCTTCGGTTTGGGGTCTCCCCTATAGTCCAGCTGCATTTGTATTGATCATTTTTAATGAGCCTTTATTATGGCGTTTAGTCATGAAAGCTGGGTTTTCTTGCAGGCCCTCATTCGCTGTTCTTCTTTTCCGCTCCAACGAGGGTCGGTCACGCAGACTATGTTATAGTTGGTTTAAAACGAAATAGTATCTGTTTGTATCAGAACAAAAACATTGCTCTTTGCTACTTTAGTTGGAAAATAATCATACCTACTAATTAACCTCAATATTATATATAGTGAACCTAAACGAAGAAATCAGGTTTCATTAAAAAAAGCAATATTGCAACTGGTGGGATAATTTTTAACGGTCGTTTTGAATGTCGTTATCAATGTTTGTGGGGGGAGGGGAGGGGAGGCGACGGTTGAATCGAAAGTTTGTGGGGAAATGTCGGTTCCAATTTCCAACATTGCTACAGTTCTTATTCTCACGGAGTTGGCCCTAAAAGTGTAGTTTGAAAATTACTTAGTGTTATAAATAAGAAACCGTACCGAACGCCCAGATTGTGCTTCTTACGACCTTTGGCTTTCAAATACTACGCTAAAATTAACCGACATTTGGCTAGCTTCGTGCTTTCCTCTTCACCATCTATAGTGATCTTGAGTAAGACGAATTCAACTCTGTCGTAAAGTTGCCTAATAAACATTTCTCACTGACGTTGAAGCTTACTTGTGGACACGACACATATAACTAACAAGCCTTATGCAGGGCAAAAAATGGTCGCAGTAGGGCCGAGAAGTAACGTTTGGCATCGTCATTTTGAAATAGTAATGCCGTTGACAGCTATCATAAGTTTTGACATTGTTGGAAAATAAACGAAAGATTAATAGTTTTACATTTTTTAATGAAATTGAACAGTGTGTCGCATTTGGGTGTCGACACTATCAGGTCGTGTTACGCTGGACAATGTACCCAACTCAGCTTGAAAACAATTGGCCCATGGCAGAACACCGAGTTGGCTTACACAAGAAACGACTTCAGATGGAACCATGCAGTAAAGCAGGAGAATACAAGTCATTCATGAACGATTTCCTGAGCAAAGGTTATGCTAGGCGGGTGGAAGATAAAGACCAAGGACTACTAAAAAAACCCAGTGGTATCTACCACATCACCCAGTGTTCAATTATCGAAAGCCCGACAAGATGAGAGTAGTCTTCGATTGGTATCCTAAGCATCGCAATACGTCTTCAAACAGACAATTTTTGCAGGGGCCAGACTTGACTAAAGCCTGGTTCTCATACAAGTCTAGAATTTCAATTTCGATAAACTACTCGTGGAAAGAGCACTTGGTGTACAATGGAACGTGTCCTCAGATAAGTTTGGATTTAGTATTTTCGTGAAGGACTATCCTGCAAGCAAACGTTGCATTTTATCTGTAGTCAGTTCGGTTAACGACCCTCCTGGAAATCATTGTCCATTTGTTCGTAAAGGAAAGCAGATTTTGCAGGATTTATGTCGGAAGAAATTCGGTTGGGATGATTAAATTCCGGATGAATTCCTGACTCGTTGAGAAACCTAGTTAAAGGAACTGCCAAACATTGAACAACTGGAGATCGACATCATTACATCAACGGTTAAACGGTCCAGAATTTCTTCATCAACCAAGCTCATCCTGGCCACAGAGGCCAGAAGATATCAATCTAGGCTCGATTACCTGAGGTAAGGAGCGAATGAGCATCATTGACAAACGAAATATCTATCCCTGATCCATTTATGGCAACAATCAAGTGGGGTTTTTTCATGATGTCGCCTTAAAAGGGCAGTAGCATGGTTGCTGAGATACAAGATGAAACTGCAACATCTTATCAACCAGAAGGAGAAATCAGATATCGGACAACATAGAAAAATCGATCCCCTAAGCGTAACGGAATTGAAGAAAGCCAAGACAGAAATAATCAAACACGTTCAGAGTGAATGCTTTAAGGAAGAGAAATACCAACTCAAGAAGGAAAAGCAAGGGCGCAGCTACAACCGAGAGTTAAACCTTAAGAAATTTTTCTGGACCAAATTTTAACGGACGACTTGCTTTGTGTAGGTGGACATCATCGAAATGCACCAATCGACAGCGAAGCTAGACAACCTGCTATTCTTCAATGAAACAATCACGTTGTCGAACTTATCATTGAGTACTATCACCACATCTCGGGTCATTCAGGGGTGAAATACACTCTTTCCTTCGTCAGAGAGAAGTATTGGATCATTAACAGAAGAGCTACCGTGAAGAAAATCCTGAGCGAGTGCTATAGCTGTAGAAAGCGACAGTTATCCGAATAATAACCTGCTGACCCATCATTCACTTACAATGGAATTGACTGTTTTGGGTCCTTCGAAGTAAAACGAGGAGGAAACAATATCAACAGATATGGCGTACTGTTGACTTGCCTTACCGTCTGAGTAAATCATATAGACGTAGCAAGCTTGTTAGATATCGAGTCGTTCATCAACGCCATCCGACGATTTATTACAAGGGGACAGTCCAGAGGAGGTATCGTCAGTATGCCACAATGCATTGCAGTTTTGGACACATTGATACATATATATCATCGAGTATCATTGATACTCGTTCATTGTTCGGTTGCCTTTCGCTGTAAACACATCTCTCTGAATCTCTTCGGTAAACATTGTTATAGAAAAATGGCGCATTTTCGCTCTATTCGTGGCAATAAAGCTTCAGTTTTGGAAGCACGAGATGTTTGCCGAATGGAAAAGCTCAGTATTGATAGAGATGCATTCTAGTTGTGTTTTTAAGGAGAGTTTTTACTAGGTTATATACAGTACTGCCTAGAAGTAAGTTAACACTGCGGTTCGGTTGCGGTTCGTGCGGTGAGCGGGTGCGGTGCGTGCGGTTAGCGGGTGCTGTGCGTGCGGTTAGCGGGTGCCGTGCGTGCGGTTAGCGGGTGCCATGCATGCGGTTAGCGGGTGCCATGCATGCGGTTTGCGGTTGCGGTTCGTGCGGTAATCACACGTCAAACAGAAAAACCACTGCGTCGTGTTCCGACGGTTTCCGATACAACTGTTATTATGCGGCAAACGGACTCGTTCCTATATGGATTAATTTGTTTACTAAATTACTACCTTCTCTAATAAACTGTATAACATACACAACTGATATGAATTTATATTATGAATATAAAGAGAATGAGGAGTTAAGGAAAAAGTATAAACTCAGATCAACAAACGTGTCACCAATACAAACCCTACGGGTTTGCCGCATGATATTTGCGTGTTATAGTAAACAAGAAACCGTAATGTGATAAGCGACACTTTTATAAATCTATTCAATCGCTCTACAACTCTACTATATTAATTCTACTTTGCTATAAAATATGACGCAACGGTTGATAAAATGACAAGCTTGTTACACGTTGTCGACAGGCTTGCTACCGAGTACGAGCTTGTTAAGCCAACAACTTGTGAACAAGATGTGAGATTTTTACATGCGTAAATATGCCTAGTAACTTTTTGTCATACGCGCATCAGTTTAAAAGCCTGTAGAAAAGGGTTTATATAGCATGCAGCAAATTCCGAAGTCAACAACGCATTAATTTATAAAAAATATTTAACTATTATTGTAAGCGCATACCTTTACCTTTGCAAGTCAGATTTTGTCGCATCTTTCCGTGTATTGTAGTTACGTGTATATGTAACAGAGAGCTGAGCTTATGCGACACAAACTCCCAAAGTTATACACATAACATACGATAATAAAGAATCGATTTTGATAATAAAAGTCAAGTTAAGCTTTAATAGTTAAATGATGGATTTAGCTAAGATTATTTGACCTCACAGATTTGTTATGGTAGTCAAATATATAAATATTTCTATTTACTTACTCTAGTGTGTCCAATATGTATCAAATCCATCAATAATCTTTCTTGTATTAAGAAAAGCCCGTATCAAACTCGGGTCTCAATCTCAGATCTCTCACTTCGCTTATATAAAGCTTTCCCGCACAATGTTTGCTTTGATTTTGCTAGCAAATCCCGTTGAAAAATACACCGTGTATGTTCTTTCAATTATACTGACAAATTTTCGTTTTGTAATCTGCATACTGTTTACAAGTTCTCATCCCACGTCCCGGAAATACCAAAATACTCATTAGCGCGCCGGGCAACGCCGGTGAATAGATAGCTTTAAGTTTGTATTTATTCTGAACGCATCAGTGTATCACTGAGAGATTTATGGATCGAATATCTCTGCATTGGGGACTAGAATTTCTTCAACGAGTCTTTCCCATTGGGGACTAGCCTCCGGAAAAGATATGTGTTATTGTATATGACATCATCGCTTCAATAGTTAAAAGCAAGTCTAGAGGTATGAATATTTGCCATATATATTATCGTTGATTACTCTGAATTGTAACTCGCAGTGATATATAGAACATATCATATGGAGATAGACAAACTCACAATTATATATCCTTACGCTACGTATACGCTAACCCGAATCATAGTTAATAGATTATTTAACAACTTCCGTATTTGTATTACGTGCGGCAGCCATTCTTAGCAGTGTTTATTGAACTACTGTACCATATGTCATCGTCTGCAATACTATATACAGTATCTACCTCGCATTTTCAAGATATACAAATTACAGTAAGCGGCTGAGATACGTACTCAATCATATATATATATACGCCGCTACTACGCTTGCTCACTCAAACAAACATAATATTGTCTGTCAGTCTATTTACAAATATTTTAATTGACTCTCTACATAACAGGTATATGTCAATATTGTAAGAATTATTTCTTCAAGAGTCAGCTTACATTGCATTGTGAAACAAGCTGCATTACTTTTGCATGTCCGTCTATATCAGAACTTTGCCAAACAGTATTCCATTGACCCAGACAGCATTCCAGAATTTTTTTTACCAAATTTACAGACTAGTTATTGGGAGATTTGCTTTGAGTTTTTGTGTTTGTGTTCAATAAGCGATTTGAGTGGTAAAATTGTGCAATACGTTAGCTACGTTAAAAGACTTGCTTCGTCAAAAAACATATTAATCTTTATAAACAAATACGACCATTTACTAAATTTTTAGGCTGGTTGCAATATACATGAAATTGTAATGCCAATGACAAAGTTGGAAATTAAACTGCCAAATTATATCGTGTGATATTCTGATTTCTAAATGCTAATTTGCCCACGTAAAATTCCGAGTTCGCAAGTCGTACTGTTTTCGTGTTCCGCCGTGAGTTACGGTCAAACCTCAATACGCCCACACAACCGCGTGCGACCCGCGTGCAGCCTCCGGGGAAACCGCGGGCAACCTCCGGGCAGACCGCGGGCGGCCTCCGGGCAGACCGCAGGCGGCCTCCGGGCCGACCGCGGGGCGCCTGCGGTCAAACCGCGTGTGACCCGCGGTTAACCGCGTATTTGTGTTAAGTTACTTCTAGGCAGTACTGTATATATTGAAATTATAGATATTCGAGAGGACTTTGTAGAAACATGAACTGTAATCTATTATATAAAGTCTATATTATTTAAAAGATAACAAATTTGCTATGATAGTGGGTCATATAAAATTACTAAATCTAGATTGGTGTTGTATTGACTTCTGACAATGCATCTGTAAAAGATGTGTTAATATTTACGACTTGAAATCCTGATTAAGCTGGAGAATCAGCAAATTTTTACTTGATAGAAATTAATTTTGTTGCACTATAAAAAAGTCACTTTGCAGAAGCTTTGTTATATATAAAACTGATTTCTTATTATTACATCTTGTAGTTCTTTGACTTTGATGATACCCAGCAAGTATCCAGTCCAAAACCTGATATTGTGGGAATTTGATATTTTGCTTTCGACTTGAACACTCAACCACGAGATCCTGTCTCAGTGAATGAAGAGCTGGATGCTGTACTCCCACCACTGAATTTAGAAAAGCGAGCTCCATGTAATTGCTACTATCAACATATGAATCCTGTCTGCTTGGTAGATTTTCCAACTCATGAAGATCGACAGAAGATGGTGATAAGGTTGTTGGTGGTAACAGTTATTGGTTATTGCGGGTTAAACAAAATCCCCAAACTTAAAAGAGCTCTGATCAGAAATGAAATAGAATCAATTTCTCCTGATAGTTTAAAGAGAACATATGCTTACAGGGAAAAAGCATTACTTTACCATGGGACAGAGATGATCCAAGCAATAATTATGACAGTGACATAAATTGGTAATAAAAGCTTGGTCAATTTCTCCAGAAAGTTAGTCCTACAACTCAATTGGATGGCAATTATGTGATGTGTGTCTCCAGTGTATGCAGTGATAAAGAATACACTTGAGGGATTATAGGATCAAACTACTGTACCTAAAAAATACAACCAGAACTTTGAGGGACATCTTCATCTGGAAGTTATAAATGCGAGCCGAAGAAAATTTACAACAAAAACACTGCCAAAAGTACTAATACTACTATACTAAAGAATAGCTAAAAACACTATCGTTTGTTGATAGGGACTTCAGAGTTATAGGACTAGATATGCCAGATGATTTTACTGTCTGAGCTTAGGTAGTTCTATCCATGTGCTATTTTCGTCACTTCACAAATACTGTAGAAGCTAGTAATGTATAACTCAATCCAGCCAGATACAGTTCTGGTGCACTTCTGGCATAACATAGGTTATTGGTTATAAGCAGAATACAGACATTCAATTGATATTGAATATTTTGATATTTGATATTGAATTGATATTTTTTTATTTTTTTTGCGGTCCGAATTAATATTCTAGGGTCTCCTGCAATCTGATTGGCTAGACGAGAGGTCCATATGAGGACCTACGGACCGCGCGAGATTTAAATCCATAGAGCCAATGTTTTTGTTTTTAAAATTATATAAAAAAAAGTATTGTTTACCGGCTTGGTCGGTCCGTATAGGGAAATATGAAACTGATGAAATATTGATAAAGTTTAAAACATGCATTATAATTACTTTACTATACAATCTGCACTATGAGATGCATCTACGCTTAGCCTTGTAATTGCTTTATATTATCATGATCTGAAAGATAGAATATCATGGTGCTTTTATTGAAGCATGCTGCAAAGCAGAATTCCTGTACATTATAACCCATTACAAATTAAATTTCTGTTGTTATTATTAAATGCTGGCCACTCTTCAGCAGAACTTTGTACATATGTTGGATCTGTTTGGGCTATTCATATGAATTCAATAAACGCTTTAATTTATCTTCCTCAAAGGTCCATTTATGATGTTTTACTGGGGACTTATTTGTAGGAGCCAGCCTAATCTTTCTGCTGGGAAACTAAAAAACAAGCAGCAAGGATTAGTACTGCTCTATATTTACTCTATAATTTACTAGACATAATCGTTATAATACATGTTTCATTTAAATATGTTTTAGTACTCCTACTGTGTTTACATATAGTTGTATTATTATGCACCAGCCAATGTAAACCCTTGTCAATGGATAAAACCTCACCTTTATCAGCTTTTTCAATCTAAGTTTTAAATGCCTGATATGATGTCATCAGATAAATTGCTTTCGTTTTTATGTCAAATCCCCCACCCAACCCTGTCCATAATTTCTCATGACATTCAAAATAAACTAATGTCCTGCTGAAAGGGGCATATAAAGTAAACTGCCTAATACTCCAACATAACTTCGGGGTTGGAGGCTGATTGTATTATTTTCATGTATAAACAAAGCTCGGCTGGAGGTTGAGATTTCCTAACGAGAAAGTCTTCGTGTCTTTCTATCTGGTTTCCCTAGCGTATCATCCTTTATAGAAGTGTATACCCGCTTAGCAGTATCATTTTCTTCGTGAACAATGACAACATCGCCATTATTAGATTCCATTTTACTCCAAAATACTTGAACTCTATAATAAAATGGAAAAATACAGTCAAATATAACCATGCCTAACTTAAAGGTAACATTGAACTAAAAACAAGAGGCAACATATATGCGTATATGTTTAAAAATTTATATTAATAGTTATTCATACAGTAGATTTCGTCGCGCCATAATGATTTCCACGCGGTCTATTCCCGCCATCAGGGTTAGAATATCGCAAAAATACCCCATCTTCACACCGGTTTTGAGGAGAAAATTCTTGTTTTAAAGTATCAATAGAAAGAGTAAGCATTCCTGAATTTGCTGATGTAATTTTATTTAGTTTCCTCATTAAAAAGTATAATTCCTGAATATTTCAAAGCCTCTTTTGTGGCGTGTCCACTGACCCGAAACATGCATAAAACAATGCGTGATTAGCATAACTAAAATGCTATAAATATACGAAAAAAGTCAAAAATACTTTAATTAGATAACTAAACAAAACAATCATAAAAACATACCTTCGAAAAAACGAGATCTTCAGAGCCAAAAAAAGCAATATATTTCAACAATCTTTTACGAAACGTTCCTCGGAAATCGCAATTGTGAATATTAATGAGAGGCAATGCATTGCGGGAAGACCACGATTCCTCCTCTGGGGACAGCCTAAGGAGATCCGTTCAGATAATGGAGAAAACTTTGTGAAAGGGTAAAGGAATTCCGACGAGCTGTGAACGAGTGGAACCAGGCATATATACACGACTTCCTCTATTGTTAAAGAGTGATGACCGCGACGGCTATTGTTAACATTGCGAATATTGGAGTTAGTTCAGTTCATCATTATTACTATTAGTTAAGTTTGCTGCATTGTCGTATAGCCGTAAGATTTTCCAATTTTCCCTTGTACCAATTCCTTTACCAATTGCTAAATAGCTTAATATAGTCCACTTCTCGTCTAGTTTTGTATTGTTATACATCGAAATTTAGGGGGCCGAATTTCCTGGGATATTGCGTATACATATACAGTCATGTACATGTATATTATTATATGTTTAATGTATGGGATGCAGAAATCAGTTTTAGTTGTGCATTAAGCTTGCCGCAATATGGGAATGTTAACTATTTTGCCAACGTGATTGGTCTTATACTTTGTTCGGCGATTTGCGAACGATATAAAGTCTTGAACGTGTGTTTTTTTTGTGCTAGTGTTTGTTATAAAATTGAAGTACAAAAAAATTGAAGGTATAGCGTCTATATGGCGAGCTTCGGATTAGTACATTACCAGAAATATGGGACATTTTGCGACTGCGTTCGGTCAGCGGATAATCGCTTCATAATCGCTTTCAGTAAACAAGATGGCGACTCGATGTTCTACGAGAGATTCTGTGCCATACAGTGTACTTAACAATTTAAGTTCCGTGGATATACTTTTTGACGAAGTGGGGAAAAAATAGAGACCTAGGACTATTGGAGTGTTTACGGCGGAACGTCTTATAGCGCGAAGAAAGGATAAAAAGGTATAATCGTTGGCAATTTTTCACTATCTATTTAATATTGGAATTTGCTACCAATCTATTTTAATAGTCTGTAGTCTTTATCAGTATAAACACAAAATATTGATTGTTTTACGTATTTTTTTGGGCATAGGTAATTTTGTGATTTATTATTAATGTTTACTTAAACTTGCTACCTTCTATTTGATAGGGTTCTAAGTACTTGGTGAAATGGAAGGGGTATAGCTCCTTTGAAAGTACTTGGGAGCCAGAAGAACATCTTTCATCAGCGTCCTTGAGATATATAGCATCCCGTTAAATTCTGGTTATTCATATAGCTTCTATTAATATATTTTGCGACTGTTAATGATTATATATTTGGCTGCAATTCTCAAGAAAATGTTCATATAAAATTGTAAGTTGTTTCAGACCTAATTTCCCTTCAAATATCTAGAGCAAATATGGTGGAAATGTTGGTTAAATAATTAAAATAGCTACCATTTATAAAAAAATTTTGTGACGCATATCTGTTCTTACCCAAGGTATTTTAACAAGCCTGATACTCCATCTAATGTGGTTGAGGAATATCTTGACAGGCTAAGTGCTGATGTGATGGTCTCCCTCAAGCACAAAGGGCCTGAACAGAGGGTTACACTGGAGTTTCGCTATTATGTGTATGGCTTCTTGTTCAACGGCAAAGGAACGCCAGGGGCCGGTTGTTCAAAAGCCGGTTAACTTAACCCAGGATTAGCGCTAACCCAGGGTTAAAAATCCTTAACCCTGGGTTAGCTAATCCTGGGTTAATTTGGCGTTGCTCAAAGGTCGGTTAGCGGTGTGATTAGTTAACCCTGGGTTAAGACATTTAACCTAAGAATAAATCTATGTTAAAATATATATCTAATATAAGAACGTTTTTGATTGGCTGAAAAGCGTGCGTCAAAACATGAAGCAACTGAAATTGAACTATTTAGACATGAATTTGAGCATTTTAGAAAGTTCCGAGATAAAATAATACTTGATCAAAACCGTTTATATAGACCAAACAAATGAGAAATAGAACATATATAATTAAATTTGCTCATTATAAGCCATAAATTTTGGAATTTTAGGCAGTGCTTGAATAATTAAATTTGAGAACAAAATTAGACTTATGGCAGCCAATCAAATGAAATTCCATTTTTTTTGAAGTTGAAAAACAATTGTCAACGCATGCGTATTGCAGAAGATCCTAACAAAACATGAAAATAGAAAAGCAAAGTTGTTTTACAGCTTTCAAAAACAATGTTTGTTAGTAATACACTGAGTCTGCAGGCATTAGATGTGCAAAAACTTGTGATGTTCAAGAAAAGAAAGTGGGAACTTGTAAATTAAAAATTTAAAACTGGCGGCAACCGAATTATTTGGCAAAGGAAAAAGAGTTCTGAGTAAATATATTTTTCGAACAAACCCGAAGGTGTATAAACAGCAAGTTGTTTTTGGTGGCAATATTGAAAGATGGCATTTCAAAGCTTTCGTGAGGTAATTCGTTTTACTTCATTGTACAATATCATGTTTACGGCTTTATGCCAAACAGAAAACTATATTTTGAAAACCATTTTAATAGCTATAGGCGTAGTACTTCTATTGTAAAATTGGCCGAAGACCGACGTAGTCTACAGTATTATTAACTATGATGTCCATGCTTAGACCATGACAATCTAAATTGTTGTGTCTTTAATGCTCGTAAAATTTAACGCCAGCATGTATAGGTAAAGCAACTCAATGGGCTCGTACAGGACGAATAAGAATCTCAATAATATTCAAAGACTTAGAATTTACTGTTTGAGGTTGGTTTTCATCCATAAACGTGTTTTCATCTCCTTTCGACGTCCATTTTTACGAGTTAATCGGCCGATTAGCAAGTTAACCCACCTAGCGAGGTGGGTTAAATTTAACCCACTGTTTAATCCTGGGTTACAGTTAATCTAGCTTTGAAAAACGCAAACAAACCTAAGGTTAAAATTTGACCCTAGGTTAGGCAGATTTAACCCTGAGTTAGCGTTAACCGGCTTTTGGACAACCGGCCCCAGAAGAGCAGAAAGGTTGGATGCTATTTGAGGAGCAGGAGTTCTCACAATGTAAATTTCCAGTCAAATGGAATTGTTTATATGATCAACATGGAGATGGGGCGAAAATGAGATTTCCTGTTAAAATGAGGGCGTTTCTAGGTCGCACACCTACAAGTTTCCAAAAGGAAGGGGAAAGGATTGTGGAATTGCCAAGGGTTTACACTGAGAAAGTTTCCATCAGCTTTGTTAAAATCGCCTCATCATGTTCTTAGTATACATGTACCGTACCTATTTAATGATGAGTAATCTATATTCAAAGCTATCCCAGTTATCTAATCTGCCCATGAACATTTGGAGGGACTGGATAAGTCGGTTAGCTTTAATGTTGCCTCGGTATTGTATGTTGCATCCAAAGTTAGAAACATGATTTGAAGCCGGTTTTATAGAGTTAACATAATTATGTACCGGACCGGTATTTTACTCGTTTATTGAATTACCACTTTCTTTTATCTTGGCATAACCTTTCCCAAAAAAGTCCCATGCCCTATTCGGAAGCCGCAGTACTGTATATGTATACTGAGATGCATATAATATTTAAAAATAAATGTAAATGTAATGTATAGTTTTTGGTTACCTCAAAGTATGAAAGTATCCACTACAACCTGTTTCATGCAATGAAGCACTCTTGCCATGAAACAGACTGTATCAGTTTTTTCTTAATCTTAAAATATTCTCCCTTGTTAACAGACAGTTGGGTTTATAATTACATTTTACTGGTCCTCAAGTACTACTGGCACTAAGGTAAGCACATTAACCTGCTAATGCCCAAGGGTCCTCTTTGCTGGGTAAAATTATTCGCAGCATTAGATAAAGTAAAATGCTAAAGAAGCTGCATTTGGTTAGTATGGGCATTAACTGATTAATGGGTTAAACCTTCAGGAAGCTTTATGAAGGGAAATTAGTTCACTTTTTTTAGTTTTGAAATACTTCTTTGTTTAAGGCCCTTCCCGTTGATCTCTTCTCTTAACGCGGCAACTGTAAAGGTGTTGTAATCTACTGAGCCAGTTGCAACATCATCCGCTTGATCATCTTCCTGAAGAATGGGAGCTTCTGTATGCGGTCTCATTTTTCTCCTTTTTTGATTTATTTCTATATCCCAGTTACTCACTGTTTCTTTTAGTATAGGCAGCTTTATTCCTCTCATACTTTTTTAGCTCCCATTGCCTATTTACTAGAAAAAGAATGTCTTTTGCAGCGTCCCATTTATTTCAATTTTTTAACAAGATTTTCTTTGCATCATCATTATTTTTCTCCACACCTTGCCCAGTAAGCTTTTTGAAGTAGCCATGCTGTTGTATAAAAAATGGACATACCCTTTGCTCGTCCATAACCAGTTCCAACCTCTCTAACTGAACAGAATAACTCCAGCCACTGTTTTGCCTTTTCAAATGCATTATTAGATTCATCACTGGTCAAATTAGGATCAGATATATAACCATAGAATTCCTTGAAATTAGTCCATATTTTGGAAACAGTGTCAGCAGTGTCAGGATGTAGATAGTTGTGCAACTTAAGGGGCAGTTTCTGTAAAAGCAGCTTTTTCTGTGCACCAACAAGGCTTGTGTACTCTATCACTTTGCTGCTTGACCCATCTCCATTCTTCTTATACCACACAGAAAATTTAACACCTAGCTCATTTATATCCTCAACAAATTTCTTTAAAAGAACACCTTTAGGCTGTCCCTTAGGCTTATTATAATCCTCAATTGCATCCCTTTCCATAATTTCATCAATAATATTTTCAAGCATTCTATCCGCTATCCTCAGTACGAGGTGTAACTCATAGGCCACAATGTGATCAATATCTATATTAATCAGGGGGGGTTGATACAACCATAGTAGGTGCTCTTGCATTGACATTGCTTCTTTATCTTGTCCAGGGTCCTTTTAAGGGGTTCTGTGTTGTAAAATAGCAAGCCCTGGCTTGTATCCCATCTCAATTGCTTATGTATTTCACACAACAGACATGCATAGTCTGCAGTTTCTGAATTCAAACCCATGATCATCAGCAAGAACTTATAATCTCCAACCAGGAAAAATTCCTCCTTGACTTCCTTTCCATCTATAAGTATGCTTCCTTTTTCAATGAGTGAGTTGATCTCCTCAAAAAAATCTGGAAGAGCAGTTTTAAGAGTCTCATATTCCTCCTTGCCATTAATAATTGCAACAGTTTTATTACTGTTAGATGACATGACATCTTGTTGTAACAAGGCGAAAGAAAACATCATAAAATTAGTAGACCGGGTCATTCGAGCACCATCACCACTCAACTTTACTTGCACAGCACTATCTCGCAGATCTGGTTGCTCAGTCAATAGCTCTTGCACATGGTCTCTCAGAGTGGGGGTAAAATTTAGCCTTGGACCAGCATACCCCCGAGTCCTTTCAATGTGATATCTTTTGTTCATGTCGCTTCTTACTTGTTTCACCAGATATGACTTTGGCAGACCATCTGATAAAATAGATAGTTCATGGAATATTTCATCCCCAACGCAAAATTTGTTCAGAAGAAAGATAATTTTCTCTAGTCTTTCTTTGTCAGATTGACTTAAATTTGAAGAATCACCATCATGATGGCCTTCAGTGTAGTTGATAGATTGATTACACCCATCCTTGTCTTTCAGATTTATTTTGCTAAGTTCAAGCCGAAGCTCTCACAGGACCATGAAGCGCATTGCGCTGTATTTTTAAGAAGCCATAGTCTCCTACCCTTTTGCTTCTTACCAACCTCATAGATTTTTTCCCCTGACAGTTCAAAGTCCCTCTCTTTTCAAGGGTTTCAAAATAATCTGCCAATTCCTTGTTTACAAGCTTGAGGTCAAATATTTCCTGTTCCATTTTATCTTTCTCAATCATCATTTGTTCTAAAAGCTTATTTCTCTCTTCTTCCAAATCACTGCATTTCTTTTTGTACTCCTCAAGCTCATCTTTGGTCGTACTCACTTCAGATTTAATCTTCTCAATTGATTCTATCTCACCTCCTTTGACACTTACTTTATATTATACCTTGTCATTTAGCAGTACTCTCTTCCTACCATCTGTACGTTTATAGGCAACTTTTACTGCTGCCGACTTCTTACGAAGTAATTCCTCGATACGTTCGCTCTTCACAACAAAGGATGCATCCGTCACAGTTGCATTGAGTAAATCAACATAATTTACATTTTGCCCGGAAACATTCTCTCGAAGCTTGTTCCACAATTGCAGCAAAGGCCAATTTCCACACAAAACAAAATCCCATTTGCTAAATCTAGTTGTCGCTTTATATAACTAACAGGGTCTTCAGAACTAAAATTTATTTTCCAATCTAATTTTCTACTTTTATAATCTTCAAGAACCTCCAACTTTTTAAAAATACCGCGAATTATATTTTGAAATTGCCGCGAAATATATGCACGTAAATTGCTCATTCAACACGAAACGAAGCCACACGATCACGAAAATCCCTCAATTTTTCTGCAGTAAGAGACTGGAAACAAGCCTTGCTAGTAAACAAAAAACATGGCTGCTCGAAGCAGCATATAAAACTTTCTCAAGGCTTGTCTTTTGGATAAATGGAGATTGACGACCTCTAGAACTACGAAAAATACGGATTTTCAAACGATTATGGAAGTAGTTTGCCGTGGAATAATCGCCGCTTTTTTGAGTTGTATTAACAGTTCAAACCTCACTAAGTTCATCGCGAGCTGTGCACTTTGCATCACCCGAAAGGATGATGGCCTATACGACGAAGTTTTACCTCGTATATTGCGTTATTACTATAGATTACTTTGTATAATCCGTCGATCTGGCAGTAAAAATGCATCGATCTCGGGAAGTACCTGCACATGGATAAATGCTGGCAATTTTGCGTTATAAATATTTGGCTGTTCATGCCGTTATTATTATCGAGCTGCGCAACCATGAAAAATTTAAGCAAAGTAAGTGAAAATTTGATATTTTTATCAATTCCTATACCCTGGTTCCATAGGCTCTTAAAGAACGGCGAGGCAAAATAACGGCGAGGCGAAATAAATACGAGGCGAAAGAGCCTCTGGTCAATTGCGAATCTCACTTCCATAGGCGGATCTAGGGGTAGTCAAACTAGTCACGCGACTAAGGTAAACATTGCGCAGATATCAAAATACATAGTCCAGTTGTAATATTTCATGCAGCGGCAGCCGACAGTGAAGTAACTTAATATTCAAAAATACTCCAATTATCAATTTCATGCAGCGGCCGAGCCTGCAGTAAAAAAGTAAAAATAGCGGTTATCTGCTTGAGTTTTGACTAATCTGAGGCGGATTCTAGGCATTTGATTGGTCCATTTGCATTTTGACTAAAGTGTGCAGGGGGTGTGACTCATTTGTGCAATATTCGAGCTTTCTGATTGGCTGGTTAAAGAAATTTTCTCCTTTCTCATTGGCTCGATTTGTTTGACTCGTCTTGACTAATACGCTCCTTGGGGTATTCAGCAGTCGCTCCTTGGGGTATTCTGTTTTTCATTTCGTATTGACTGAAGACTGCTGAGTAAAGTCTTTCTGATTGCTACTTGACCGCAAAGGCTCAAATTAGTTTGAGTATCGAGTATAATGCACGCTTTGGATACAAGATCTGTCCAAGAGCTTTTAGATGCTATCAATGACACCGATATCAGCCTGTCGAGAGATTTGGGCGCAGAAACTTTCATACCAAGAGTTGCTCGTCAACAAAATAAGACGTGTACAGCGATAAGGTATTAAAAGAGATTTTATTTATATTAGTATTATTAAGTTCAAAGTGCGTCTATTTCACGCCGGTAAAAGCCGCTTGGCTGAAGCATATATTTTCGGTTGGTCAAAAGGTCATTTATATTATTATATAGTCGTTATATTGGCATTTGTTGTAATATTTCTATCAGCCAAGATATTGCGGATGTTTTTTAATCGACGGAACCAAATATTAATACTACACAAGAGTATTAACAGAAATTCGGTTATGTCGGAATTTTGAGTCTTTGACCGCATGGTTTGATGTTACGCTGTTTGTAATACGATATCTAGAAGCATAATATATGACAAATTGTATTTCCTAGGCATGCTGATGAGCCATGATATGGGGAGAAACAGTCATTTTATTGCCTAGCTAAAAACAATGGCGGCGCCCCCCCCCCCTTCCCACCAAAAAAAATTTGCTCTCCCCCTGGGGTAGTGGAACCAAAATTTTTTGACTAACGTACGAAAATTCCTAGATCCGCCACTGCTCACTTCCATACTTGATTAGGTTCAGAATCTGAACCTCGCATGTGATTGGCTGTTTGTAAAAACATATCAAACCGGTTTGGATAATAAACAAACATCGAACTAATTATAGCCTGCTAAATGTAGCAATGATTTTAATACTGTACAGGGTGTCTCGAAAAAAAGGTAATCCAACTTCAGCACGCTATTGTGCGTAATAACTTGGTAAACGAGCGTGTGTTTTTATATTAAGAAAGATCAGGCTTTTAGCGAATATGGAGAAAAAATGAGCAAATTGTTTGTCGAAATCGCATATTTTCAGCTCTGTGCCTAATTAAAGCAGTGCATAACAAAAAGAAAAGCAATCAATCACGAATGTGTCATTTTAACAATGAGTTTAGAGCTCGTTTACAAGATGTTTATAATAATTAAGCATACGCAGGTATTTTATTGCCAGTGAAATTCATCAACTTAAGTCCTAAAAGGAGTTAATTTTCAATAGTTTTAGACCCAATTCTCAACCGTGAAAATATGCGATTTCGACAAACAATTTTTATCGGACTCGTATTTGCTAATTTTTTCTCCATATTGGATGAAAAACGTGTCATTCAACAGCTAAAAGCCTGATCTTTCTTAATATAAAAAAACACGCTCGTTTACCAAGTCATTTACGTAAAATAGCGGGCTGAAGTTGGATTATCTTTTTTTTAGACACCCTGTACAGTATTAAAATCATTGCTACATTTAGCAGGCTATAATTAGTTCGATGTTTGTTTATTATCCAAACCGGTTTGATATGTTTTTACAAACAGCCAATCACATGCGAGGTTCAGATTCTGAACCCAATCAAGTATGGAAGTGAGATTCGCAATTGATTTGACCAGAGGCTCTTTCGCCTCGTATTTATTTCGCCTCGCCGTTATTTTGCCTCGCCGTTCTTTAAGAGCCTCTGGAACCAGGGTACAATTCCTGTATTGTTTATAGTAAAATTTGGTCGCCATATTTGGGGCTTGTGCGCATGTCCGTCGCCATCTTGTCCCTTGGTAATGAAAAGCCGGAGCAGGGAGCATCGAGCGTGCACCAGAGTGGCTATGCCAGCAAAAAATTAAGATATGTTATAATAGACTAAATTGCCTATTACTACTTATTTTTATTAATTATTATTTATTACAAAATAGGTTATTTCGTAAATTTAAAGGGAAAGGGTAATTGAAGAATGAAGACATGAAGACGATTAAGCGCTGAGTATATAATTATATATGGCATCACTATATATTCGTTGATATTAATTTACAAGACGCGTATTTTTTCTAAAACCTCTTTATACAGCTAAAAAACGTAAAATCTGTACGAATATTTTAATTTCTACCTTAGCAATCGTTTAACTAGGTTTTGCTCAAATTGTTTCATGAATACAAATCTCTAAAGCGGCGGTGTAATTCTATAGTCTGACAAGATGAAGTGTTGTCGACCTGACGCTAAATTGTACCTTGAATATGTCATAAAATTTAGGCTTCTTCTTAAGCATATATGCTTTATATAAGTTCGGACCAATACCTCTCGGTCAGGTCGCGTGATTAGGCAACGCGGGAGACTTGACTTGTAAATACGCACTGCAGGCGAATACGTTTTTTATATAGTTTTTGCATTTCTCGTATATCCATTTGACATTTGTATTGCTTGTATTTCTCGTATTTCTTGTACTTCTTGTATTTCTCGTACATCATTATATAATAAAGTTGTGTTGCACTAAACATTTTGGTCTTTCGAAACCGGATTACGATATGGATTAGCTTCGAAAAGCGTTGTATTCTTGAAGGTAAACAAGATTTTGACATGGCATAAACTGGATCTATGTATTAAAAAATTATTTCTGAACTAAGTAATTTTAGAATACAGAAGATTAAATCTGAACTCAAACGTCGAGGATTATCTACTAAAGGAAATAAAGACAATGTGGAACGAAAAATTGCCGCAGTCTTAGCGAAAGAACCTGCTGATGAGGGAGAAATTTCAGATATCGAAGAAAACCCAGCAACCGGAAGTGAAAAGTTGGTATGTACTAAAAACCATGCTTTAGAGCTAATAAGGAGAAAGGAAAAATTACTTAAACTTCACATTAAAACTGTTGTTGGATAGCTAAATGAGTTAAATGAGAGTTCAGAAAGAGATACGGTTATGCAGTGTGTTGACATTCGAGCTGAACTTATTGCTTCTGTTTCTGAACATGAAGTTGAGAATGAGGCTGAAGCATGGATAAGTTGTTTAAATAATGTGGATGATGGTATAGACCTTGCTCAGGCCATAGTCAATAGAATACAAGGTTAGGAAGCTCAACGAAAATACAGTAGAACTCATTATCCATGTTTTTGTAGTCTAGCTTTATGCAAAAAATGGTCGTTTCATCGTCACGTGTGTATTGTATTTCTGACTAGCCAACCAATAGCAATGTTTTGGTTTAATTATCCATCTGTGATATCACACAGCGGTCATATAAAAAAACATTGAAAGTAATAATTCTGGAACTTCTACATCAGATAATTTGAAATCAAATTTGAGGCTGCCCAAACTCGAGTTATCAAAATTTTATGGGGGATGTATTGAATTTCCAAAATTTCCGGGATCAGTTTAAAGCAGCAGTCCATAATAAACAGACTCTCCCAGATGTACCAAAGTTTACATAGCTTCCTTCAGATTTTGGAACTGTTGCATATCAAACAATAGATGGGTTTGAAGTAACTAGGGCTGATTATAACCATGCTGTTGATACTCTTAAGCTCCGCTATTGCAGAAAGAGACTTATCATTTCATCGTTAGTTAAGTCGATTATAAAATTTGAACGTAAAGAAGATGCGGAGCCAACCTCGCTCCGTAAGCTAGATGAAACCCTAAAGAATAGAATCAGAGCTCTAGAAGGATTGACTGAAAGCCCAAAAGATCGTGCCTGTATACTTCTCTCAGTATTTGAGATGAAACTGCCCTGAGATATCTGAGAAATGGGAATTAGAGATATATTACATTATATTACATTACATATATTATTCAACTCACTCCCCGTCGGGACTTTTCATTGACCGATTATATCAAGTATTTCGCTTACCTATATTACGTACTTAGCCTACACTATATATTTTTACAACAACTGTAATATTACTTTCCTAATCTATATATCCTAAGCCACCCAGTGAGCTTTCCCTGCAGGAGGAAACCGGAGTGCCCGGAGAAAACCCACGACTTTCGGCGGAGCGCTGACTTACTCTTTTCACATGAGTAGAGTCCCCAGCGAGAATCGAACCTACAACTCAGAGGTAAAATCGCTTGCTCTGACGACTACGCCACCGATGCCCCGTTTGGTGATATGGATGACGATAAAGTTGATCTAGATCTGTTTTTCTGAATAAGCAAGTAGTTTCAAAGAAGCTGGGCAAAGAAGCACCAAAGGGAACAATGGTTGGTGTATCTCCATAGGGGGGGGGGGGGGGGGTTGTCAAACAAGGCTTTTCCCCTCACGGTAAGAAATTGAACAAGAAGCCTGAGGGAGAAAATAAACTGAACGAGACCCTCTTAACTGAGGTAAGCCAAGGAATGAACACTACCAAGACATATGATTTATGCAAAGCCTTTGGACATGGTGTTCCGGAATGGCCAAAGTTGAATGCCCAAACTGTAGAGGTGAGATAGTGACAAGTAAAAGAAGCTATGTTGTCTTTTAATTGTGGACTGGGAAACCTTACCCGTCCGAGTGTTACTAGATTCGAGCAGCTAAATATCTTACATTACAAAGAAGTTAGCAGATGCACTTGATCTTAGAGGTCCTACTGAGACTATCAGTGTTTCAAAATTTGCTAAAACTCAAACAAAGAAGTATCACTTCGTTCAACACAAAGTGTAGATTCCTGCCTTGCTGAGATGAAAGCTCTAACTGTCGACACAATTTGCCAGCCCTTAGAGCCAGTCACCTTAGATATGAAAGCAAATCCACGTCGGGCTAATCTCAAATTGACAGAAGTTTACCCAAGAAGCTCGGTCGAAGTAGACATTTTGATACGTGTGGATTACTACTTCTCATTCGTGAATGGTGAATGTATAAATGGTTCCAACTATTTGGGAAGCTAGACTCAATCGGTATTGTTGATGAGGGAAATAAACTATCATTAGAAGAGAATGATGCTGTTTGCCAGTTTAAGTAGGGATTGATGTTTAATGCCGAACGGTACGAAGTATTTTTACCATGGAAAGAAAATAATCCAAAGCTTTGTGATAATTACAATCATGTTGTACGACAACTAGAGAGTGTAGAGAACTAACTGCCTGGGTATCCGATTAGAGCTGAGGCCTACCAGGAGGCCTAATATATTGAGAAAGGGTTTGCTAAAGAGATTAAAGATGTCACAACAATGCCACATGATGACGAAAAATTAGTACGATATCTACCCCATCATGCCGTTTTCCGCGACGATAAGACAACAACGAAACGTCGTGTCGTCTTTGATGCCTCAACGGTATTTCACTTAACGATTGTGTTTTGGTGTTATTACGCTTTCGTAGCCATAAGATCGGACTTATAGCGAAAAAAATTTTTTTCAAATAAAGCTTGCAGAAAATGATCGAGATGTTTATCGCTATCACTGGAAAGACTTGCAAATAGAGACTTCCCCAATAGTGTAACGTGTGACACGAGTTTCATTCTGAATCAATTGCACCCTATTCCTTGCAATTGTTAGAGTTCAGGATCATACGGAAAAGTTCATGCCGGAGTTTCCAAAAGCAGCAAAAAGGATCACGGATGATATGCATGTTGACGATTGTCGGACAGGAGTCGACGAGGAAGAAGAAGCTGTGCTGTTGCAAAAATAGCTAACAGAGTTGATGCATCGTGCTGCATTTAATTTGACAAAGTGGTCCAGTAATTCAGAGGACGTTCTCAGCCATGTGGAAGAGAAAGATAGAGCATCTAATTCGCTGATAAATTTATGTGATATGAAGCCACTTAAGGCATTGGGAATCCGCTGGAACACTTTAACGGATTGTTTCGGATTTCAGATTTACAGAGTCAGTTAATTTTGCGCGAACGTCTGACCAAGAGAAGTATGCTGAATGATGCATCCAAAATATTTTATCCAATGGGCTTACTATCCCCTTGCACCATCAGATCTAAGTCGTTGTTCGAACAGTTGTGGAACAGAGGGCTACGATGGGATGAGCAATTACCAGAGTACATTCTACAACAGTGGAATACCTGGAAGTGTGAGCAGCCAAAAGTGGATGAAATTAGCATTCCCCGGTATTTTATGAAAAATGGAATATCTGGGACAAGTCTGGAGATGCATGGATTTGGAGACGCTTCACCAAAGGCGTATGGTGCTATAGTATATGACATGGTGACTCAACAGAATGGTGATGTTGACACTCATCTTGTTATGTCAAAGAACCTTTGTGGTTGTCATCCGCCGAGGAAGCGTGGCCAGATCAGAAATTAAACCAAACTTTTACACGAGATGCTCAAAGGAAAGCAAAGCTAAATCAGTACAGAATTTCGTTGCAGTTTGAAGTAAGCCAGTTATCGACTATGGACGTTATGAACGATTGATCAAGTCAGTACGAGTTACTGCGATTTCTAGCCAACTTTAAATTTAAGAAGCACGATTGCCCTGAAGAGTTGTCTGCTGACGAAATTGCAAAAGCTCAAACCGTTTGGTATCGTCAAATTCAGAAGGAAGTTTTTCCCAAAGAATATCAAAGATTAGAATTAGGCTAATCGTTACCACGGAACAGTCGCATACTGAAGCTAGATCCCGTATTTTGATAAAAACGGTCGTATCATGAGAGTAGGTGGAAGGTTACAGCATCAAGACTTACCGGAAGCCACTAAACATCCAGTAATTATTCCAAATGGGCACCTTCTTACAGAGAATATTATCCTGGGAAGACACGAGGAACTGCTTAATGCTGGACCTGAAATGACTTTATCTGTTTTACGTCAGGAAATCTGGTTGACCAAGGGAAGAGGTGAAGTCTAGTGGATTATTGGCCCATGCATTACTAGTCAACGTCAAAGAAATGGTTCTTTGGCACAGAAGATGGGTCAGTTGCGACACGAACGAGTTTCGTTTACCCCACCATTTACGCACGTTGGAGAAGACTTTGCAGGACCATTGTACGTACGTGAAAAGGGCTCAAAAAAGGCATACGTGTGTATCTTTACGAGCGCTTCTTGTCGCATTGTCCATCTAGACCTGACTAAATATATGGCAACGAATGAATTTCTTCAAGCCTTTAATCGCATGATTGGTAGGAATCGTAGTTCGTATTTGTGTAATTTATGGAGACGTGTTTATCAAGATGAAATTGGCAAGGGAATAAAGTAGAAATTCATTGTGGAGCGTGGGCCATGGCAAGGTGAATGGTGAAAGAGACTTGTCCGTTCGGTGAACACACCTCTTCGGAAAGTGTTGCGGAAGTCGCTTTTATCGTTCACAGAGCTTACGACAGTGTTAATAAAAGCGAGGCAGTTCTCAACAGCAGAATTCTTACCACAGTGAGTGATCATGTCAATGATGATTCGCCTATCACACTTGCGCATCTAGCGATTGGAAGATTACTGACTAGCCTACCGGATGCGGGAGAAGAAATCAGCCTAACATTCAGACAGTAAGAAAACTATTCGTAGATATTTGTATCAACAAAGTTTGGTAAATCACTTCTGGAAACGTTGGCGAAATGAGTATTTGCATAAGTTAACCGTTCGTCGAAAGTAGACTGATAATGTGCACGAGGAAAATGTCCTATTGGGCGTATTTAGCATATACATCCTGGAAATGATGGTTTGGTTCGCGCTGTTACTTTACGTACGAAAAATGGAACCCTGGCAAGACCGGTGCAAAGATTACATCGCCTGGAAGTCGCAGAAAATACGAACATGGAGTCCAAAAAAGATACCCGCACGGCGGGGAGAAGATCAATGACAAGAAACGAGACTCGCGTCAGAAAGGAAAGACAATTAAACCGACTAAGAAAACGAACAGTAACAATAATGTTCTCCAAAGACTTTGAAGAAGCGGGGAGAATGTTCGGACCCAGACGTCTCGGCCGGGTCGCGTGATTAGGCAACGCGGGAGACTGGACTTGTAAATAACCCGAAAAACTATTGCCTTTTTTTTCTACCCGCATTGCAGGCGAACACGTTTTTTATATAATTTTTGCATTTCTCGTATATCCATTTCACATTTCGTATTGCTCGTATTTCTTGTACTTCTTGTATTTCGTGTACATCATTATATAATAAAGTTGTGTTGAACTATACAATATATGCTAAGTAATTTCTGAATTAATATTGCGGAAATGTTTTATGAATCTACTGTACGTTAAAACGGCAAATGAAATTCTATAGTTTGGCATATTGTAAACACGCAAAATCGTACCTTGCGAGGTATCTTGAATATATTTCTACATTGTCTTCAAGTTGTTGGGTTTCCATGCTTTTGCTACTATAATGGTTTATACCGCTATAAAAAAGCGTAAAAGTTTGCACAACATAGTCGAAGTATTAACAAATCGCACAGCTGGTCTTTTGGTTTGCCAAGACGCGTTCGAAATGTGAAAATTTGGCATCGTGTTGCCTTGTGATAGTAACTTCTAGTATTAAAAATATATATTCCCTAATAATATGTACGTCTTGACGAATGCTTGAGCTTACTTGGGCTCTCAAGTTCTAATTTTTATTCAGTTTCAGTATTTGTTTTCATGTTCACAGTATGCACTGAATACTGTATACATTACATTCACTGCAATGCGCGTTAATACGCAATGATTAAACGTACAATTTATAATAATTAGATTTTATAGTGTTGCACACTATATATAAGCCCTATGAGTTGTGTTTCTTTTATAGATAGCATTATTTCTTATATAAGCAGTTTGTATATTTCACCCATAAGCGCGAGCTGCTCTAAATTGAAAGTTAGTCGACGTACGTTTACGTTACTATGTGTACTGAAATTTCAACGTTGTCGCCTACTGAACGGTGTTAAATGAATTTGAATAAAAAATTCTAACATCGTTTTGACAGCGCACTAATTATATATTCAATGATCAAAGTTTTCACCGGCTACAGGCGAGGAACAATACGTAGTTTTTCAATCAACATAAACACACAAGTTATGGGTCAAACATTTTAAACTTGTTTTACTTTTCCAGTAAAGACTGAGAAATATCGAAAATGGTGATTTTACCTATACAATTAAGCAAGTATTAAGTTTTAATTATACAATTAAGCAATTATTCGACTGTTACAATACTTTCTTTATTCATATATGTAAGACATTCTTGAGACAAAATTCCTGTTGTTTTAGAATCGTTTCAATTCCGTTTTTGGCTTATTCTTACTATAAGACTAGTGCACTTACTAAGAAAAACAGCTGATTCCATCGTTTTCGTATATTATGATTCTATAAAGGAAGTTAAATTAAGCCGAAAATAGGATATAGAAACGCTCGCCTATTGAATAGTCCCACAAACATGGACGCCAATGTTAGGTGTTATTCTAAAATAGTTTTCTGTGCAATGATCTTTTTAGAATAAAATGAATACTTAAGTCCATGCTTTTAATTATAATATCATAAAGCATATACGGGGTTGAATATTTTTCATATTCAAATATTACAAAATTTAGTACTACCATCATTTCTTGAAGAACTCGCTCCTGATCATTCCATTAACGAGAACATATTAAAAGAGTAGCATGCACTAGTCGTAGCTAACATTCAAACAATGCTATACAGCCTATACCTGTGTTTAAAGTCGTGAACATAGTATACTTAGAACAAGTTTCAAGATAAATTTACATTTTTCAAAACAGCCAGTAAAACGTGTCGAAATATATTAAAGCAGGGTAGGTCAAAGTACCGAGTTTAACAAATTAATTTCGTGGTTTAACTCACTATCAAAAGTTGAAGTGATAGCGCTTTCGCTGTCCAATCGTGCCTACTGTACGAAGATTAACAAATAGGTATTTTAAAATGAATTCATATCGAATCCAAAATATATTCTGAAAAACGAAACTTGACATCAACGCCACAGTATCACGATGCTCAAAATTCGTGCTTCGTGCCTATATTAGAGGGAAGATATTATCGAAATTTCTACAGTTTGAGACTTTTAACAAAACTTATAACAGACAAAAAAATTTTCTGTAATAAAATAATATTAGTGTATATAACACATGTTTTTTAAATATTACATCATGCATTATCCCATATCTTGCGCTTTTAAAATGCTTTTATATGCCGCTTTTTCTTCTACATTCTATACTGTATACAGCATTCACTGTATAATGTATTGAAACAAATTTTCAAACGTACAATTTATGGTAAATATTATTATATTTTTGATGTATTCAAAACAAAACAGCGTTGCTGGTTCAGGTATATAGCACGTATATATTATTGTTCGCCTCTATACAATATATTCCAAAGAAGGATGAAATTTTCCATACATCAATTTGGCTGTTGTGTTTCTTTAAATGAAGTATTTTTCTGCTACATAGATAATATTATTTCACACAATATATATAGCGCAACTGTTCTGAACTGAACGTGAGTGAACGTTATGCCGTTATGTCTACTGAAATTTAGACTTGGACGCCTACTCAAGAGGGAAATTGTGCGATGAATTTAAAGGGAAATTCCTAACATTGTTTTGACAAAACACTTAAATACTCTACGAAGATGCAAATTACCAAATTATCATCGCCTATACAGGCGAGTACAATGTGTATATAGTTTTCGTGACCCAAGAAACACAAGACATGAGTCCACCATTTTATATTTATTTTTTCACTTTTCCAGTATATATATAGAACTGAAAAATTTGCAAAGATAATCACTTTGACCACGAACGAATAAAGACATAACTTCCCTAAAAATTTAACCTGGCACAATTTTTTAACGATTGCAAAAATGACGATTAACTTTTATAACCAAAAATTAGGCAAGTCGATTCAAAATAAGCACGTTGTCTTTGTAATTGTCTATCTTTAAAAAAAAACTCATATCTCGTTTCTATATGTCGAGGTTATTTTCACTATGTCCACTTAATGAAAGGCTTTTTGACAAAATGGAACGATCGCTTAAACTTTCTCGCACATTGTGGTTCTAGAAGACCATATTCGCGAATTCGCTGATCAGTATCATTCTGAACTACTGTAAAAGGTTAAATCTTGTTAAGTTTGTTTAGCACGAATTTAAAACAGTGCGGTAGGAAGCATTTTTGGATTCGCGGGGCTGAAATTAACCGAAAATTTACGAACGACGAAGGACAAAAAAAGCGATGTTAGTTACTAAACCGAGCGAGCGCACAACGTAGATGTATAGGCAGCGGATTGTTTTTTTGGGAAGCCGAACTAAGGGAGGGGGGGGGCTTGGTGGCATGCTCCTAGGGAGGGGGGGGGTTGTGGGCTGTGGCATTAAAACGTTTTACTCAATTTTCTTGAGGTCTTGTTTTGTGGTAGCGCACGAACGCACTGCGTGTGGGAATTAACAAACAGTAATTTGAAAGTTATTTTATGTCGAATATAAAAATATCGATAGAAATTGCGCGCTTTAAAACAAGATTCAGACGCACAAAGTTCAATACTTTTACTTGAATCTGTTCAAAATAGAGATATAGTTAGAAATATTATCCTATTCCTTAGTTTGACTGTTGTGCTTCCCTTATAGAAAGATAATGTTATTGATCTGAATAAATATAGACCAGCTGCATCCATCTGGACGCGCTGGATATATTGTGCCTGCCTTCATTTGACGGTCTGAAGTGGTAAATAGGTCTAAATGGATACCAGCTACCATGCATTGTTTTGGCATCACATTTAACATACACTCAATTACCAAACTCAAAATTTATCACCGCCTTTTAGCGACTAAAAATATATATTTTGAAGTTTTCCGTGTTTGAAGGATGCAAGAAAAGAATATGGGACTATACCATTTTAGATTTATTTTACTTTTCCAAAATTAACAATAATGAAAAATGGTGAATATAGTTTACCCAAGAGCAAACAAAAATATCTCTCCGAAAAATCGCTGAGAAAATTTTTCCCTTTTCACATTTGTTAAACATTTTCGAATCACATTTTACCATTTAATATTGCGACAAAAAATTGATAAATCTTCACATAGGAAGTTGTTAATATGTATATGAATGTGAAGATAATGTCAAGCCTCATTCTCATGTAGAGATATTTTTTACTAAGGTTTTTTGACAAAAAATGGTTCAAAATTTATCCTATATTATGATTCTGTATAAGCATATATATAGAGAAATTCATAATTTTCTGTAACCCTAAAATATAATTTTGAAACACGCGCGCGTATTCAATTGCAATATACACTCTCTAACATGGGGGTCCAGTATTAGGTGTTATTCTACAATATATAGTTTATCTTGTTTGTATTTGAGTTAAATGTATACCAATAAATTGAATTTTTATGTATAACATTATTCAATCCCGCTTGCTGAAATTATTTGCATTTGAAGTCGATTGCTCAACTATATGCGTCATTTTATTAAATTATAATCACTTTTCTGAAAAAAAAAAGTAGCAAGAATTATGAACATTTCAAAATAAAATAAATACTTAAAGCCTTACTTAGAATTCTAAATATCATGAAGCATATAAGCGGGTGATCTTTTTAAATATTTTCAAATTTCATTGCTATAAATTCCAAAACGGTTCACTATTAATACCATAACTGTATTGGATCAACCGGCCCCATTTCAGTAAAGAAAATAGTTCAAAAAAATATAACACCGGACTAGCTAACATTCAAACGATATACTATTGTTAGCCAGTGTCATCTATATAGCCTATCTGGCACAAGTTTAAAAATAACTTGCATGATGTTCTCAGGCTGAAACAAGAACTGCAACTTAAGTCAGAAAGCTAAATTGATTCTGCCGTTTATCTGCAGCAACTCAGGCCTATAAAAATCTTTTAAAATAAGACTTTTTGAAACAATAAATCCATGTTCAAATGTTCTAAAACCTATAGAGCTTCGTTTATTGTCATGCAGCGCTTGGGGGACGACATTATGAATGACAACACCGTTCTTGATATACATTATACACGAGGCACAATAACCTTCTATATATAGGAAGACGGTTGGCACCGATAATTCAGCAATTTGAATTCTACTGAAGAATATTGTCCTCTTAATTTATTTGGTAAATTAAAATGTTGTGGCATAGATTAACAGTTTGACGCAGTTTTTGTGGTTTAATTCACTTTCTAAAACGGACAAGATCGCACTTGTATTGTGAATGCAAGCGCGCTCGCGCTGTTTGTGGAACTGAATAAACAGCAATTTTAAAGTTATATTATGTGAATTGAAACACACCTTTCGAAGAACTGAAATATGATTCCTTCAACTCTGCAGCTCACACGATGTTGAACTTTTTGCGTTTTGTCTTTGTTGCCACAGGAAGGACTTTAACCGCATAGAATTTAGTAGCATCAGGTTTAATTTTACTTCGCTATAATGCGAACAGTATTCACAGAATGCACGCTTATGACGAGTTCGGACGTCGCCGCGTTAATTAAAGCAAAGAATTCAAGCAAACAATTTATAACACCTATATATATTATATTATTACTCGAGTAGTCGAGTATGTTTGAAACGAAAAATGTTCTAAAGGCCAAAAATTTTGTCATACCTTAATTTCACGGTTGTGTTTCCTTCCACACAGAAAGGCCAGCTGCATGCATCTGGAACTGACTAGACATTGAATTTTGAATGTTGACGCCTGCTTAAGGGGAACAAGTGGTAGATAGATTTACATATAAAGTTTTCACACTTGTTTTGAAAGTACTCTTACTAATTATATATTCCTATACTTTTGATCAACTAATGTAATTAAAATATATAACAGCACAATGCTCGTAATATTATATTTATTACAATAATAAAGTTAAATATTTATATCGCGGGTGTCCCAAAATTTACTTTCAGTATTTGATTTAATGTAATGTAAAAACTTCAACGGCTATTTCACCCAAATAAGATGGTATCCAGACGATGCCGTCATAAATTTTTGTGCATTACAATAAAATTTTCATGTGATGTTAACTGAGCTATCGATTTTTAAATTGAATAAGCGTTTTTGTGACAATGCATGCTAAATATTAGCATAAAATGGACTATTAAATAATACCTGGTTAAATTTCATATATATATAATTCTATTGTGCTCAAAAGAACGCATCTATAGCATAATAGTTTCAAAGATCAACATTTTTGAACTGAAAAGCATGTCCTATGACAAGAGTTAATCGCCTAGCTGGAAACAGAGGGGAATTTTGTCTGCGCATGCGCCCGGAGAGGCAAGCGTGAAGTACATGTAGCGCGGGATTATCGCGTGACTGAATTTTAAAAGCGAGCAATGTGATTAGCAAATTTGCCATATTGTAGATTAATATATTAGAGCGTTTTCTTGTGTAGTTGTTGTTTGTATATTCACAATTTTCAACTTTTCCAAGTGACAGATGTTTGTCTTGTAATAAGAACGTTACCCCGAAGTGTAATTTTGTCCGACAAATACCTCTTTAATATTTATACATTTTCGAACGCTCCCCGTAAAAGAAAAATCATACCTGTAAATTCACCTTTCTTGAACATGCACTTGGACAATTTTTCACTGCACGAAAACTAGTTTTATCAAAATATATATTATTTGACCTTTAAAACAGGCTGGGAAAAAGGTGTTGGAAAAGGCAGAATTTTTGCTAACTGAGATTCGGTACAAGGTACTGAAATTGTTGCATAGACACAACAGTGTAACATGTATTCAAAATCCATTCACATCAAGGAATCGCGATAATTTCCACTTAGTACAAAATAGACAATCAATTTAAAACAAACGGAACCCTTTCCACAGAATTAATAAGAACTCTGTTGACAAAATATGGCTACGGAATGAGACAACGAAAATAGGGTCCCGAACCTGTCGAGTTAACTGAGGTTTATTTATTTCTTTATTAGTAGTTTATTAAAAAAACTATTTTGCAGCACAATTACTGAATTGACGAGCTTAAATTACATTACAGAATTTCTAATTATTAATATCAATATAAAGTAGTATATAGTACTAATTAGTTTCAGTATTTACTTAAGGCAATAGTACTAGGATAATAAAAGTATTTAAAAGTAAAAAAGGAGTGAGATCTCTCTGTTCTACAAATACAAATGTCATTAAAAAGAGTTCCTCCTTAAGTTAAAATCGTGTTCACAAACAACTGGCTTTGATAGCAAGTTAAATAAGGCGTGGTTCTTACACTTCATCCTGTTCATATACTTAACTGTGCTAGATCGAGGAACTCTGCATACGACTCCGACTCTGGAAAAATGATCTTCAGTGCCCTTTTTTGCACCTCAATTGCATCTGATAAGAAATCCGCAATATTTTAACAGCACATTCCAGTGCTGGTCGTATTGTACTTAAATATACTTTGAGAATGTTATGTTGATTAACGGCAGCTCTCCGCAATACTCTTAGAGAATAAAATTTCTTGGAGGCTTTTTTAACGATGTAATCAACGTGGTTATTCCACTTTAGGTCATGATCCATAATAACACCCAAGATTTTGTAATTCTTCACACGCTCGACAACATTGTTACCGATTATAATAGGGCGGAGTAACAAGCTAGTGTTGTGTAGAAAGTTTATCAGCATTTCTTTACACTTACTTGGGCTTAACTTCATGTTATGAGCCACGACAAAATTTTGAATATCATTTAAAGCCGTGTTAAGAAAAGTTATAGAGTTCCTTGGGATAATCTCTACGGCAGACGTGTCATCGACAAATTATGTATGAAGGTGCCAATCATTAGGAGTTTGTTAATCATGACCGTGAATAGCATAACTCCTAGTTTGGTCCCTTGGGGTAATCCTCATTTTAGAGTCTGCCAGTCTGATAGAACTCCTCCGATTCTCATAGCTTGCTTCCGGTTGGTAAGAAAAGCAGCGATCCAGCTCAGAAGCGCAGGATGGACTTGCAGTTCGATCAATTCTTGCATTAGGATGGTGTGATCAATAAGGTCAAACCCTTTGCTAAAGTCTGCAATGAAAATCCGAGCACCTGCCTCGCCACTATCCACCGCTTAATAAATAGCTTGCAGCATATAGAGAAGAGCGTCTGTAGTTGAATGTCCTTACGGGCATATTGACGAAGGTCAATCTTGTCTTGTAATTGAGATAAAAGTCTGGTGCACGTAAAGGACTCCATTACTTTGGCTACTGTACAGGTTAGAGAGACTGGTCTAAGATTATTCTCAATAGCTTTAGGAGGGGTCACCTTTTGAACCGGGATGAAAATAGAAGACTTGAGGATGGATGGAATGTACCCTTCTTTCGTCGACTAGTTGTAAATGTCTCGGATGATAGGAGCCAACTCTAACGCAATTTTTTTTTCAAAGTTTGTTTGGGAAGTCATCTGGGCCAACGGACTTGCTCACTTGAATCGATGATAAAGCTCTATAGGACTTCACTGTCGGAGACAAGGAATTCATTTGTAGGGCAGACTGATGTCAGTAGAATCGATATGCAAAATTCGGTTGATTTTTCGAAAATCAGAGGTTTAGGAATTGCCATACTCAATGTAACAAGTTTACCTGAAAGCATATGGATGAAATTCGTGTATTGCTTACTACAAAAATTTCGATATTTTAGCCATAAATGAAACCAGACTGGATTGCACCATTTCCGATGATTTCGTTAGTGTTCCTAATTATGACATAATTCGTTTTGAACGCAATTGAAGTGGAGGCAGTGTTTGTATTTACGTAAATAATGCCATTAGCTATTGCAATCTTAGCCGCAGAGTGCCTGACAATCTAGAGGCAGTTTGCATTGAAATCCACAAACCTTATACTAAGCCATTTATAATAGGCTCAGTCTACAGACCTCCAAATTGTTCTGTAGAATTTTTTTCGAAAATTGATAATTTCATAAACGATATTGATTTTGATAATCAGGAAATTTACATTTTTGGTGATCTAAATTGTGATATGTTAGATTCGTCTAGTCATGTCACGAAAAGGCTTAATTTACTCATGGAATCGTATCAACTGTCACAAGTAATTACTCAACCAAAGCTGTTACCCAGCTATCCTCCACTTTAATAGATGTTTGTATTAACTCAAACCCGGAACATATTATTCTGTCTGATGTAATTCCTTTGGGAATAAGTGATCATAACCTTATACACGTAGTTAGGAAATCTAATTCTATTGCAAAGACCCATTCTCATAAGAGTGTTCAAGTTCGTAATTTTAGAAATTTTAATTCTAATAGTTTTCTGGAAGATTTGTTTAATGAGCCATGGCACCTGATTGAGCTACAACCTGATATTGACCTCAAATGGTCACTTTGGAAAACATTCTTTCTGGGAGTCTTTGACAAACATGCGCCATTAATTTCTAAAAGAATAAGGAGTAAACATAATATTCCTTGGATTAATAAGAATACTAAAAATTTGATTTTCGAGAGAGATCGAATGAAGCACAAGGCCATTATTTCTAAATCTGATGCTGACTGGATTACTTTCAAGCCACTCAGAATTAGGGTAAATTCTAATTTACGAAATGACAAAGAAATCGTTTACAGATTTTAATTAATAAAAACAAGGATCGGACCCAAAGATGCACGGAAAGCGATAAATAGCATATCGGGTAGAAAACAACCTAAACCAATTATACATAATCTTAAAGTGGAAAATGAGGATATTGTTGGGCCTGAAGAAGTTTCAGAATGTTTTAATAATTACTTTACCAGAGTAGGCTCAAATATTGCGGATTCTGTTGAAAGTGGATGTAGTTCATTTATTGAATACTTGACTGATGTATCCAGTGATTGTACTTTTAATTTACACTGTGTTGATCGACAAACTGTTTCTGATATGTTACACTCGATCTCTACTTCTAAGGCAACTGGAGTTGATAAAATTCAAGCAAGATTTTGAAGCTAGCTACTCCTGCTATTATGCAATCCTTAGCCATGCTATTTAACTATTCGATTGCTACCGATCCATTTCCATCTGAATGGAAGATCACAAAAGTTGTTCCTTTGAACAAATCCGGGGCAAGAAATATACTTGATAATTATCGTCCAATTTCTATCTTGCCAGCAATAAGTAAGGTATTTGAGAAAATTCTTTATCAGTAATTATTTAATTATTTCAATGCAACAATCGCATTTCGATATTCAAGTTTGGTTTCAGACCCCTGCATTCATCTGCTGACGCTCTGTTACATAGCACCAATGAATGGTACTCAAATATGGATCGTGGTTTGTTTAATATTGCCGTGTTTCAGGATTTAAAAAAAGCCTTTGATACGGTGAATCATTAAATTCTGACTAAGAAATTAGATTTTTACCGCTTTAAGCCATCGGTAGTAAACCTTCTTAGTTCACATCTATTAAATCGTTCGCAATTGTGCTGTGTAGATGGGCATTCCTCAAGGATCGCTCATGGAATCCCTCATGGAATATTTATTAATTGGAAGTCGATTTAACGTTAATAATCTTACATCTGAACCAAACATTATGATAGACAATGTATCCATTAAACGAGTAACAAAAACTAAATCATTGGGTATTCAAATTGCCAATTTTTGTCTTGGGACAATCACTTGGAGGAAATATGTTAAAAAGCGTCATCTGGAATTGGTACAATCAGAAGACTAAGGAGTTGTGTTTCTCGCGAGTCACTTGTATCAGTCTATTATGCTTCGGTTCAACCTTTTTTTGACTACTGCTGCATTGTGTGGGACCCAATTGGTGCCACGCTTTCAAATCAAATTCAGACTCCACAAAATAGAGCAGAAGGGTCATATTAGGATATGGCAATGAGCATGGTCAGTCTGAAGCTGCGTTTTCCGAATTGGGTGGGAAAACCTTAAAAGAATGCAGACTGATCATGAAGGCCAGACTTATGTATAAAATTAATCATTCGCAAGCACCGATTGCTCTGCTGACCGAAATTTTTGAAAGTTATTTTGCTCCACAACAAATCTATAACTTGCGTAACAATGAATTCAAATTGTATTTACCAAAACCAAATACTGAGCACTTAAAAAAGGTATTGGGTAAAAGGTATAGGAAATTTTGAGATAAATACTTGAATTTGAAATGAAAATTTTGACCTTATATTTATGTGCTCTGGTGCCTTTGGAAAAATTTTTTGTGCAAATCTTTTTAAAATCGAAGAAATACACACCATCGAGTCACATATAGGTAGCTTAAATAACAAATAAAAGTTGACTTTCCTTTGTGGGGACATAAACGACGACAAAATGCGAGTATATACCTCGTAAAAATGCCTGTTATATCAAACGACTCGCAACAGAGCTGCGGAACACTCAACGAAAAGTTCGTCTCATTTCGTACCCAATTTCGACATATTCGTATATTTATCTTTCTGAAAATGTTTCCTAACAGAACAAAGAATAATTTTCGTCGCTTTTTACGGTTTTTCCGTGGCCCATTTTAAAGTATAAAGTCGGATTGTTTGACGCTGTTCCAAAGCTTTTCCCAAACGTCCAAATGTAAAAATCGCCAGCCATTCCCCTCATGAAAATGTTAGTCTTCTTTGCAATTTTTTCGTATTAAAAGCACTTAATATGTAATGAATAGTTACTGTATTACTACTTGCAGCAAGAAAAACGATATTTTAAAATACAGTGAATCACAATGTCATAAACTTCGACGCCCTTCGAAATTGAATGTCAAACTTCGGAAAACAATAATCGCTAAGGAAAACGCTCGCGCCCGCGATTATTTCGAGCAACGTCGACTAAAGTCCCCTCTGTTCTAGCGCGAAAAACCATGCCATCAAAGGAATATCGGATAATTTCTTGAGCCCAACTTTGGCATGTTTATTAACCCGCAATTACCTCAGCAAATTTTCTTGGCTGTTTGTTAGTGGGACGTTACAAATTAATTGTTTTAATTCCAAAGGCGGGGAAATATTAACAATATTATAAATTTTCTGCGAATAACAAGCATACCAATGACATAAATGAAATACATACAATCTATACAAACAACACGATGCTCTAGACAAGATAAGCTTAATGCGGGAACGGACACTAGGTCACAACGAGGCTGACACCTAAATTAACTTAAGTTTATTGAAATAGGCATGCAGTAATTGCAATCAAATAGGAAATACATTCAAATTAGTTTAATAAGTTATGCGGTTTTTGAATAACTTTTCAAATGTACTCGAAATTCAAACATTTATATTTCGCTGAACTTATTTGAGTGTAAAAGCTGATCCAGTTTTTACGTTACATTAAATCAAAGAGCAAAAGTCTTTTTAGGACACACCCGGTATGTTGAAACAATATTTTATAACGTACCCTATAAAGTCCTATATTCTATTTAGAAGACGTCGCGAAAAACATGTGGTGCTCAGCAAACAAAAAGATACTGCAACTGATGAAAAGAAGTTTCATCTATACTGCGACGTGTAGTACAGTACCAGATTATGCGTAAGAAAAGTCTCAGTTCAAAATTTGAATTTTCAAAATGACAGAAAAAATAGAAATTTCAACATTCTTTTGACAGCTTCACTTATATACACAACTAAGAAATTCAAATTCCTGGAAATTCCTGCGAAATAAAGTTCCTTGCTTCAAAGTTCAAGGATATATAATTTATGTTCTTTTTTGTGCGGTTATCATGCAAAAATTGCATTAATGATCTTTGATAATGAATTTAAATTGATCCATATATTATGTGAATAAACTCAAAATTAAGTTTATTTAAGAAACCTGAACGCACACTCGACCTATTCCCCGATATTTGAAGCCTGCAGCTCATTCATATAGTGATATCCTGTAATATGTTGCTATTTAGTATCCAGATAAACTTGGCTGCATTAATAGGAAAAATTAGTACACCTGGTTATCAAGCTGCAGGCAAATGTAGCCAAATGATTCAAAACGATTACGTATTATATTAATTACAGTAGAAGGCGCTATCTCCAACAGCCAAGGAAAACAACAAAAAGTTCGAGATAGCCGGGATTTCAGAAAACAGAATTAATGTCAAATTACAAAAATATATGAACTGAAGGCAGGTGGTGGGCGCACTACGACCGCAAAGCATTGTTTTTTGGTATTTCGGCAAGATGGCGGAATCCGAAGACGAAGATGGGTATTATTACTTGAGAATTAAAATTCCAACAATGTCTGGATGTGTAATATTTTAGATTTTAGTAACTTTTAGGCCTATAGTTTTCAATACGAGATAGGATTTTTTCTTTAATGGCGGATCCGTGATCGACACGTCTCATGACTGGGGTTAAGCTTTAGGTTTTGTAAGCGTGGGAAGCAACTTCAAGTTGAGGGGGGGAACTTTGTCTTAAGGGCACCTCTTCTATTAGAAAAGGGCACTTTTTCCATTGCTTTAAATTAGCTGGAGAAAAGGACACTTTCGGGGGGGGGTACGTACCTACGGTTCGTACGCCACTGGGTTTTTATCTTAAAACGGTGAATGGACGTGGTTTAAATATGCCGAAAATATCTTCATTATTAATTTATCGAAGCGTTAGTATCAATGCTCCCCAACGCTCCCCTCAAGAAGAACACTTTTCATGCGGTTGAAATTGATGTATTTTAGTGGGTTGGCAAACCAAGAACAGATGCCTATTCAAGCCTCAGCAGGGAAGAGGTCGTGCGTCCCCGATGGCAATACACCTGGCAAGGCAAAGGCAAAGAGGAAGACAACAACAAAATCCAAGGAAGTAAGAAAATCGTTGTTTTCAGAAAATATTTCAATGAAACAAGGAAACATTGACAAGAGATGGACAACTGAAGAAACCACTACTTTGGTGCAGCATATTTGTCTCTACTGGACAATGCTTACACAAATAAATGGCCAACAACTAAATCCAGAAAATTCTGGGACAACTGTGCGATTTCAGTTAACAAAGTGTGCAACTCCTCTCGAACAGGTGAGACAACTTGGGTACACTGATGAACATTTCATCAATCTTCATATCTTACTGTTTGTAAACTGTGAACCAGAATTTTGATAAATTAGTAGTGCTCTGAGACACCCTTTTAACAATTCATAAATACCCTTGTGTTTGTGGATGGATACAGGGAAATATTAAATAGTTTTCATTTTTATATTTGCCAGGAGCATCATGTCGAACAAGAGTCATAAAACATTTTTCCAAACAATTTGCAACTCTGACAGAGGCAGAAGAATTCCTTAAAATTGACTATATTTACAGCAATGATGACGCACAACTATCAACCCCATCGACTCCAGCTGGACAATCAAATGTCCCCCATTCTCCATTGTTTTAGTCAGGAGAATCCATCTCCATGTTTAGAAGATGTAATAAAAACTTTCATTTTTGCGTTCCAAAATTCCATGTCATCCATTTTAAAAGGCAAGTAATTGATTACTTGTATAAACTTCATGAGAAGCTAGGTCCTGTTTTTGGTCTGAAACAATTCCATGATGAATCGAGAAAGATCATGAATGAATTCACCAAACGAATAAATCCACAACTCCCATTTTTCTACTGGACTGGGTCAAAGGAGCAGTATCGGGATTTTGACCTTCTTAATTTTAACCAACCAACTGGCAATGGAGTGGCTGAGAGGCTGGACAGGGTCAACTTATCGAGAAGGGGAGACCCGGGTGTTTTTGCAGCGAACAGGGTGTCCTTACGACAAAAAGGGCAGCTCACATGCAGAGCTAATTTTCATAAAGCACTCATTGAATTGCCACCACCACTACAAAATTCTAAAGGAGACTGATTAAAACAATATGAGAAACATGAAATTGCAAGTTGATTAAGTTGATCTATAACATTGCCATAAACAATTTTTTGAAATTTCTATACCATGGCAAATGCCTAACCAATTAAAATAGTTGCATAGTGATGTATGTTTAGTAATAACACAATTTATGGCCAGATATAAAGTATAAAAAAAAAACAGAAAACAAAAACATGTTGTAAAACCAGGATATGAACTGAAACGACATAGACTAAAACAAGATGTATATTTGAAATATTATTACAGAATCATCTTGGACCAACTATTTTTTTCTGGTTTTTGTTTTAAGTCTAATTCTTTAACTTGTTGAATTTAAATTTATTGTCTTATAATAGAACTGGCCAATTGCTAGGTGATCTAGAGAATGCTGCATACTGCGGCTTATCTAACTTTCTTGCTATTCGCAACAACTTCATCAGGCCACATTTCCTCTCTGGTAATGTTTATGGTTAAGCAATAACCAATACTTAAAAACAATTTGAAATCTAATGTTATTAACAGAAAACTCCAGACTATGTGTTTTCAATAATGGGTGCAGATAGAGTGTCAGTTCTCGTGGAATGTACCCGACTTTTTGAAAATCTGCTTGAGACATGATGTGAACTCCAGTGGAATCTCGATCATGTGCATTCTCTGGCTCTGGAACAAGGTCCACAAAAACTGGTCTGTTGTAATTATTAAGATAGTCATTTGCAATCTCTACAACAGTTTGCCTTTCTTTAGAGAAACATGTTCCAAGGACTTTAAAAGCCAAAGCGTGCTTTAAAGTTGGTCTATTCACGTCAGGTTCATTCATTTCAAGTTCATTCATTTCAGATTCATTCCCTTCAGGTTTATTCACCACTGGCTTAGTTCCATTGTTTGAAGCCTTGCCAAACTTCCACAGGACTGTGAATGTTGTATTTCCAACCTCAATTGTACAGTGTTTTGTGCAGATCACTATACCTGGTACAACTGTCTCATTCTTGTTGACCAATCCAACCTTTTCTTGACCATTGCAGAGGATTTTCACTTTTTGAAATTGAATAGTTACAACTGGAAAATCAGCTATTTTCCACGGAAAAGTGGGCACGTCGACTTCTGTAATTGTAACCTCAAAGTCTGAAATGTTCTCTTCAACATTGTTATCTCCAGAAAATTAAAAAGCAATAGATACTCAATGGAAAAGTGGCAAAACTGTGTTTTCAATTCATAGCCTGACATTGATAGTGACTGACAAATCAATATATCTCTGCATACAATACACCCTTTCGATAATTACGTCACTGGTCACTTGGAGGCCCTGGAGCCTCGTTTTCATGAATCATGGGCCAATAGCCTTTCGTCTTGATTCATGAAAGGGTGTATTACAGCGGTTTATCATTAACATTATTAACTCACGATTTCAAGATGGGGAAAACTATTTTCCTTATTCCCATTTCTTGTGTTGATGTTGCCACAAGCCACATCATTGGCAAAATCCTTATCCAGAGTTTTACATTTTCACTTGGTTAAAGAATACACACAACCTGCATGAGAATATCTATATTACTATTAGTTATAAATTTGGTGTCTTGTAAATTATGAAAAAAGCCACAATGGCATTCACATTGAAGACTTGATCTAAATAGAGATAAACACCATAAACAAATAATCATTTGTAGGATACTGTGCACAATAATCTTGTAGACAGGACTGGTCTGTGCCTGGGTCTTCTGTCCAATCTTCCAGTGACTGTACCTTTGATGTTGGAATACAGAGAGTGCCATTTTGAACAAACTTTCATAATTATCAGAAGATCCGTTTCTCTTTAGTTGTTCAAAAAGATGCCCAGATTTAACAAATTGAAATGCTGTCTTTACTCCAACACATCTGACGTTCTTCAGATAATCGCATCGAGAAGCAATACATCCATGAAGGAATTGTGATCTTGGCCCATTCAATCCAGAGAGAGTGTTTGACAGTTCAAAATATTCTCCTTCACCACTCAAATGGAGTTTAACCAGAATCTTAAAAATAATGAAATTTACCATAAATCCTCTAACAAACCCACCGTGGAGGTATGCAATCTCATACATGTTAGGGACGACTATTGGCATAGATGAAGGTGTACATAATATAGAGGGAGAAATAGAAAAGGAATTTGGAACCTTATTTACTTCCAAGACAACTAGAGAAGCAGTAAGAATGAAACAAATTAAACTAACATGATCATCCATGCCAACTTGTGAATGGGGGGGGGTGGGTTAGAAGAGGGCTTAGTAAACTCCTTCCCCTAAAATAGAGGGGCATATATTTGGTGGGGGTATTGTCAATACAATATATACAAAAGAATTACCCTTTCACAACCATAAGCCAACAGATCAGAAACTTCGGTTATGGCAAAGTCAGCAAGCCCATGTTTTAAAACAAAATGCAATCTGGGCATCAGCTTCATATGGTGAAACGATGTATCTTATTTTCTGAAACAAACATAGCTATATAACCAATATATAGGCTATGTGTGGTTGATATACAATGGTTATGCCGTGATTCTTCTTCTTATAAGACATTCGAAATATCGGGCATGAATACACTAAATAATTTTTTGTCCTATGCCTTTGCCCACATGATTTTGCACATGAACTTGATTATTGAATACCGGCCAGAAGTGCACAATTGACTAAACTAAAGTTCAGAAAGGATTGCACACTTGTATACCTAGATTTTTGTCCTGTACATCCGAGATCTCGTCGAAACCTTGGACGTGGTCGAAAGTTGCCCTTCTGGCTTTCTGGATAGTAATGTTATTGAGAACTCATGAAAGACGAGAAATATATGTATTTACCTGTATACATTCTACGACATCTTGGTAGGTTATTTCTACACTTTACGCAAGCAATTTGTATTTTTTAGCGCAGTTCATACCTTGCTTTTGTGCTTTTTTACATCGTTTTTGTCTGTCACTGTTTTCGAAATTAATTATGTTTATTTATGTTTAAATAATGAAGCCTGTTCGACTATTTTTGTTCAATATCGATTCTACGGTGTTTTATATACTTTTGCGGTCGGGAATTTTCCTTCTCTTTCGCTGGCAATGGCAGTCCAACAAACACAACGAACGGAGTTATCCCTGCATTTTTTAAAAGGTCAAGATAGCTGCTGAATATTCTGACAGACCTATACGAAAGAAATCCAGTACTTATATATACTGTATAGAGTTTTCGTTGTAATAATCGTAGAACGTATATCTCACCTTTCGCGATTTCCCGTTGTAGACATTGACACTGCCAATGCTTTGTGAATCCAGCATGAAGCGTCTACTGCAGCAATTCTGCCAGAATATTCTCGTACGTTCACTCTCTTTACGTACGTTTTAATGAACTGGAAAATACACGTAATTCCCATAATAATATATTCATATATTCCGAATATTTGAATGTGTTTCACGAGCTGCAAATAAAGGTCACGCTGCCTGCACCTGGCCGGGAGATGTTCGTTAAGCCGTGTCCGAATGCAAATTAGCTTATTTTCACAAAAATGCCATCATGCTCTGCGGTCGTAGTGGGCCCACCGTCTGAACTGAAGGTGAAAGTTCGATATAACAGGGAAAATCGGTCAGGGGAGGCTGATAGTTAGCCGGGAGTTTAGTTAAACGAGTTCGAGTTAACCTTGTAAAAATGATTGAAATAGTAAGGGCAGTTCCACGGAAAATTGGTTTAAGTTCAAGATAGTGGGGAGTTCGAGATAAAATAGTTTGCCGCCGACATAGCAGAGTTCTACTGTATAGACAAAATATTGTTAGATAAAATATTGTTATAAAAGGTCAAGATAGCTGCTGAATATTCTGACAGACCTATACGAAAGAAATCCAGTACTTATATATACTGTATAGAGTTTTCGTTGTAATAATCGTAGAACGTACATCTCACCTTTCGCGATTTCCCGTTGTAGACATTGACACTGCCAATGCTTTGTGAATCCAGCATGAAGCGTCTGCTGCAACAATTCTGCCAGAATATTCTCGTACGTTCACTCTCTTTACGTACGTTTTAATGAACTGGAAAATACACGTAATTCCCATAATAATATATTCATATATTCCGAATATTTGAATGTGTTTCACGAGCTGCAAATAAAGGTCACGCTGCCTGCACCTGGCCGGGAGATGTTCGTTAAGCTGTGTCCGAATGCAAATTAGCTTATTTTCACAAAAATGCCATCATGCTCTGCGGTCGTAGTGGGCCCACCGTCTGAACTGAAGGTGAAAGTTCGATATAACAGGGAAAATCGGTCAGGGGAGGCTGATAGTTAGCCGGGAGTTTAGTTAACCGAGTTCGAGTTAACCTTGAAAAAATGATTGAAATAGTAACGGCAGTTCCACGGAAAATTGGTTTAAGTTCAAGATAGGGGGAGTTCGAGATAAAAGAGTTAGCCGCCGACATAGCAGAGTCCTACTCTATAGACAAAATATTGTAAGACTTGGTAAACTTGCTGATACATACGCGATCTCAAATAGACTGTGTGCTCGGAACATGGCAGTAGATGAACAAATTATGTAGATCTTTAACACTGTACTGTAACGACCTTACTCTCATATGTTACGTTGTTTTGCTCTGTTTTCCATATAGTAAACATATTACTACATAGTTTCTGCATATATTGCCTTTGTAGTTTATGTATAGCCTCAACAGAGTATAATGAAACAAATTCCACTATTCACAATACTCGAAACAAAGCACGAACACAAAATACCACACGTTGTCTTGCATAACATGTTTAAATTGAGGGTGTAACCCCTAGGGGGACGAAATAGCTATAAATAGTGCGATTCTCACTGCATTCAACACTTCAAATTTGATCCAGCGCCCGAGGAAATAGTTGTAACTTTTGTATCCTCCACGAATTTTCCAACGAATTTGTTTGAAGAACGTCGGATGCCAGAACCAGCTGCTGAGCGAAAGGATGCACAAGCAGTGGCTGGAAGCGAATCAGTGGCAGTACTCGAGCCAGAACTACAAGAACGTGAGAATTTAGCGGTAAAATAATAGAACAATTGAACTATAATTATATTATAATTATAGCGCTTTGGTGTGTGTACCGCATCATGGAAACCATCTTGACTCTGTAGTTCTTATCGCAATCCTTATTCTAACATAGTTAGATTATTAGATCGCCGTGGCAATCTTGGCTGAAGCGTTTTGCATTGACAAAGGCTATTTGGATCTGCTTCCGAGTCTGCTGTAAATTACTGTATTGACGTTCCGCGAGTGCGGCCATGCGTTGAGTTAATATCAGTTCTTGATTTAAAACTTTAATACTCATAGTGAAATGATTTTTTGTCTGCAAGGGAACTCTTAATGATCACTTACGAGGGTTGATTATGGCCAAGTGTTGAGCTCAGAATTTTCTATCGATTTATGATTTAAAACTTTACTCATGCGATTTTTTCCGCGATAGTTTTACTGTGTTCAATTTGCGTCGTAAGAAGCCTTGAGGAATTGCCTAAGATAGCATGGGATTGGGAATTCACGTCCTCTTTTGATGATAATCTCTCAGCATCAATGCAGCTGTCACCACGACGTATCCGATGGGTCAAATCGTCGGCAGGAGTCACCGGAGGTGATGGATACAATCATTAAGGCGATACTAGAGTATCACTTGGACCACTTCAGAATTTGACATTCATGGATAGTTACAGGCTCGTGGGCTATCGAAGCAAGTAAGTCTCTTGTTTTTTTTCATCGGTCAACTTAATCGTTTCGTTGGTCATCTTACCAGCAACGTTCATTTTAGCAAGGGATCAAACTTATTTCAACGCGGAATTCTATTCTTCAGCGTGGATAATATGCCGTACGACGTCGGGTTGGGTCATAGTCGTGGAAATAGTCCGGTTTCCGGGCAACGATGGGTTCCTCTCTAACCATGTCTGGGGAAAGATGCTTCGAGATGGTAGTATCTGCCCTGTTCGAGGAATTGGACAATACATACGTCAGGATACAACCACAAGGCTTCGGTTCTACAAAATATCGAGCGTAGAATGAACCAACTCGATTCAGATTTAAACAAACGAATAGACCAATTACGATCAGAATTCAAGACGATGCAAGAGACCGAACTATAAAATCATGAACAAACCGAGTATATAAAATTTCTAAAATCTCAGAATGAACAGTTGATGAAGGAAAACAAACAGCTACAGGAGAAGATAAACAATTTGTCTTTCATACTCTCAGATTTAAATACCAGGTTGAAAGAGGCTGAAAATGACAAGCTCAGTCTTGTAACTGTGATAAAGATTATTGTACAGACAGAAATGACTGATAATGACAAGAACAATGCTAAAGATTGCAATCCAACTGGTCAGGAGAGAAAAACTGATGATGACATTCAACTAATTTTCGAAAATAAACCTTTGGTGGAGACAAGTAATCGGTACAGTCATGCAGGGGCGTAAAAGTTGGGAGGGGGGTGTGGGGGGGTGGTACACCCCCCAGAGATCATGATCCAGTCGGTCTCAAAATGTGCAGTCAGTCTCAAGATATTCATTGTTAAATTGGACGCATTATGCCACGTAATGCTATGCCAGACTGGCTAAATAATTTCAGAGACCGACTTCAATCGTTGCATTAATTAGAATATAAAGTTTGCCGAATATACTGTTTCGATCCTTGTTGTAAAGCGTTCTTCTAGAATGTCATATCACTCATACTGTATGTGGCGTACCTATGTTGAATATTTACAGAAGAACTGAAGCACTGTAAATGCTAAAACAAACTACTTTGAAATAGAACCATAATATTGCCAGTTGCCTGTTGCCACAACTGCTACAATCTACATATTAAATACTTTATGGCAAACTTATTGTACAGGAAGCTAAACTTATTCTTATCCGGGAAAACTACATTGTTTTTGAGATATAATTTTTTACTGATTTTTACCTACAAATTGGAATAAAATATGTGTTCAGAATGCAGGAAATCGTGTCTACGAGGTCCTAGATTTCAAAATATCCCAGAGGAGGATTCTCCCAGACCCCCCAGCGAATGGGTGTCCTACTGCATCAGTTGTCTTATTTGCTGGATCTGTCCCTGTGTACACGAGTTCAGTAAAAATATGAAACGTAACTTACGCAAGTTGAATTGTGCGGCTACTCATGCGCAAGTTGTTGCATTCTATTTTATTATTAGAATAGGTAATAGACAATTAATCAAAACTAACAAAGCGCGGACGCTTGATAAATGTATGACTATATTGATTAAATGTAATAATTCATTAATTCACACCAACGAACATATGAAAATAAACTGTCTTGATCAGCTTCCACTCAAGTCTGGAATCCTGTCCCTAATAATTTTAGCGCCTAAGAGTTTTAGCATTGACAGCACTGTGTACGTAATTTCTAAAAATTAATGGCAATATATATGACAGGAACTCTCATGCGCAGTACTCAATGTGACTGAAAGTCAGAGAACAAGTATCTGCTGAATTTCCAATTAGTGTAGTTAGATATAAAAAACTTTTTTCTTATACAAGGTGGTCATTAGTATGTATGTACATATTTTGTTTAATGATTTGTGTTGCCATTCAACTTATTGGAGCAGCGCACGTAATTTTTCAATTAACTTTTCGATTTAGAATTGGGAGGGGGGTGAGAAGTCGGTCTGAATTTATGAGTCAGTCTCATTTCGAAACTTCACCTCCCAGCCAAAATCGATAGGTACGCCCCTGGGTACAGTGCCTTAAACGATACTGTAGAAGAAACTCCAAAGAATGGTGTATCTGCAAGTGATTTTACTGAGCCCGAGGTGACGAAACCAAAGAGTATAACCTCTGAACAGCAAGCTAATGGAAAACCAAGGAAAAACAGAACAACCATCATAGTAGGTGACTCAATGACAAAACACATTGATGCTCGACGACTGGAAAAGTCTATCTCTGATTCCAAAGTTCAACTGGAAACATACGTGAAGCAACTGTTGAAGCATTGAGTCGCCACATAAAACCATGCTTGAAGAAAAGGCTAGATGATCTTATAATTCATGTTGGAACAAATGACTTGAGGACAAAATCACCGAGTGCTGTCGCAAACGAAATAATAGATTTATGTAAAGCGATATCAGAAAAACAACCATCAACAAGAATCACCATATCTGAAATCATGACCAGGACAGATCATATAGACCTGGTGCCCAGGATTATAGAGGTATATACTATTCTTGCCAAATATAGTAGACATAGAAATTGGGGGCTAATTAAATAATATAACATAGGTGCAAAACATTTAAATGCTTATGGTTTGCACCTAAATAGATCAGGAACTGCAGTTTTTGCCAGCAACATTATTAAATTTTTAATAATTGATACATAGAAACTCCCAGGAAAAGCTCAAATTTATGGTCGGATATATTTAAAATTCATACAGTAGAAAATTATAATTGCGATTCTGTCTCTGATGGAAATGCAACCCATGAAAGCATGCTAGGGCTTGATTCAGAAGAAACAACAAGTCATGGAACATGCTCTATCCTGATTCCAGAGAAAATCCTAATCAAGAGTACCATGTCGCAAAGCGAAATAAAATTTTAATTTATTCAAAATGATGTTGAAAGTGTAAAGAGATTTAAAATAGCTTATATTTAAACACATTGACGAATTAAAATTATTGCTAAAGAAAAATCAATTTGATATCATTTGTCTAAATGAGACAATGTTGGATGAAAGCATATCTGACAACGAACTTTTTATTGAAAGTTATGAAATTATACGCAGAGACCGAAATAGACAAGGAGGAGGGGTGTTACTTTATATAAGAAACACAATTCATTACAAAATAAGGAATGATCTAATGATAGATAGCCTTGAGATGGTCACAGCAGAAATAATGAAACCTAAATCAAAACCATTCATCATTAATACATGGTATGGGCCACCTAATTCAAAGGCCGAACTTTTTCACGACTATGAGAAAGTTTTACAAAAAATAGATGCAGAAAATGTAGAAGTAATTTGTATTAGTGATTTGAACTGTGACAGGCTTAGACAAAGCACACAGTCACATACAGACAAACTAAAAGACTTGATGGAATTATATCAATTTTAGCAGCTTATTAAAGAACCAACTTGAGTTACTGAAAATACTATTATATTATAAGTAGTATCTAACGAGCAATTTAATTGGCTAATTGCGCGTGCTTTATGAACAAGCGGGACGAAGGGAGAAAAATCAAAACAGTGGCCGTGCTTCATTGCCTAAATTTTCCTCGGAATTGTCAATACAATATGAACAAAATTACAATAGTTTTAAATCCAAAGTCTCTCAGAAAGCAAGAAAAACCTAGACCTAAACGAGATGAAAAAAGCCAGGCAACAAATGACAACGGGACATAAACGGGAAAAAAGATTCGTAGCTGTTTCTGAATTTGAAATATCCTTTTTTGTTTTAAAGTTCGCATTGAACGGCGACAAGAAATGCAAAAATCTGTGCTATTTTGACATTCAAAGGTACAAAAACTCTATTTAAACACAAACCAAACCAAAATTTGACCATTAAAATTAACCATTTTGACATTGATTTTATAGATATGAAAAATCCAACTTGACATCCAATGTCGTCGTCAAAACAGCTTGACAAAAACCTTCGCTTTTATACCGAATCCAGGACAAAAGTGAAGTAGAGAAACGAAAAACCCATATTCTGTCTATCATTGTGGACTATTTTTAAAAAATTTTCAACAGTTTTTGTACCTTTTTAATCCTAATTTTTTGTTGAGTTGCACGTTTGTCGCTCCTCCTCCGGCCAGAATTCAAGCTTGCATGTAGTTCTTGCCAAGCAATGAAAACAAACTTGAACCAAATATATCAGGCAGTGTATTGTTTGAATATTTTTGTTGTGTTTTTTGTTGTTCAATGGTTGGTGGCAAAACATTTCTCAGACAAACAGTCAAGAAATCCACAAACATGTCGTATTTGTGTAGGTTTTTGTCGTTGCATCTTGACAGCTTAAATACTATAGACATAGACATATTATTTTTGAAAGCTTGCGAGTGACGTCAGTGATTACATGTTAAGAGAATATCAATATTGATCTTTGAATAAAATTGTTCACTGTGCTTATATAGCACTTATAATATAAAATAAATAGAAAAACAAGTCTTGTGCCTTTATGGTGTGATAAAGCACTCGGGGAACGTTGGAAGAACACTCGAGAAGCATGTAAAACACTCGGCTACGCCTCGCGTTTTACACGATTCTCTCGTGTTCTCTCAACATTCCCCTCGTGCTTTATCACACCTTAAAGCACGCGGACACGTTTTTTATTTCTTAAGTACACTTATTGATGTAGCATTTACAAATAAAGCTGAACTAGTGATCATAACTTAATATGTATAACAAGAATTATATTAATACTAGGCAGTACAAAAATTACAAGAAGACAATTTTATTGCAGATTTAGCAGAAATATTTCGTTTAGATTTCGAACATTCGTCTGATGACTTTAATGAAATGTGGATAGATTGGAAAAACAAATTCTTATTCGTAGCTGTTATGCATGCTCCACCAGTTACTAGGATGGTTCGAAGTGAGTATACACTAGAAATTCCGCCGTGTTGTAAGAACACACGAGGACGAGGAAATACCGGAGACGAACGTAGACGTAGCTGTTAAGGAAGGCCTCGAAGATAGACAACCTATAGATGATAAATCAAGTTCGAGAAAATCGGCTGCTGGAGAAAGGGTGGGCATAATAAGAAAACAAAAAGTAACACGGTTATTGTCGGTGATTCTATGACCAAATACGTGAAAGGCTGGGAGATGTCAAGTGCGACCAACCGTGTTACGGCTAAATCATTTTCCGGCGCCAGTATCGAAGATATGACTGACTTTATAAAACCAATTCTTCGAAAGAAACCTGATAAAATTATTCTCCACATTGGGACTAACAACTTACGTAACGATGAAGCCACGACTGTTGCTGATGGTATAACCAATCTTGCACATTCTATTGAACAACAGTGTCCAGATATTGAGATCATTATTTCGGGGATCATAACAAGATCAGATAATATGTCTGCCTCAAGCAGGGTAAGAGAAACGAATAAATTGGTCAAATCTATGTGTGACCAAAATAATTGGTATTTTATAGCAAACTCTAATATTAGGAATACACATTTAAATGCCAGAGGATTACATTTAAATCACTCTGGCAGTTTGCTGTTACAAAATAATTTTAAGCTTGCTATTGCAAATTGACAGTTTGAGAGTGTGAGTACTGATTCTGGAAAATTTATCTCAAATTTAAATCCGAATTTAATTCCGAGTTGTCTTAATACTAGGTGGTTTAAAATGACATTACTTAATATAGTCAGTCTTCCGAAACATGTTGATGAATTGCGCATATCTAGACTCTTTCTCCATTTTGATTTGCTTGCTCTGAATGAAACTAGACTGGATTCATCTATCTCGGATGGTCTAGTCAAAATTCGTGGCTACGATATCGTCAGAAACGACAGATCACGTAGAGTGGGAGGTGTTTGTATCTACCTCCGTAGTACTATCAGTTATAAAATCCGAAATGATCTGGTCCCTGATAATATTGAAGCAATTTGTTTGGAAATTTCTAAACCAAATTCTCGAAACTTTATCGTTGCATCCGTTTATCGACCACCGAGCTCTACATCTGAGTTTTTCTTAACATTTGAAAAAATGATTAAAATGATTGATGACGAAAATAAAGAACTTCACATCCTAGGAGACCTAAATTGTAATATGTTGACGAATATATATTTCTAATCAACCAACTAAAACACTTAAAGGAATTCTTGAAACATATCAATTATCTCAGCTCATTACTGAGGCTACACGAATAACGACTAGTTCCTGCAGTCTTATAGATCATTATATAACATCTATGCCAGAAAAAATTGTTCAGTCTGGAGTAATACACACAGGAATTAGTGACCATAGCTTAATCTATGGTATTAGGAAAATAAATCCTGTTTTAAGTACCCGAAAAAAAGCTAAAAAGGTCGAAGTTAGAAACATGAAAAGATTTAATGAAGAGCGTTTTAATGAGGATCTTCTTACCCAATCTTGGGAACAAATTGTACTAAAGTCAGATACAGATTCTATGTGGGCATGTTGGAAGGAACTATTTCTGGAAGTTCTTGATAAACATGCCCCAATTCAACATATTAGAAAACGGTCGTCTAGTGTCCCGTGGGTTACCGCTGATATTAAAAAACTTATATTTGAAAGAGATAAAAAGAAACGTAAAGCAATGATTACTAAACAAAGTACCGATTGGGATGTGTACAAAACATCCAGGAATCTGGTCAATATTGCTTTACGACATGCTAAGGCTGAATATTATCGTAACAAAATAGCTCAACAAAATAATAATCCTAAAGAGGCATGGAAAACAATCAATGATTTATTAGGCCGATCTTCTAATGAGACCATTGTAAATGAATTGAAGATTAATGATTCTAAAATTACTTCTAATGAAGAAATAGCTAATGCCTTTAATGAATATTTCACCAATATTGGCCCTAGCCTGGCTAATTCTATCGACGAATCCAATACCTCGTTTAAAACATTTGTGAAATCTGCTGAATCTAAAATGGATCGTTTTAGGCTGGTGTCAGTGGGTAAAGTAGTTAAGCTTTTGAAAGGCTTATCAAATTGTAAAGCAGCTGGTCTTGATAAAATATCTGGTAAAATTTTAAAAGTTGCTGCTAATACTATTGCCCCATCACTTACGCATATTTTTAATCATGGCTTGATTTCAAATTGCTTTCCATATGAATGGAAAATGGCAAGACTTGTACCAATTCACAAAAAAGGCCCGCGGAATTTAACAGAGAATTATAGGCCAATTTCAATCTTGCCTTCAATTAGCAAAATAATGGAAAGAATAATGTATGACCAGATATACCAATATCTTAGTGACAACTCTTTACTTTCTGAACACCAATTTGGCTTTCGCAAATTTCACTCCACTGCTTCGGCACTACTAGATAGTACGAACAGTTGGTATGTTAATATGGACCGGAAAAAGTTTAATTTGGTTGTTTTGTTAGATCTTAAGAAGGCATTTGATACAATCGACCATGGTATTCTGTTGAGCAAATTAGAACTTTATGGCATAACGGGAAGTGCTCTGTCGATGATACGTTCATACTTATCTGATCGTAATAAAAAATGTCAGTTGGGTGACCTTATGTCAACTGAAAGGCGTGTTAGATGTGGTATTCCTCAAGGGTCTATTCTTGGCCCTCTCTTTTTCCTTGTATACATAAATGATCTTCCAGACTGTTTAAATCAGGCTACTCCTCGGCTGTTTGCCGACGATACTAAACTCACAGTAGCTGGTGAAAGTATTCAGGAAATTGAGTTGAACATGAATAGTGGATCTTGCATGCATAAATGAGTGGCTTTTGGCCAATAAACTGAGCCTTAATGTTACAAAAACAGAATTTATACTCATAGGTTCAGCTCATAAACTAAACAACCTTGTTACACAGCCAGATCTCAAAATGAATCATAAAAAAATTAAACAAGTCTGTAACGCTACCGTACTTGGAGTAGAACTTGATGATAAATTATCTTGGAATAGACACATTGATAAAGTTGCTAAAAATGTTACCTCGGGAATAGGAGCTATCAGGAAAATTCGTGATTTCGTTGATCGAGACACTTTGATTTCTATCTACAATGCCTTAATTAATCCTCATTTGATTATTGCAGTGAGGTATGGGATACCTTGGGTGTCGGACTTTCAAACAGGCTTCAAATGCTCCAAAATAGAGCTGCTAGAGTCATAATGAACTTTGGAAATGATATTTCTGGACCAGAAGCAATAAAAGCGTTAGGATGGGAAACTCTTGAGACTCGACGAGCCAAGTCCAAAGCAAAAACAATGTACAAGGTTTTAAATAACCTGGCTCCGAGCTCGCTTGCGGAACTGTTTGAACAAAAGAGAAATATTACTCAATACGACCTCAGGGGCTCTTCTACCTCGCTGCAGTTGCCTCAACCAAAAACTGAAAAGTTAAAGAAAAGTTTCTCATACGATGGAGCTAGAGTTTGGAATTCTCTACCTGCAGATGTGCGTAATTCGGATACATTGACAATATTCAAAAACGGAATTCGTGCTCATACCTCCTAACTTTTTTTTTTCTAAATTAAATTCTATTCTTCTGTAATTCAATTTTTAAATTTATTGCATGCCTTATTTGTCATACTTGTGTTCAGTATAGCGTATCGTAGATGTGGTTCATTGTACTATATAATATGTATGTAATGTATATAATTGTATAATTATGTTCTTAAATATGTTATTCACACGCCCCTCGTGGAAACCAGATTTGAAGTTGACGAGGCTAGCGTGTGACTTTTAAATAAAGTTTTACTACTACTCCTACACCATTTTGTCCGCGTATACGCCACGGTAAAAGCGTGTTGAACACGTTTTTGGTGTGTTCTGTTCAAGGCGTGTTGTAGATTTGGTGTGTTGTAGGAACACGGCTGCCGTGTTTTATAGAACACACTTTTGGTGTGTAATCGTAAATCCAAAGAACACACCATTTTGTCCGCGTATACGACACGGTAAAAGCGTGTTGTGTGTTCCAAGAACACATCGGTGTGTTCTTAGAACACATAGTGTGTTCTTTCAGCACATCAAGCATAAAACACATCAAGCATACAACACGGCTGTCAGACAGCACACCAAGTATAGAACACATCAAGCATACAACACGGCTGTCAGACAACACATCAAGTATAGAACACATCAACCATATAACACGGCTGTCAGATAACACATCAAGTATAGAACATATCAAGCATACAACACGGCTGTCAGACAACACATCAAGTACAGAACACATCAAGCATACAACACGACTTTCAAACAACAACTAATTAGACACATCAGTTTTGCGGTTGGGTGTTCAATCTACCTGAAAAATATAAGGAGAACTTCGACGTTTCGAGCAAAGGACCTTCGATCATCTGGAAGTTAGTAGGAAATAGACAACATACCAAGTATAGAACACATCAAGCATACAACAATTCATACATACAACCGAATATATTTAGTAAACAGGTATAACGTCGTATAACCAACCTAATATTACATTAACAATTAAAATATTTTATCAATAAAAGTATTGGAAACGTTTTACATGTCGAAGCCGTCTTCTTTTAGCCTAGCATAAAATGTTTCCAGTCGGCTTGACATAAATAACTTTTTACAGTTTTTGGGATTATTTTGGGCGCTGTATGCACCCAATTCCTGAAGCACACAATCCTCAAACGGTTGGGCCATATTCAAACACGCACTGTTGTATTGAATGTTGAACACATAATGGGTAGATATCCAAAGAGTAATGAGGTAATCTAAAGATGGCTTCTTTATCTCGCATATACGGGTTTTCTCGACGAACAGGAATGCCTGGCTGCAAGTTGTTTGTGTGGGCGGTTTTACTACCACAAGTGTTGGCGTGCTTGTGGTGGGCGTAATAGGCTCAGCATCAATCTATATGGAATAAAAAATGAATGCATTGAACACGTACATGATCAGTGTAAACAGGGCGATGTCCGCCCTGGTGTAAAATCAAGCGAAATCGATTTTTTTAAACCGGAAGCTGTACTACGGTAGTTAATTAGTCTTTGTTTACAATAAACACACCCACGGTAATCCCCGAACCGAAATACCGTTGCATAGCAACAGTATAAATTGTCGTCACTCGTCAGAATTGATATTAATAAAACAACAAGCAAGATGACATTAAGTGTATCGAAGAAGAAAAATGTGAATATACGAGTGGATTTTTAGAAATAGAGACCCCAATAGTAAGTTTAAAGATACCGTAAACTTTGCATGTAAATTGGTAAACTTTTTTGTGTGTTTTATTGGACGCAAATATCGACACACTCACACAGTGTGTGACCGGGTTTTTTTGTTCGATTTCGGCTGTTGCTCAAATGAACCTGGTTTTTGCTTTAATGCCTTAATCCTAAAAACAGTTTGCACTGAAAATTCAAAAGTTTGTTTGTATTATGTTCAATATTTTTTATTATTCATCGGGACCCAACCACATAACAATACACTCTACTCAGGTTCTAACTTGGTGGTCATTGCATGATATTCAGACGTGGTATTGGATTGCCATTTATATGCATACCTATTGGAGATATCCTTACCTTGTTAAACACCAGAATGCTTGGTTCTTCTTCTTATATATTGCGGTTTCTATTGATGCCAACGTTTGGAGCGATGGTTCCTCTATCAAGTTCTGTGACTCCTGATCATTCAATACCCCGGCAGCACTAAGGAAATAGATATATGTTATTTACCGGTTGCGAGGTCCGGATGAGAAAAACTGTGCCCGAGGTCTTGAAAACGGCCCGAGCCCGGAGGGCGAGGGACGTTTTCAAGACCGAAATACAGTTTCTCATCCGGACCGACGCTGCTGGTAAATAACGTATTTATTTTTTATCATAGGTAAAATTTAAGAATTTATTAAAATTGAAAATTCCAGTGTAGAGAAATAATTTGAGATCAGTGCAATTCTGAATTCAAAGTGAGGCTGACAAAATTTGAACATTAAAAGAAAACACGAAGACGAAAACTCAAGAAAACTGGCAAGAAACTCACAAAAAACTATAGTTTCATTAAAAATGTACACGATATTTTTAAATATGGCAGTAGAAAAGCATAGGAATGAAAGGTTTTGGCCTGGTTTTCCGGTATTCCGTGTTTCTTCGACAAGGATATCTTCGTGTTTACTTGCTTTGGCCATAAAAAACTCATAAAGTGAATCATGCAGTGAATGCATGTGTTTTGACTTCGATCAACGTTTTCTACTAAAACTGGACAATGAACAAGGTATGCAGTAATTCTTTTCTGGTCATTTCACGGTAAAGAGAACATATAGCCTCAACTTTGTTTGCCAAGGGCCACGGCTTTAATTTTTTTTTGTTTACAATATGTGTACGAAAAGTACTTTAACAAATGGGCAGAAAAATCATGTTTTCACTACAGTTGGTCCATATTTTTAAGTTTTATGTATGGAGAAAAGTTTTTTCTTCTATGATATCTGTTTAAACTGTATTTTTTTAACTTTAATGTGGCCAAATACTGAAATACATGAGCAATAAAACAAATGTAGTAGTTTTAATACACGAGCATTTAAAACAAATGTATTAGTTTTCTCGACGCATCGTGCTTAGTATGAAGCCTTTGGAGTTGATGCAATTCATTTTTGTACTCTAACTATCGTTAGGCTAGCTTTTTGAACTTTTTGGGTAGATTTTTAAACTAAAAATTGTTTCACTCCTGTGTTTTGTCGCGTAATCCAGAGCGGGCCGGATGAGTTTCAGAGCGGGCCGGATGAGTTTCAGAGCGGGCCGGATGCAAAAATCCGGACCGCTCTGAAATGCTTGTCAGCCAATCAGATTGCTTCATTTACATAGATAAAAAATAAAATTTGTTATGGTGTTTGTAGATGGGATATTTGAAGAGAGTCATTTTTAGACCTACTAGCTGTAATCAGGAGCAGTAGTGAGAAATGCAAATATTCCTCTGACAGGAATTGAACTTTTGGCCCTGCGATCCTGGTGCAGGACTGCAGGTGTGATCCCTGTCAGAGGGCCATTTATTGCAACTGCTCCAGGTTATGTCTGAAATGTATATAATTTTTTGTTCAAATATTCCATCTTCAAACACCTTCTACTACTACACAGCAAAAAATTATTTTAAGAAAATTTTGTCTTAAAATAAGACAAAATTTCTTGGGAGAATAATAAGAAAAAAATTCTTACTGGTGAAATTTTCTTAAGAAAATTTTTCTCAAATTAAGAATTTATTTCTTATTTTCAGGAAATTTTCTCATGGCAAAATCTTGCATTCTCCCAAGAAAAAATTCTTAAGAAAATCAAATAAGAAATATTTCTTATATTCTTCAAAACAGAAAATTCTTATTTTAAGAAATTTAAATCTTGAATTTTCTTAAAATAAAAACGATATTTTGAAAAATTTGAGAAAATTCGTTGTAACAATTGGCATTTATGAAGGAGAAATACGTTAGAATATAAATATATATATATTGATATGAAATTATTGCATTACAATTACTATTTTCCAAAATATGACATGTGCATATACATGCAGGTGCATGTATAAAGCCTACTTTATAGTGCACACACAGATTTTAGTCGGCTGATTTATAGTATGGATGAGTGGCATTATCTGCATTATCCTCGCCCCATTGCACTATTATACTCATTAAACATGCATCTATGTGTGTGTGAGCATGCTATAGGCTTAACACCTACAGTACACTCTTATCAAATTGTTAACATAGTCATATATATATATATATCGATATACATGCAGATATATTATTTAAAGCATGCAAAAACAAGAAATATATCAATAGTCATGCAAGTTCATAAATGTTCTATACTCTATAAGTCAGCCTTGAATTTTCTATAACTGGCTAGTGCAGACTGAAATGGACCAGCAATATCTTCAGGCACATCAATATAATTAAATATATAACGCTGGAGAATATTTAAACCAATCTCCATAAAACGTGGATAGTCAAAATCCAAAAGATAAAAACTTGCCAGTAGCGCAAGTACTCCTTCATTCAGCTTTGTTGCCTCCATATCGGCCAGAATGATTTTCCCAATAATGAGGTAGCATTTGCTTTTTTCCACCACGAGAACAGGCACATTGCCAGACCGTTTGGAGCACCAAACTTCGGGGTCTTCATGATCCTAACAAAGAATCACATGGATAATTAAGGTTTCGATATGCTATGTTTGCTCAATACATGTTAATTGAACATATATGCTTACTGTTGATGCAATGGAAGTGTTGATAAAATATTGCACAAATTCATTTCATCAACTTGAAAAATTCATTTGATAGAATATTGCTCAACTTCCTGTTTGTGTGAATGGACCAATGGCTTTTCGTTTCAGTGACTGATTGACCAATTGGGAACAAGCATGCCAGTAAACAGGAAGTTGAGCAATATTCTATCAAATGAATTTTTCAAGTTGATGAAATGAATTTGTGCAATATTTTATCAACACTTCCATTGCATCGACAGTAAGCAGGGACGTAGCCAGAACTTTCAAAGGGGGGGGAGCCCTGTGGGGATTGAAGGTAGTTGTGGCTATATGTGGGGCATAATTCCTGGTTTTGCAGTAAATATTAGCACTAAATATTACCAAAGGGCGGGAGCCGCGGCTCCCTCGGCTCCCCCCTGGCTACGTCCCTGACAGTAAGCATATATGTTCAATTAACATGTATTGAATCAAATGTACACATTGTTGTGGCCCAAATAGTGAAAATTTATGGCATTAACAAAATCAGGATCGGACTGACAAAACCTAAATCAGACTGGACTGAAAACTTTCATTTTAATCATACATATATGTAGCTAAAACAGTGATGGTAAAATTATTTTTTCTAACAAATTATAATTCTTGGATTTCATATGACGTCACAGAATCATGAAGTGGGGGTCAACTCTGTTTATCAAACTCCTTGAAAAACCCTAACTTCCTGTTTGAGTTGACCAATCATGTGTTTTGGAACGTTTCTATTGCCGCAACTGTAACCAACAGGCTGGTGTTCAGATCTGTAAAACAGTCAGATGCCGGAACCAAAAAACCGGAGTTTGCCCACCACTATTCAGAGTGAGTCGATTGTTCGCTTTATGTATTAACCTTGTGTTTGGTGGAAAGTACATGCAATTTGGCATCATTTTATCACTCACATACAGCATGAACGCAACACATTTGAAGTTGACCCCAACTTGATTCACTGTGTATAATGCTTAGTGAAACCCACCAATAGCAGTGATTCTTCATTCAGTCTAGATTCTAAACATGAATATAATCATGGTCATTTATGAAACAATTTTATAATTAAGAACCACTTTTTTAAAGAGTAAATATTTTGTAACCCCCCTGTATAGCAGGTAGAAAAATCTCCCCACTCTCCCTGCTATAAAATGTGTTTCTATTAAAATCAAACTATAAGCATATTTTGATTATTTTCTTTAATATAGGTCCCTCTTCATCTTTCAGATATTGTATTAAATTAAGTTTTCGGTAAAGGTTTTCGACCACATCTGAAACCATTGATCTATATTTAGTTATCCTTTTATAGATCGAATGTCAATACTCAAAATATATCGACAAGTTTTCGTTTTGAATATGTCAAATATTACTTAAGAAAAAGGCAAATATAAACAAAATAATAATCGTTGCTCTTTTCTTGTTTTTTCTTGTTAATATATATCAAAACAAAAAAGAAATAATCGGATAATTGACCGGTTTTATAAGCTGCTAGCCTGCTACTGTATATTCAAGATTCAATTCTACAATCTAAACTGACAAATTTTAATTCCCGAGCCGGCGCGAAGCGCCGTGCGAGGGTACTAATTCCGCGCGGATATTTACACCCGGAAAAAAGGAAAGCAACGGGAAATCCAAAGTTCATCAAGTTTTGCGGGCGCATGGCTATGTTTCATGGGTGTGATGGGTGTGATGGGTGGTCATCTCACTAATATTTGTTAGGAGTGGAATGAGCGAATTATAAAAAAACATGAGTAAGTCATATCAGTAAGTCTGAATTATAACTTATAAATATCTTTTTGGGACTTCAGGAAAAGCGGCGGAACAAATTTATCGTTTATACTTTATAAAAAAAGGATAAATATAGATAGATGGTCGAAAAAATATGGCAAGTTTCTTATATTAAATTGTTGATATAGCCGTAAGAATGTTGTTTTATTTACATAGATTTTCATTTTTTTACAATTAAAATATCCTATATTTTATGCTATCAAAAAGTTCCAACTTAAAAGGAAAGCGAAATCATTTCACACGAGAGAATTTGTATATTTTCAACTGATTTCATTTCAAAAACTAATTTATAAGTAAAAGGCAGTTTAGTTTTATAAACTTTTGGCAACGTTTTAGTAAACGGAATGTTGCATTTAAACATTAATTTGAAGCTTATAGAATGCATAAGAACATACCTACACCATATATCTCAGATTTGTATGGCTAAAACAACTAATATTTTAATTATTTTTGTAGTTTTGTAACCTGTTGTTTTGTACTCCAGAAAAGAAGTTTATTTTATCGTGTTGTCATGGCTACTGTTCCTCTTCTTGAAACAAAATTTCCATTTTTTATTCTTTCAAAATAAATTTCACAAAATAATATTGTTTGATTTTGTTTCCTTCCACTCTTCTTTCCAAACTATTAGAGTAATGATCAAAATTTTAATGGCAAATTTAAAATGAAGGAAGCCACAGTGATTACGTCAGGTAAAACATTTCATTTGGCGATAGCCTTTGATTGCGTCGTGAAGAGGGGTGTGAGCCAAGGATCCAATTCTGTTTTCTATGCCAAAAATTTGTTTTAAACGCAGATATCCGACTCGCCTACAACTTTGCATGGCAGATTTTTTGATAAAAAAGATTAGCAATAGTAATGTTTTGGAATGTAATGTCTGGCAATGTTCAGCTGGGGCGAGGGGTTACTGCAAGCATGTATTTCTAGTACGAATTTAAAACTGAACTTACCTCGGAGAACATCGCCGATATTATTCGACACTCGAGTAATTACATCAAAGAGGGAATTCTTTTCAATATCCACGACTTGCTGGGATTCAAAATACAATATAAATGTATATAAAAAGCAAAAAAGCTCTTAAAACATCGCAGCTGTGATTCAAATTTGCCTCCTAGCCTCGTGTCACACTGTCACACAGTGCTTCCACAACCGCCTGTTCAAAAATCCTTTCACAATCTCCAAAATTCCTTTTTTCCCACAAAATTTCCCTGCCACAAAATTTCCCACAAAATTTCTTTATTTTCCTGTTTTAGAAAACAGTGTTTATTTCGCTCAAGTTCGAGCTGATTTTTCCCAGTAGCTTATAATAAACATTCTCAGCTTTATATTGAATGATATACTGATAAATGAAGGTATATTCCTTATATTGAGAATATACTGGTAAGAAATTTCTTACCACAAGAAAATCAAATCTCTCTATTTTCTTGTTTCAAGAAACTATTCTTATTTGACACAAGTTTAAGCCTAATTTTTCTCAGTAGCTTTAAGAAAATTCTTAGGTTTACTTGTTTTAAGAAAATGTAAGAAATATATTGTAATGATGTTCAGGCATTTCTTACTTTAGAGACAATTTTCTTATTTTAAGAAAGGCGATAAATGATGGTATTTCTTATATTGAGAAAATACTGATGAGAAATTTCTTACTACAAGAAAATTTTCTTGTTTTAATATATTTGGGGAAAAACCTATAGAAGAAATGTAAGAATTTCGATTAAAGGTTTGAAAAGCCATTTAGAACTCTTTTATACGCTTTTGTATCACAATGTTAAAAATTTGTAATTTTCTTGTTTCCAGAAAAACTAAGAAAACATTTCTTATTTTACAACAATTTCTTATATTAAGAAACAGCATTCTTATTTCAAGAATTTGTTTTCTTATTTTAAGATATATTTTCTTACAATAAGAAAATAATATTTTCTTAAGAAAATGATTTTTTGCTGTGTAGTCCTCATTGTCGAATGAGATGCCGAGAAACTATCTTGATATATAATTTTTATAGTTTTTATTGTTTATATAAGTATATAAAATATAGTTTATACAATCATGCCAATAGAAGTGTTCCGAAAAATGTTGATCAATTCATTTCTTTACCTCGACAAATTTTTTCAAAAGTTCCTAACTTCTTTAATTGAACAATTAGAAGGTCAGTTCAAAGTGGAAGTTAGAAATTTTGGAACATTCAAGACAGAAAAATTAATACCTTACAAATAGTGACTTGAGTCTATCCTCTAACTTGGACTGAAAATTGGTTGTTGCACTTTGCATCATCGCACCTGCTGGATATATTATCTATAAATGTTAAATATAGCAACATATAAGGGTTATACAAGTGTTATACAAGTGAATGAGTCGCAACTTACATAAGATGTGGTCAAATTCTAATAAGCATTATCTTGCATAGAAATTCCATAATAGTGTCCTTACCCACTCCAGACACCTCAACACAACATATTTATATATTACATCATTTAGGGATGGTGATATGTCGCTCTCAACACATGCTTTGAAGTTTGCCAGAGTACTTCTTAAGATGCGCATGATATGCTTCTACATGTAAAAAGACAGAAATTTGAATGAGATATTTTATAGTAGAGAAACACTTTGAAGCAATACAAAAAGGTAAGCCTCCTGTCATATACCCTACAGTATAATATAGACATGAAGCTATTCCAGTTGATGTTGTCACGAGTAATACTCAAATGTAAAATTCAAGCACAAAAAGTATAATGGGAATGAAATTTTGTATAGCACACCCAATTATAGGCAGATGCCATTCAACCGCTTAACATATAAATATTAGGTGTATTCCCATCTCGCTGTTCACACTTGGATTGTACATTTGACCAAACTCTGTATCACTATCTGTATCATGAAAAGGGCAAACATTTTTTACTTAGGTAATTATCGGGAATAGTTTCACAATGGAAACACGATGTCATATTTCTAATAAATAATCGATAGAAATAAATGAATGCATGGAATATCTGAACGCCCACACACCCAGGTTTGCCTAGGTCATACGGCCTTCATTTGCACAGAGTTCGGTATTGTACCTTTGATGGTTTAGTCTTCCTAAATTCATTTGAAAGTTCCTCCAAAATGGATTTCAAAATTTTGTCGTCCATGCTCTCATTCTGTTCCTCGAACAGTATTCTCCCAACCAATGCACTCTCCCCTTTTGGTTTTGGTTTCCCAGTCCTCTTATGATTTCGTACACTTTGGGACATGTCATTTTTAAGTTTTATCTAAAGGAAGCAATGACATACAGGGAAATCTACTACCTAATTTAAGTAGTTTATTAGTACATAAGATCTTAGGATCCTGCAAGAATATGGTCAACACGTATCCGGATTCGTTACATTTTCGATCATCACATGTATCCAGAGAAACGGTACGAATGCGCTCATCGATTTACGTTACTCTATCCCAAAATATGGTTAGTGTGGACGGGGTAGTGTAATGTTCGTTGATGCAAACGAATCCGGATAAGTGTAAACTGTAGAGAGAGGAGGAGGTAAATAAATATACAGTAGCTGGAGAGTTGTCAAATTGTTGTGGCGTCCAAATGGAGGCAAATCACTTGCTGAAGAATTATTACTGGTAATCGAGCCTGTCTTCACTGTGGTTTAACGTACCAGCGCTTTGCAGGGATACCCACTCGAGCGCTGGTACGTTAAACTAGAGAGCTTGGATTCGATTCCCGGTTGGGACATCCAGAGAACAATTCTACATCAAGTGATCCAATTTCATTTGGACGCCACAAGTTATCATTCCTACACTGCTGAGGACACCAAGCAGACGCGCCCGTCGTTTGTAGGCAAAATGACTATTGATAATATTGATAGTTTATAATAAATGTTTTCTTGACTTCACACAAAACCAACTTCCTAAACAAAAACTTACATAGTTGCATGATGCCCCAGGCAAAACGATTGCGTCTTTTAGCGCAGGGAAACGCGCTACTAGATGCTGGCAAATCAAATTATATTGGTTTGACAAATTATGGCACAACGACAGGTAAAACCTTGCTGTCTCTTTAATGAGTCGTGCTCGGACAAGCAGTATTGATCCCAGCTTTTCTGCATCCAGGATTGCCGACGAGAATGGCGGATAGGGCAGTGGGGATGGAAGCTTGATATCAGTGTCCTATAAAATATATTGAATAATTTATGTTTTTGCACGTGCGTGATCATACATCGTGCCTTCCAACTCCTGCCTATCTTCCCATTTTCCCTAGAGGTGCCCCTATTTTTCGCTGTTTCCATTGGATGTTCGAAATGGCGGGTTTCTATTCACTCTTTTCGCGCCGTGTGATGCCTCGAATAAACCAAATAGAATCAAGCATAAGCCAGAAGAGCAAGTTTTCAATGACAAGTTTAACTTACCTGTGTGCATGACAAAAAATCGACAGGTAATAATAAATAATTCAAGGAAACTCTGGAAGTTTCCTGTGAAGCAAATGTTATTTGTCAAAGTGTTTCTACTAAAACAATTTATAGATTATTCGCTCTCGATCTCTAGTGATAGTTGACTAGCGCTTCGCCCTCGTCAACTATCACCTCATAGAAATGAGAAATATCGAGCTCATAATCTGGTGTTAAATACAGAATGGCTTTACCTCTTTTGATAAATCCAACAAATGCTGGTTTGATGAGGTAACCTGTGAGTCTGTTCACAGGCTAGTAAGAGGAAACTGATGTATAATTTCCTGACGCATTCTATAATTGATGAATAACAACGGTTAAAACGATGATACTGGGAGACCATGGTAAGAAAGCAGAGGTGCAAATTCCTCTCCTCCGCGCCACAAAACCCACCCAGTAGTTACGCCTTACATGCCCAAAAGTGCCAAAATACCATGGTTTTTTGGTCTTATCAAGAAGCTACATGCTACTCCACAAGCTCAAGAAGGAACAATTCAAATAGTCAAAATTACCTCTTTTTACTTCATTTAGAATGTTCATGATTTTCAACCTTTACCTAATGGTCTAAAAAAAATTACACCCTTAAGAGTTAAGGCCATGTTACACGAGGCAATTTTTTTGCTGCAACTTGCAACGGAATTTCGGGGACAGAGCTGAAATTAGGTGAAAAATACATTCGCAGATAAATCGAGAGAAAGAATCGCGTTTTTCAATCATGCCAATATTTTCTTGCTTAACATGCCCAAAAAGACAACAAAGAAATGTACGAGAATAATAATATCGGTGAAGTGGAAATTAAAACGCGACCATTTTCACTGTTCTTCTGTGCATACATTTCACATAACATGGCTTTCTGTGCAAAATTGCGTTGTTGCAAAGTTGCAACAATTGCTCCGTGTAACATGGATTCTTTTACACTTGTCAAACATGGCTTCTCTGGGTACGAGATTGATATCGTACAATAATCTGCAAGTTAGGTGAAGTTAATTCCTACAATTCCACGCCATTACAACAAGCTGTAAGCATAACAATTTTCCATTTTGTCTAATTGTTGAATCATCAACACAATAGCAAGTTATCAAGAAGCTGATGACAACTTGTCAATAGCCGTGCGAACATTTCCCCAATAACATGAATCAGAGATGGAAAAAGTTTTTTTCTGGGAGCTAGGTCGGTTATATACGAAGCTGGTAAAACGCCATCGGTGGATAAAGTGTTTTCATTAAATTAATGTTTTTTCTTTTTAATCACGAGGTCCCGTATCCGCATTTTTATAGCCTTCTCTCAAGCTTTATTATGCCGGTTGATGACCGGTGGTATCGAGCCTTCGCACAGTTGGCCCTTCTCCGATCACTGTTGGGCCCGGGAATGGCTTTTCGTCTTGATTCACGAGAGCGAGGCTTCTTATGCGCTGCCAAGCTGAAGTATTCGTGACATGATTATCGAAAAGGGTGTATTTTATTGTGTGCAAAGCTTATTTATTAATACCTCATATTACATTCAAGAAGAACAGCAAGAAACTTACAAATTGATGGGGAATTGAAAATTTTGTATCATTGAATATAATATTTCATTGACAATTCATTTGATTCTATGTAGCATTGACTGATACACGCGTAAAAAACGCACAAATTGTAACAAATCTGCAAACAAGTTGTTATGCAAATTGTTCAAAGTTGTCAACAAGTTGTCTTCGCACTGCTTGTTCCTTTAGTTGTTGTAACAAGTTTGGAACAAGCTTGTTAACATCTTGTAACAAGCTTGATGGCGTTATCAGACTTGTTACAAGGTTGTTCTAACAGGTCTGTCATTCCCAGCCACGATACAACAAGAATGTTATATAAGGTTGACAACTCCAAGAGTTGTAACAATATTGTTATATCAAGCATGTAACGGACTTGTTGAACAAACCTTGTCTAAGTCTGATAATGCCATCAAGCTTGTTACAATTTGTTAACAAGTTGTTCCATACTTATAAATGACAACTTGGGACAAGCAGTGTGGGTGACAACTTGTTCACGGCTTGCTGGCAGACTTGTTACAAGATGTGTGAGATTTTGCGTGTGTAGTAGTCTTTGTTTCGTGTTAAACAGTGGTATGTTAATTTAATGAATTAGAACTACTTTCAATATCAACTAGAGCGTCAGAGAGTTCCGTTATTACTCTCATCAGTTATCAAGAATCCGATACTTGTTCCACCTCTGAACAAGATATTGAAACGGCGTTGGTACAAGTCTACTACAACATGTGACTTACGTTTACTTTCGTTTTACGTGTGTATATACATCTTCACCAGCTAATGACGTCATCTGGGTATCGATAACTAAACATTACAATGCCAACGAAAACACACCAGTGCAAAAATGGGATGGGTTAATGATACGAATATTAATACTGTAATACCTGACTCATTTGATCCAACATGTCCTCTGTTAATAGTTTCAGGCTGTCACGACTCCAGATTCCCTCCAGCTAAACACAGTTTTTATTTACGTAAATGAGATATAACAACGAGTAAAGAACAGCAAGGTCAAAAACATTGATAAGTTTGCCTCCGTGACCAGAATTTCTCCCCCTCCTCCTCATTATAGCTTTGTAGTTATTATACTTTGTCAGATTAAGAGATCCATTTTTTCACTGGGTTCAAAAACAAAACGCATTTCCATCGTCAATTTTAATATGTAACTGCATCAGAATAACGCTAATTGTTTGCCTTCAAGGAACCACTTAACGTAAAGGCATGGCGACACCGCTGGCAATATTGTGACCTTGATCTTATGGAAATTTGGTTCAACGTTGTTTCAGAGACTTAGACAAGATTTTTCGATGAAAATTGCAAACTATCTGCTCTACAGTAAAACTCCTGCATGATTTGTTTGTCAACTCGCATAGACATTTCTTTAACAACTAAAAATGATTAACAATAGACTCTCAGAGGCCATAGCCAGGAGCAGAATTTAATTTCCGTAACTTGGACGATATCGCCACTCCAAGTAGACATTGTAGAACGCAAACTATTTTGATCAGTCAAATGGCAATGTAATGGCATGATATAATAGTGTTTCCATCCAATATAAAAGTCTGCAACTTCCCTTCAAGCTAACATAGTAATACTGCAAAATATGGTGTGGCGGGGGGGGGGTTTCAGAATTTCTTTACGGAACAACTTGTAACTGTTTTCAATCCGGCAAAGGAAAACGCATAGTAGTAACGCAAATCAGAGAGCGCAATTGGAGCGCGCAAGTAATGATTATATTATAATTTCACTTTTGGAAAGATGCTTGTTGTCAGATTGACAATATTGCTCGAAAGAACAAATATAATAAAGATGTTTCACCAAATATTCGCGAAAATTGGAAATGCTAAACAATATTTGAAGATGGTGTATAGACAATGAATCTGCTGCAGGCATTTGCAAGCAAGAAAGTCTTTGAAGTGATTCTGTGAGGTATAATTTGAACTAGATCTTCCCCTAAAATTATATAACTATTTTTTGCTTGTCAGTAAATACGTTTTAATTTAAAGCAATATTTAAGTTAAATTTACATGGAATCCTTCCCTGAAAATAGTTGGGGGTATGCATGCAAGGGAGGGAGGCTTTAATACGAATTGCTGTATAATTATTGTCTTTGTTGAGAACCCACTTGGCTTGCTTCATCATGCATGTGATTGGATTCATTCTTGATAGATTTTAAATACTTCAAGTCCGGATTGTTTCTTTGCTTTTAACGATCTTTTCACTATCTTTTCTCCTGCTCCTCTTTGTCGCTTTGATTTCGCGGTATACCATTTCGTCCGAATAACAAAAGATTATCCTATTTTAGAGAACCCTAAGGTTTATGTATACCTGACAACGAAGTATAGGAAGGAACGCCTACTTTTTCTACACAAGGCTTCATAAGGCTGATAATTGTCTAAAGCCGGTTTTCCACTAGCAAATTTTCTGGCGCGAATCATTGTACCTTATGAGTTATATTCTCTTTTATAAATTAACATAACTATATTACAAAGATTAACACACACAAAGAGTCGAAGATTTAATATAATTATAGGAACAGAATACCTTTACTGTGGAAATTAGTAATCATTGTAAATGTTACCTTTTACAAGAAATTTACCTATTCAATATGATTTTAATATGTGGTTTTTGAGCTTTTTCTTAAATTTAATTGTTGAACCGGGTATAAAACTGAAAAACTACTTCTCAATTAATAATTTCATACAGGAATAATAATCCATTTTATTGATCAATAACTCTTACTTTCTCTCGTGACGTTCTCGACTCTTTATTACAGTGATTGAAGAGACGAAAGGGAATAAAAAGCTTATTCCTATAGTCTGATGCCTACTATTCTATTTTACAAATTACACCTCAACAGTGCACAATTGAACTAAAATATAGGGTTATGCAGTAGGTAGTGGCAGACTCTTTAACCCAAATATTTGAACCATACAAATATAGCTAGTCACCCTTTGTCCACCCTCCCACTTCCCATCAGCTTCCCTAGTGTCACCACTACATACTGACAAAGTATTATAGATTATGCCATAAAAATTTATGCAAGAATGAAGTGGGTGTATCCACCCACTTGCAGGGTGCAAGTGCCCCCTTGGGCACTAGACGCAATAGGAACGGGGGCAGAGACGTAGCCAGGTTTTCCAGATCAGCCATGGGGCCGAAAAGCATTTTTGGGAGGCCAACTCAAAAACGTAAAATATAACCAGCATGCCCGACGGCGACCCACATTTTTCACGTGTTGCACTTCGGTTACTCTTCGGAAATCAACGGAAGAATTCATAATATTGTAGCCACTGATCTATGTATAACTGATCAATACATATAAGCCTCAAATCGAAGCCATTGTCATTGAATCAATACTGAAATACGCCCAAATTCTCAAAACATCGTGTCGTAAAAGTAACCAAGTTTACCAAGGGGGACCAAGAATCTCGCCAGGCGGGCCCTGCCCCCGTCTCTGGAAGGCAGCTAAATATGTTCTTTTTTTAGACATGTACACTAGCTATATAAATTAACCCTAACCCAAATAATAACCCTATATAATGACACATAAATTCCTGTAGGTCTGCAAATAGAACGATCCCCAGTGTTACTCCCACACTTGTACTCCACACCATAGTTGGCTTTTCATCCCCCACCTGCATGGCTTTTCAACTCCTCACCCAACATGGCTTTTCCATGAGCCCCTGCCCCAAATGGCTTTTCGACAACCCCATTTTGACAGTACACCACTGCAAGGATGATACATTAATATAAAAGTCAATGAAGAATGAAACTAACACCTGTATTCTAAAAACTCACTCACACTCAAGAAGTGGGGGTTCAATCTGACCTTCCCTTGAATGTCAGTGCTACTTTTGTATTCAAAAAGAGGATGAGTAGTCGCATTGTAATGTACGGCACAATCCCTCAGCTATTGAAAAACAGCACTGACACTCAAGGGAAGCTCAGATTGAACATCCACTCTTAGAGTGTGAGTTAGCTTTTAGAATACAGGCGTAAATGTACATTATCCCATTAACTGGCAGTACCATACTACTAATGAGTAAAGCATCTGGCATTAGACAGAATAAAATTATACATTAGCGGGCACATTGCCGGCTAATGGATAAAAACAAGACCATGGCAGACAGTTTTGTTTACCCATTAGCTGGCAATGAGTCCAGGCAAGCCCTACCTTAGTTTCATTTAAATCTGTTTGGAACCAAACAAAAATACTTGCCATGCAGCGGCAGGGTACTGCCAGTGCCAGTTATGGCACAGTATGTTCTTTTTGTAAACATGTCTAATGCCAGAGTAACCCCAATCCCAATAATAGCCCTATATATGACAGATAAATTATTGTAGGTCTGCAAAAAGAACCATCCCCAGTCACCCTGCCAGCTAATCTGCAGGCATGTTTCTTGTGAAACTGCCTGTTTATACTGTTATTAACTCCGCCAGACGGTTATGTTTTAACTGTGTACTGTGTATTACCAAAACCGTGGATCGGCAGATGCATCCTCTCGCGCGAAAAAACGTAGAATGTTTTTGTGTCAAAACATTCAGGAATGCGACTACATTCCTATGCCTACACACAGCTTGCCTTGTTTACATATTGTAGAAGAAAACAAGGCAAGGAAAGGAGTCAAAACTTAACTTAATCACACTGGCAGAGGTATGTAGTCTGAGTGCGCTCTAGTTTGGTTTGTATTGCATACTCTTAGGAATGTTAGCACAGACAATTAGCATGGCAAAAAATTGTCAAGAAAACCATACAACCAGATTGTACATATGATCATGTATGTTATATGGCCTTCATTTAGTGTGCCTTAAGTAAGTGTGCACTTACTCTACCTGTACATTCCCCCTAGTGGCACGAGAACCCCAGGTTTTTAGCTTATTATTGTCCTGACCATGACCTGTCAACCAAAATGACACACACACACACATCAATGTTTAGACTGGCAAGTTACGCCCCAGGTCATTTCAGGTAGAAAATGATGAACAAATTCCACTTTTAATACCCCATTAATTGGCAATGCACCCATATGTGCATATTTTAGTATTTTACTCTGTCTAATGCCAGGCAATTCTATTGGTTGGTGGAAGAGTACTGCCTGATAATGAATGTAAAAAATTATGTACAAAATTTACAAGTTAGGGCCTCCACAGACAAGGGATTTGTAGTCAACAACTATTTTGTAGTCAATGTACGACTCATAGCTAGTGTGCGAAGTAAGTTGGTGAGAAATAAGCTTTGTTTCGATTAGTTGTCGAGAACTATGCAAACCTTACATAGTTACACGTTTGTAGTTTATAGCAAATATTAGTCGACTGCAAAATCCTTAGTTTGTGTAGGCCATTAAAAGGCTTGAAATATATTGGAAAATGCAACACCAAACCTATAAATATCTACAAAGAGCAATATGATTTAAGCCATATTTAATAGCTACAGTCTGTCACTATGGAAAATCTTGAATTATACGTGTCCTTGTCTTTCTACCATCAAAATTAAGCCGTTTCGCGCTCGGAAGTTCGTCCAAGCCGAAACTGCGTGAAATTTTGGGTATAAAAAGTCCAGTCTAAAAACATGGCTGGAACGTACTATACGATTGGACTACAAGAGGATCTATTAACCTTAGACATTTTGTAGATCAAAGGAATATCACACGAAGCTTAAAGTTATGAACTGAAAATTGGTTCCATTACATTATTATGAGCCATATAGAATAGTAATAAACTTCATTTGAAATACAAACACAATTTTTGTCAAAAGTTAGATCAGGCCTGCAGTTCAATCTTTTAATGGACTGTTCTTATGAAACAGATATTTCCGGCAAAGTGAGTAAGCCTGGCTTGCCATGTCAGTTTATCATATTCCTCATACAAGGCAAGCACAACCCGTGAAATGGGATCTTGTCACTCATGCAGGCACTCTGTGAGCCAGGATGGCCCCATTCCAATAGAAATACCATCTTGAAAATATACAGAATAAATATATGACAGGATCTTCGTACTAGTAAGCCAGCCTGGTTGAACAACCTTTAAGCTTCAAACTTGACATACCCCTGTTGATTTCTACCAGTGATTAAGTACTTGGAAGATGGGGGCATATATAACACCCTTCTTGTAGCTTGCTCAAAATATTTTGCAATTTTGGACTGTGGCTACAATCTTGGACATAACTGGTTGAGACTACCTTTACTTCTATTCAAAATTTTCATACCCTCATTTTAAGCTCCGACTTTCAATATTGAACTTGTCATATGGTAAATTATCAAAAGTTGTTTCAATGACATTGTTAACAACACTCAACTGGGAAAGTGGGTATGGTGAAGTTTGTTTTGTCAATGTATACTAACTTTGCAATATTGTGAGGAATGGTCTCAAGCATTATGTCAAAGATTGTACCTACCTTGCATAGGCGGTGGAAGATCTGTATTATTGGGGGGCTTAGAATGTAGCGCACCAATGTAGGGGGGTCTGGGGGAATGATAATCCTTCCCCAGAAAAGTTTGAAATCTAGAATCTCTGAAACCACATTTCCTGCATTCTGTGGGGAGAATTTTATGGAAATTTCAACATTACAAGATTTCATCTCGAGTACTAAAAACATAGTTCAATAATCTAATATTCAACATTTGTTATATAAACATATTTAATTGAAAGACTGAAACAGGGGGGCCCAAGGCCCCTATTTCCGGCTATAGCCCTCCCCCTTCTTGGTTCGACCCCTACCTGGACTCTTCTGTATTTGGCTACCTGAGCAATTCCGTAAATCCCACATCCTTGGTATAGCAGTAGCGTCACGTCAGACCTGGAGAGGTGGGGGGAAAATGATATTGAGGAGCTGCTGAAAAGGAGGGCCGAAGGCGGAGTCTAGCGTGAACTTTTGGGGGTCTAGCAAAGCAGTTCCTGGCGTATAGTCTTTTCTGGGTCCTGAAATACCACCATGCAGAATTTTAATTTAGTATCTGGAAATACAAATACATTTCCTTTTTCACCGGACTTTTGAGGAAGAACTTGGGGACGATTTGACCAGAATTCTGATGAGGGCAGCACCTGCTACCCCATCACGGATTTGGGAAGATCTCAAGTGATTTTTAGAGAGGGAGAACTGGGGACGTGTCCCCTGTCCCCCTCCCTGTGACAACTACTGTACTAGGCTTTGATTCTAGCACTCCACAGTTTATTAACAATGGCAAAATTTGTATTATCATGGTTTTAGAAATTATTTTGTCACAACACTATTTTCAGAATGGCTTTTCTTCAATGTACCTGTATGATTACAATATTTCCCTGTACCATGGGCAAGTTCCCATGCAGGGATCATGACTTGGTCCTGGCTGGCCTGTGAGCAGACTAGCTCCTGTCGAACAACTATGGAACCAGTTTGGCTATATTTTATGGGAAGCTGTGTGATTATGTTTTATGCTATTGTTGTTGAAAAAACATTGAAAAGTATTCCAGTAAATTATTATATGAATTTGCCCTCTGTACAACAAGAGGGAGTACATATATTCTCCTACCAGGATTGACCCCTGCCTATAAGCCACGAAACTGTATATATAAAATATACATGGTACACTTATTACCAATGTGTATGACTAATTTGTTTTATATTATTAATACAAGTATGCAGGCTAGAATACAAGATAAGTATTTAACAATAGCCGCTGAATCAAGCAAAGATGTTTATCCATACATTGACATACAACATGACTAAGACTGTAAGGATAATTCTTGCAGTACATGATTAGAGATTATTAGGCTTAAATATAATTTAGTAGTGATCTTGTATTTACTAATTATAAGATGATCAAGATTAGGCCACTAAACTAAAATCAACTGCTTTTTCTAATGGATATAGATAAAATATTCTGTTATTCACAATCAAATAAAAAGTTGTGATAAAGTATAACCATTTTCAAAACCAAGCATATTTCCAAAAAATTTACAGCACAAAGTTTCACGTTCTATTTCACCATTGGTACATTTATAAAATAGTACAAACTTAATAGTACCTTTCTTTATATTTTCCGTGTAATATTACAGAAGACTATTCGCCTTATCACTGCCAAAATTACTCTGAAATACAAAAACAATATTCCCACACTCCTAAACAGCAGCCATTATGTATATATAATTTACCCGGTTAATAATTTATTGTTGCATTATTGCGACATCCATTCCGTATCAACGACCAATCATATTCACTTCCGGTTATGGATTATCCCAGTGCTTACGATTCTTCCCAAAGGATCGCAGGCTCGGGGTACGAGATTGTCATGGCTCTGGGTACGAGATTGAGAAGCCCTGGGACCGAGGATGTTTCAGCCCAATTCATTTAGGAGGACTGCGCCCGGCAGTTTCCAGTAAATTATAAATTTGGCTCTCCTTGGCTCTGGGTGCGAGAATGTCACCTATAGGGTTTTGTAGATGGAAAATGATTGAGGGTAAATTATATACATTTATTAGACCTAACCAGAAACTGCGAAAAATGCAAGGTCCCTGGCAGGAATCGAACTGCGATTTCGGTGCAGCGCTCTAACCAACTGAGCTACAGAGTCCAGTTGTCGAGCTCTGCCATGTTAAGTTGTGGGTAAATATCAAAATTTTGTTGGCATCTCACTCGATTGAATAATAATTGAAGGGTTTTGTAGATGAAAAATAATCGCAGGGTCGCAGATTCGATTCCTGCGAGGGACCTATAGTTGCATTTTTCGCAGCTGTTCCTGGTTAGGTCAAATAAATGTATATAATTTAAATTCAATAATTTTCCATCCACAAAACCCTTCAATTATTATTCAATCGAGTGAGATGCGAACAAAATTTTGATATTTGTCACGTATAGGTCTAGATAGGCTGGTCATGTTGTGTACTAATATAGACGAAGACATTTAGACCTTGGGAACGAGGTTCCCCCCATTGATCCCCCACCGCCAAATGGACGAACTTTATTTTTTCTTCTTTCGTCCTCGTAACTTCGCCCTTCTATCGACTTGTGTTTCCATATTCCATATCTTTCCATCTTTATCAGTTGAAGCAACAATCTCGTGACCGACATGCGAACAACCTGCTCTGACGGTCATGCGAACAACCTGATCTCAACAATTTCGCCAACCACTTTCTTTTTGAACTTTCTTCGATTTGTTGACAAACCACAAATCGTTTATTATGGGTTTTAGAACAATGAGTCACGCAAGTCTGTTGAAAAGCGACCTGTGCCATTTTGGTGATAGAAAATACGAGATAATGAAATTTACCTTTTCGATGAGTACGTCACGAATACTTCATTGGCTTGGAAGCCTCGCCCTCGTGATTCGAGACAAAAGACTACTCACTCATAAGAATCGAGTGATCTGTGAAGTAATTATCGAAACGGTGTGTTACTAGTATTCGAGGATTCGTTGCCTCGTACAAAAACATTAGTGTAACTGTTTGCATTGATTGGAATCTTTTTAAGGCTGATGGTGTCGACATTGAAACATTTCATTGGCGCCAAACATTTAGAGGAGCTTTGGTGGCCTTTTTAGGGGATACTCCAGCTGCAAATCTCATTGGTGGTTTCAAAGAGGGCGTTGGAGGTGCAATGAGAATGTGCAGGACATGCTACTGCACCAGGAATGCAGAAACGAATGAAATCGTATCAAAAGTAAAAGACAAAAACCTTTCACAAAACCATGGCATACGTACACTATTATATATCATTATTAAAAAGCTTATCGAAACAAACATCCCATTCAAAATAATTATTATGAAGAACCGCTGATGCAATTAATCTGTTATTTAGCTGACACATGGTGACTGTAATTTGAGGGAACTAGACCAACACCTTCGGAACACTTTGGATGTCATGGAACCAATCCTAACAGCGAGAACACGGGCATACTGGTCCAAATTTTGGGGTATAAATGATTTAAGCATTCTTCACCAGGCCAAGTACTTCGATGTCTGCCAATGTTTGCCGCATGATATTATGCATATCTTACTCGAAGGATTCGTGACATCAGAGATTAAGCTGGTCTTGAGACATGCCATAGATGATCTTGGGCTGTTTACCATCAATTGGTTTAATGGGAAATTCAACGGATGCGCCTCATTGGTTTAGAAGTCTGTGACCGTCCATCTGCAATTGACCGCAGTTACATTAACTCAAGTGCTCACAAGCTAAATCAATCCGGTATCTACGCATTGCTCGTTAAGTAAGTGCTCATATTTTGGTTGTCATATTACGTGATCCATAGGCATGTTTGAGAGTATCTAGCAGCAGTATACCTTGTCCTTAGGGTCATTTGGTGTACCGTGCCTGAATAACACTGTATGACTTTTTTAGCTGCCCAAGTCATGACTCTGTGCAATATTTTACAATTTATCATTGGAAGACGTCTTCCTGATGATCATATGCACTGGTATTGCTTGAGATTGCTTCTTCAAATCACAAACATAAGGTACATTAAACCTATTTAAAATGTAAACATTATATACTATTAGAATGTAAATAATTTGTTCATTAAATAATTAACTTAATTGTGAATGGGATATACCGTACAGTCAAGATAATTAATGTATTACAAAATGAAAATTAACTGTGACACTGAATTAATTATATTGTTACATCATCTGTATTCACAGTTTAGCATACGAACTGAAACCTGAAGATGCATCAACTCTGGCCACCCTCATTCAAGAGCTCCATCACATCTTTTTGTCCATTTATGGACCTGATGCTGTCACACCGAAATGGCATTACATGGTACATCTACCAGACCAGATTCTCAAGTAAGAATATTATTCTTAATAATGTGATAATTTGATGGAACTTATATTTTTAGATGAACTTATAACATCCTCCTTAACCTATTAGCTGACAATGTTAAGATGCACTCATTTTAGTGTTTTATTTCATTATCTAACAGGAGACAACAATCACAGCATTACTTATCAGTGGTAGAGAACCACCAGTTAATGGATCAATACAGTGAAAGACAGGAACATAATATTTAATTGCATAATATTTATTTTATTGTTAAAATTTTTCTTTAAATGGGATACGTCCATTAACTGGTAGTCTGGCTTTAGATAGAGTAAAATAATAAAGCACAGTTCAAGTTGCATCTGAACATATTGTCAGCTAATCGGTTACAGTATAATGACAAAACTATCACTCAGGTTGTACTTCTTACCTTTCAACGCCAGTCTCTGGTAGAGGCTTGCCGTTTCTGATAGAGGCTTGCAGTTTCTGGTAGAGGCTTGCAGTTTCGATCATCAAAATACAGTTGATGTTCATTTTTGTTCTTTTATCTTTAAAACAGGTTCGGGCCATTGAGAACACAATGGTGCATGCGGTTTGAAGCCAAACACCATTTCTTTAAGCAAGCAATGGCAACATCAAGCTTCAAGAATGTTCCGAAGACAATGGCTTACCACCATCAGTACCACATGTGTCATCAACATATACTCAACGAGGGACAACAAGGATCCAGTTATCTAAAAAGTGATGACAACCATTTATTGAGTAAGTTTGACATGCATTCAAAATGGTAAAAAGAACAAAAATGTAAAAAATACTAGGCACATTTTATCCACAAAGCATGCACGCTTACAGGGGCGCACATTCCAAAAAAGTTTGGGGGGTGTCCATTGTTCAGGGACAGACTTTTTATATTTGTTCGACCACATCAAAACATGTATTACGAGTTAATGTAAAAACATGTGTAGTGCCAGGGATGTAGAAGGATTGTTAAACAATAGGGGCCCAACTCTTGAAAAACTTGAGTCTGTAGATCGTCAGAAATGGCATTTTCAGAGTCTTCCCTACCTCTTTCGTTATGGGTCCTTCCATTAATATATATAAGATTTCAAACACTCTAGTTTCGAATTCAAATATTTCGCTGCAATTTTCTTTAAATACAGTTATTTAAAGAAAACGTCCCCCAAAACGTAACCTTCAACATCATAAAGATCCAATTAAAAACTGCATTTTTACAACAGGGTTGACTTAATTTTACTCGAGAATACTGACGTGGAAATAGAACGCACAAGGAGGTTTTGCGCAGTCGTGTATGGCTATGTCGTCTTACATTTGAGTATATTGCTTTAAGAGGAAAATATATCTCTGGGTTTTGCAATGTTGGGTGTCACACCCCCCCCCCAAAAATTGGCGTCCCTGGAAGCTTAGAGTGTATGCTACTCTTTCCCCAACTCGAGGGCTTGATGCTCAGGCTACTATTGTAGCCTGAGTATCCGGCTTTCTAGAGGGGGAGGAAAAATGGGAGAGAAGGGGGAGGTAAAATGAGGAGCAAGGGGGAGGGGAAGGGGAAGAAGGGGGAGCGAAAGACGGAGAAGGGGGGGGGAAGGGGAAACCCGATGGCCTAATACTCAGGATATGTATATTGTACCCTAAAAAATAATCCATTCCAACATTTTAGGCAATAAACCATTTGACATGCCCATCGAATTGGAGGATGTTATAGATGATGTGACAAGTGGTGGAGACCTTTCATACTCATTGTAAGATATAAACTGGTGCTTTATAACATTAGAGAGTTCTCAGAAGTAAAAGTTCTCACTTTTTATCAACACTGGGCATGGATGGATTTACTGCGGGGGTGCACACCCCTCCTAGCCTTGGCCAAGGGGGTGCAGGGGGTGCCAATTCCCATATCAAATCCAAATTTTGAATTTGACAGGGCATTTATCAAACAAAAATATAATATCTGGCCATTGATGTGTGTTATTGACCATCTAGACCATCTTCTTTTATAAATATTTTCTGACAAGATATAAATTCCCTTGACCTTGTAGAGCCATTCATGCAGTTCGAAATGGTATTCGATTTGATGTCACCAATGCGGTCTGCTTAACGACAGAAGACGAAGAGTTGCCTTGTTTTGGCTTCATTATCCAAATTCTGATCCTGGATGATGGTCATACGCTGTTCGTGATTCAGAAAGCTGTGACTGAGCATTACGATTACAATTATTTGTCTTACGAAGTACACAAAATAGATGAAACAACAATCGTCCGTTTGGAGGAACTGGCACATTGTATACCGCTGTATCCACAAACCGTAAATGGAACTGTGTTTGTCAAGCTTAGGCACAGCAGCGTTTACGAGTTTATAGCTCAGTAGAAGGTTCGTATATAAACAGTACACATGGTAGACCGTGGACGAACACATTGATATTGCATGCTGCATAAATTATAATATTTCATCACGTGCATGGTTACCGCCATTTGCAACTGGAATGAACAGTCACACATATTTACAGTAACTTCTTGCAATGTTTATATGGTTTATAATTATAGTACTATTAATGAACTTGAAGGTTTCAATTAATTAGTTATTTGATGCCTCTCAAATCAAATGATTTCGAGTCCTTGATAACATGAAACTTTCGTTATATAAATAATTTACATATCGAAATATATAAACAAAAATGTTTTCATGTTTTCATCAACAACTGTTCACCATTTAATGCAAAGGACGACAATTGCTTTAAGGTGGCTCGATATAGTTAATCACAAAAACCTTATTCAAGTGTCGCGAAAACAAAACTTCATACTATATGTACAAACCCGCGTGACCATTTGTGCGCGCGGGAGTATTAACGAAGAACTTCCTAAATGACCTGACGTGGGCAGTTGCTCGCGCCATCGCGCTATATCTCATAATTTTTTTCCGGTGACCTATGTTCAAATTTTGCATGCTGTATTGCAGCGCGAAAATCTTTCATTATACCAAAAATAAAAAAATTCTATAATGCCCAAAAAATTTTATTGAAGAAAACGACATTTTTGTCTTTTTCAAAAAAATGGCATTACAGAAATTTTTATATTTTGCTTATTGTTAGTCTGTCTTGTAGGTAAAATAATGCACGAAAAAAATTTGGGGGTAACCATGCTTATTTTCCAACTACACGAGGCGATAGGCTATTTTGGAGTGAATTTCGTACGCGTATGTTGCCATAGCAACGTACTATGTGTTACTACAACTAACAAAATTTGAAAGTAGAAAGATCAAAATATATGAAAACCCCGATACCTGGTGAATAAAACCAAAAAATACGGAGTTTAAAAATGTTGGACACGTGAATTTTCGAAAACTTTATCGATCCACCTTAAGCCATGCAAGTGAAGCCACGCTTACATAAAGTATGGTTATTTATCAAAATATGTTGTATTTTAAAATATATGCACAGATATATATTATAAATTTAATAATTTATACAAGATTTGGTACAACAAACATGTACCAAAATCTACTAAATCTACTGTACTCGCTAACTCGCGCTCTGCTGTGCGTTAATATGGAAGTTGAAATGAAGGGAGAAGTGAAATTTAATTCATCATGAACTGTCAAATGTTATTAATATTTTTGAATTAATTAGGTATGATTAATTACTTTAATAGATTATAGATATAGTTATGATGGTTGTCATGGTTCCCTAGGCACTTACTCACAAATTGGCCTATAAATAATATTTTCAACATTTCCGACTCCCTTCGTCACACAGACCGTGGGGACGAGGTTCATATATAATAAGGCTCTTTCTTGATATATGAGCAAACTGAAACAGACGTAAACAATAACAGACTAACCATAATTTGGAGCTGAGTCAGTGGTACTGATCGAATCAGGGTCATTCGATAGAGGGGGTATAGATTAACTGATTAATTTTTCAGGGGGATGTTCCCTCCACTACAAATCATATAGATGGAAGTGGGTGATCATCACACCAATATTTCTAAAAGCCTTTGCACAATAGCAGACTAACTGTATTTTGGAGCCGAACCAATGGTGCTAAATCATGGTCACCTTATAGAAGGGGTATTGATGTTCCTTGGGTGCACACCAATCCACCACTCCAAAAATTATACCGAGAAAGAGCCTTACTGAAATAGGCATTGGGTGTTCCGGGTAGGCCTTTGGGTTAGTTGCCTAATTATGTACCTTGCTGTTCTATGTTACAACAATTTTGAGTCAATAAAATTATTCCATCTAAGCTAAAGCCCGGATCAAATGAGATGCAAGTTATTGCACGTTTTAAACTCTGAGGCATGGAGAATAGTGAATGAGTGGTTTGAACATATAAATTGTGGAAACGAGTTATGTTAAGTGATCTTGAGTTTGAAGCTGATCTACTTAATTTCATAAAAAACATTCTAATATAAAAATTACTGAAAATGCTGATGAACTCAATGAAGCAAAATAATAGGCATTATAAAGACGCAGCTTGCAGTTTGCAGCCGAAATTTAGCCTTTTTAGTAATTTTTATTATTTTTTACTAGAATGTTGTATGAAATTAAATATATCATCTTCAAACTCAAGACCACTTAGCGTGTTATCTACTGATTGCCTCAACAGTATGAGCATGTTTTTGGTTCACGAAACGCCAAAGAGTGCTCGATATCATGTAGATAGAGCAAATATATAGTTTTCACTTACCTCAAGGTATCCGCTGATTCCGCTACAGATAGCCTGTTTCACGCAAAGGGCGATTTTTCAACTCGCCGCTTGAAAATTGCCCCTTGAGTGAAACAGGCTGTAGCGGATACCTTGAGGTAAGTGAAAAACTATATACAATATATATATATTGCATAAAATGTTCATGTTTAGATGTATTTATATTACAAAGAAATCACATTAAGCACTTTCCACACTACACTTTCTGTATTTTACATTCTGTGTTTCTTTATAAATTATCAAATGATCCATCCCCTCAAATTCATTCCCATGTTTCGGAGGTTTATGCTTGCATGCAATGACTTGCATCTTGTTTTTAAATCCAGGCTTTAAGTTCTGAATATTATTAATTTATAACTTAGATGAAACATCACAACTTAACATATTAACCAAGAAATACAAGAATTTTGAAACTAAATTGTGTGCATGTCATATACAGTCTAGCCCATATTAGGCATATGCCATAATGGGCCCAAAGGGTATTAATAGTACATCTAATTAAAAGTGCGTGGACTACATACAACAGGAGGCAAATTTGTGTTTGTATAGCCTTGTAATTTGTGTATATCAAAACAGTTTACAATTAATGTGGGAAGGAAAATCCCAAACATGTGTTATATATCTGCCAAATGTTACACAATCATATAGAATGAAATCTCACAATATCGCCCAAACAAAATGTTGGAAGATATGGCTATGGCAACTGAAATACGAGTCGACTTAAAAGAGGGTCTGCAGAAGAGAGGTGGCCATTAATATGTGTCCCCCCCCCTAGAATGCTCTTATCAGATTGATTTGCAGGACTAGGGAAAGTGTGGTGTTTTAGTAAGTTTGTCAGCAAGTTTGAGTGTTTGACAGCACTATTATTACAATATTATTAAGGCTCTAATTCGATAATTAAAATTATTTGGTCGGAGAGCGTCTCACATTTAATTTATCCTATCTTGGCCGTGCACCTTCTATATTTTTGAATATTTTTACTGCATTAATCTTTTTAAGTTTCGCTAATCAGATAACAACTATAGCTGTACCCTTGTGCCCTTATAAACAATCTTGCCATAACCATGGACTGAAATGAAGAACACGCCTTGACGTGCTATTTATCAAATACAGTAGACACAGCACGTTGATGTGTTCATTGAACACGCTGTTTTTTTAAGAAACAAGATGTGTACTGGTGTGTACTTCGAACACACTGCGTGTTCTAGGCCCCAAACAGCACACTTTTGCCGTGTTCTTGCTTTGTGATGGTGTGTTGTTGAAATCCAGCGTGCTGTTTCGACACACTTGCCGCCATATTGGTGTGTTCTTCTCCGGAAGAATCAAGGAAAGAACACATCGACGTGTTCTTACTTAGATTTTCGAGCACATCAGCGTGTTCTGTAAGCACGCCGCCGTGTTCTTAAAACACACCAGCAGCACGGCGGAATTTCTAGTGTAGCATAGTTGGCAGTTGCTTAATATTTATATAATTTAAAAGCTCCACATTGTTATGTCGCGTGATATTTATAATATAACCATGGTGAGATTATTGATTATCTTTACTAAAGGAAATCGTAAATATCACTCAAACTCGTTGACGCTTGTACATACTGTATATAGGTCTATTCAAAAACCTAGTTGTAACACATTTGACAGCTTCAAAAATCAGTCAATTAAGGTTAAGGTATATAAATGCATGATGGTATACAAAACTGTATTCGCATAATGTATTGAAAATAAAATACCTTCGTTTCTTTTGGCATGGGTTTCGGTGGTCCTGGAACTTATCAGTTCGCTTTTTGCAATAACTTCTCCTTAGAAATACAAAATTGATTTAGTTATTTTCCAACATTGTTTGAAAGTTTACAATCGTGCACACGAGTAACCTAGCTTCACTGCAATCGCTGGGTTACGAGCGTATAATCGATCTCCACTTACGCGTGTTTTTTCCACTCACTATATCCTTGGAATTATAACTAGGGATCCAAGGATTGTACAAAGTTTCAAAGAGCCATAAGTTTCGAGGATAATGCGAGTGACCGATGGGGGGGAATTTAGTAATGAAAACGAAAGATTAATATGGAAGGACTGAAGTACTCTGCGGCGAAGACATATTTTTGTTCAATTTTGGATCCTGTAACACCATAATTTACAAGTAAATGCAAGTAATGTTTCAGGAAAATCTCTCCTGGATCCTACAGATAAAGAATATTACACAATTCGTCGTGGGAAGTGTATGCGTATTTATTGCTGACGTAAATAGATGAGTCATGCATGGAATTAGCTAACAGTGTTTATATGTGAAGATTGTCAAGTTCTCATGACATTTGTTTTTCGAAGGCCTATTATTAACTTCGCTTTTGAAAATCGTATTTTTAACGCCAAGCGTAAACATACGCAGGGAAATTATGATTTTGGGTTTTGGTCGAGGGTCGAGGGTCAGAGGTCGAGGGTGGAAGGTCGAGGTAGAGGGTGGAAGGTCGAGGTCGAGGGTCGAAAGTCGAGGTCGAAAAATTGATTTCATTGGTACTGTTGAATTTGAGTAGAATGCTGAATTGTGTAAAAACTTTTAAAAACTATACTTTAGTCAATTTACAGAACTTCTTTTCGCAAATATTAACACGAAATATTGATTAATAAGTTAAATTAATGATACTAAATTTAGATTTTAGGCTATAATTGTTGTTAAATTGACAAGGCCGCGGTCATAACTAAAAATAGTTATGAAAATAGTTCAAAAATAGTTATGACCGCGGACTTGTCAATTTAACAACAATTATAAAATCTAAATTTATTGCCTCTTACCCTCGACCCTTGACCAAAACACAAACTCGGAAATGATGCCGCATTTAGTGCTGCGGAGCGAGCGAGCCTGAAGCGAGCGAGCCTGAAGCGAGCGAGCGTAGCAGCAGCCTAATATGTGCAGAGAGGGAGTTTTGAAGTAAATTTTATTGAGCGCATGGAATTGTGGTCGTGCGCGCTTGCTATGCGCAGAAACTCGCTCAGTTCCATGTGCTTTTCGATTTTCACGGACGGAGTCTTCGAATTTTTATCGAGTTTCTAAAGCTTTTTCAAGTCTATTTTGACCATTCAAGATAGGATATTTTGCCTTTTGTTTATATGTTACGTTTCCATTTGTTTACTCCTTTTTGGAAAGTTGGCAATCTCAATTTATATAGGCCTATCTATGAAACGCTGAAAGCACACAATCGATCGCAGCTAGATTCAGTATTTCAGTGTCTGTTTATATATAAACTGGATCGAATTTAATCCGTAGATTTAAGGATATAATACAAGGGGGGTCGTATACTTCAATTCGAATATTTGTTATTGAAGTACACGACCCCATTGGCGTAGGGGGGTCGTTAACTTCAATTGATCCTATAAACTATATATTCTGCTAATGTGCTATCGACTTTGCTTGAGCTGTTAGTGCTGTAAAGCATGGAAGTCTTACATAGAGATGTCTTTAAAAGGTTTTTCTATCCATTCGTGTTTGCTTTCTCTTGCTGATTTCCATATGTGATTTCCATATGTGATGTTTCGTATATGCCGTTTGACGATTGTGACTCCGTGTGAACTTGACACAAAGTCGCAGACATGCAATTGATCGTCTAAATTGCCTGACTGAATCATTCTGATTTGGGCAAGGTTTGACCTATTAAATAGGCTACTGTAGGCATATAAATATGTTTTTATTCCTATTTTACAATGGACTTAATATTTTCGTCTAGTCGTGTTCACATATTATTGTCAGAACAGACAGGGTCTCAGTTCTGCGCGCACTAAGACAAATATTCGAATGGCAATGAGTTGAAATGAGTTGTATTTTACATGTAGGTGACTCGCATATCCAGCAAAGTAAGAACAGAATGATGGAACAACGCTTTCGTTTATAGCTTTCCAAATGGAAAATTATTTTGCGCACATGTATATATTTTTAACGCTTTTATACACTACAAAAATATGCAAATTTCCTTGCGTGGCAGTGTCAAAGTACTCATCGCAGTAAACATGGGTTTCATTTGGGAATTCCATGTGAAAGAACAATACATGGCAAATATTGATATTTTGAAATAGATATTACAAAATTTGATGTCTTTCATGTTTCGTGATATATTTAGCTTGTCTCATCCTGCAAACTATGCTAGGATATACATCTACTGACAGCGCGCCAGCCACCGGGTCAATGCCAATAATTACCGTCTACTGAATATAATTTGTGTTGCATTTTTGTTTGCATGTTTGTTTCAACAAGCTAAAGAATAATAACAGTCTCGCAGCATTCCCTGCCTTGCAGGTACCCTAGAAATTACTTGTAAAAACAAATAAAACCGAGTGAACCAAAACGCAATGGAAGTTGGTACTGCTATAGCGATAACAGTTCGGTGTTCGAACGTGTACACAATATAACAAATGAAGTTTTTTTTAGATAGTGCGCGTTTTAACTTCAATGTAATAGCATTTTCCAATTTATAGCCGGCGAGTTTAGCGTGACCTAGCCTTGGCTTTAGCTTGCTCGCGTTGTCGTCTGAGCTGGCTTGAAATATATTAAACTATGACAAACATCTCAAAGAAATCACATCACGAAGTAACACAACTTTAATGCAAGTAAAAGGTAGACAAAATGTAAACTAATACTTTATAGTTCATACTACAGCTATAATTAACAACTTGTTTATGTGAACGTTTATCATAGTCACTTATTCTAAAAAGAACAAAATTCTACGAGAACTTATGTTAAACAAAATATAAACTCGAACAATCTCAGTTGTTTCTACTGTACTCTGTAGTCAGTACTACTGCTATAATTAGCAAACAATTTAGTCAAGTAAACACTATAATAATTGTAAAAGGAACAAAATTTAACTAGAACACCGACACAAGTTTTAAGGGGATTTTTTTCAAAGCGTAAATACTGCGTAACTTTCGTTTTCCTAACAATGTCAATGACAATGCATATATAAACAGTACTGTTGTTTACGTTCACACTTCAAACGTAATTATTTATATCACAGAAAATCAGAATTTACATTTATTTTAAAATATTATACATCCCAATCCAATTATATCCCATCAATTCAAGGCATACTGTAAAGTTTAAATTAACACGACTACTATTGGGACTGCAGGCTTTGCAGCACGTTTATATGACCCCGTTTTATACCATACTATAGTCTGCACTGTTTTGATAGTTCATAATACAGATTACAGATCGAATACATGCAGTATACTATATATATACAGCCATCAACTTGCACAAGTTTATTGACATTGGCATTGCCCCTATAGTTCATAAGGCTATAGTTGTATTTGAAATAATATAGCCTTTAAACTGCTACCACATTTACCTTCCTTATCATTTATATAATCTGCAAACTCGCATTTGAGATACGTATACAGTCTTTAAATATTTTGTCATAATCATTTTCTCGAAAGCAAATGTCAAATAATAATGCTCGGGAAGAGGAAATAAGTGAATTTCTACAATCCTTCCCGTTGATTATCCAGTACTGAAGGCAAGTTGGTAAGTCAGTTATAATGACTGATTTCTCTCCGGTTCATCGACATACTTATAGTTATACTATTTATTATATTCATTTTGAAATCAATGGTGTTTCTTGCAATTTGATTGGTTCATAAGAGTGCGATTTAATCACGAATCGCATCATTTTGAAGTCCAAACAGTGCGATTCGCGATTAAATCGCATCAGTTTTAAACCAGTCAGATTGAAGCTCTGTACCACAGCAACCAATCAGATTGAATTATAGAATTCAACTTGCCAATAAATTTAAACAAAAGTGTGATCTGGCAAGTGACCAAATCTGTTCACAATAAATTGTCAATACTCTAGACTGCATTACTGCAGTTTTTTTCATAAAAATCAACATAAAGGCGAGTCAAACATAAAAGAATATCAAATAATTTTTCACAAATAATATTGGCCAAATGTCATTGTCAAAATGTCAACAAAAACAAGTTTCATTTGAGCAACAGCCAAAACTGAACACAAACCCGCAAGGTATTAAAATATGGAATGATCGATCGTAGTGTCGATGTTTGAATACACAAAATCACAAGAAACGTTTATCAATTTACATGTAAAGTCTACGATATCTTTAAACTTACTTTTACGGTCTTTATTTCTAAAAACCCGCTCACATTTTGCTTGATTATACTGAGTCTTTTTAAATTTTTGTCAATTTGTCAAATTGCAATTCATGTTGTTGCTATGCTACGGCATTTCAGGGAGTATCGTGGGTGTGTTCAAAATGAATATAATAAAGTGAAAATTGAACTTCGTGTCGTGCAATTTTGGTCGGAAATCAAACTTGTGATTACAAATCGCACTCCCGCTTCGCGGTCGTGCGATTTTGTAATCACGCGTTTGATTCCAAACCAAATTGCACTCCACTCAGTTCAATTACCATTATATATTGATAATTTGATATATATAATGATAATGTTCTTGTCGCTAGACTCGCTACACGGCACGTGTATGGTGTCCCACGAGAGACATTGAAGTTTATATGTTATTTTCAATAACATATTTCTGTGCATTAATATTTTCTTTTGACTTTTTTTAAAAAAAGCATTTTGCATTTCGTTTCACATAAATTTTTTTTCGAAATTAAAATTGCTATGTCCCAGAAGAGACTTTAGATTTTATTTCTTATTTCGAAATTAAAATTGCTATGTCCCAGAAGAGACATTAGATTTTATTTCTTATTTCGAAATAAAAATTGCTATGTCCCAGAAGAGACATTGGATTTTATTTCTTAGTTCGAAATTAAAATTGCTAATTTGCTATGTCCCAGAAGAGACATTGACACCCCATCATGCATCTCGTTTACCCTCGTGGTGTTCCCGCGATTCGCGACAACATGGCTGCTGCTTTAAGAGGTTTAGCTTGGAAAGATGACTGTAATTTAAAAAATGCGTTGGATGATCTTGTTAAAAAAGGGTACAAACGAGAAGAAATTCTGATTACTGTTAGAAAAGACTTTCCTCAATATACATGGGGTTGTGTGAAGACATTGGATCGTCGACTTCGTCATTTCTCCATTAATTATATTGATTACGATACTCCTCTTGAAACAGTTGAAAATGCAATTGCCAAAGAACTGGATGGACCAGGCAGTCTACTGGGCGTGAGAGCAATGACAAAAAAGCTAAGAATGCATCATGATATAAAGGTTCCTCGAAATTTGGTAAATGCAGCTATGTTCGAGGCTGATCCTGAAGGTCTTGAAGATCGACGTCCTGGTAACAAAAGGAGGAAAAGAAATGGGCAATTTGCCACGTCGGGTGTTAATTGGGTTTGGAGCCTTGACGGACACGATAAGTTAATGGGATTCCAGAATTGGACATTCCCGCTGGCTGTTTATGGGTGTTATGATACTGCTTCAAGAAAGGTAATGTTTATTAAATTATGGATGTCCAATTCTGATCCGAATCTGGTTGGACGCTGGTATTTTGATCATCTGTATACTACACGCATTATTTCGTCCAAGTTAAGAATTGATCGAGGAACAGAAACAGGTCTGCTTGCAACGTTACATGTTTTCCTGCGTCGAAATCATGTAGATATGACTCCTGAAGATACTGTAGAATACGGGTCTTCTACCAGCAACAGAATTGAGCGTTGGTGGAGGGAACTCCATGAACGATTAGAAAAATTCTTCAAGTTTCAACTCCAACAGCTTTTGGATCAGGGGTTTTATGACCGTGAAGACGAAGTTGACCGCAGCATTCTTGCATATGTTTATATTCCAATTGTTCAAAGGGAAATTGATTTGTTTGTAGAGTTATGGAACAATTCAAGGACTAGACTACAGCGAGGGACATTAATGCCTGATGGCATTCCTAACATAATATATAATTGTCCAGAGGAATATGGAATAGAAGACAAGGGCTGGCCACTAACCACTGAAGAACTTGCTGAAGCTGCTGAAGTTTCTGGTGTTCTTGATGTGGCAAATGACTATCTTACTGGAAATTTTAGAAGAGAATGTAGCAATCACTTACCTGATGTTGACAGCATCCAGGCCAAGGATGCAGCAAGAAAATACAGAGAATTAAGAAGGTTAATTAAAGGCTGAACATATAAAAACTGATATGTGAAATTTCTGCCTACAGAGTGCAGTAAACTTGTATAATATTTTGTTTTTGTGGGGCATAGTTGTAGGAGACCCAGGTGAGCAACCCTTAGATATAATACTATAAATAAGATTGGGGGGGGGGCATTCTCCTCAACTTAATCTCAAAATAAAAGCCCTGCTTTGTTGTTGTTTATTCTGTCTAAACATTTCACATGGATGTATGCAAGTGACAATAACTATGAGAGACAAATCTACTTTGCTGTTAATTAAAATATAGATAATATGTGCCAACGAAGCTGCTGTTGTTCTGTTCACAGTTAAGATGTATTTAAAAGCATATTAATACACCATAATAACTCAACTATTGCAAATTAAAATTCTTATTGCAGTTATAGGCTATTTATCAGGGATGCATCCAGTCAGGGCTGGTAGGAGGGGTGCTGATTAAGATTTGGTCATTGTTCAGGGTGTGACTGTTAACCAAGTGTGTGTGTGTGTACAGGGGTATGGCAAGGGGGGGTGTGCAGCACCCTAATACTTTTGCCACACCCATGTGTGTGTAATCACTAGAGGGAGCTATAGCAGCAAGCCACTAGTCTGTAGTCTTGCTTGATAAGTATTTATTGTACTATGATTTTACTTTTGTTTTTGGAATTACCCTTCTAAAAAAAACAAAAAATTGGAAATTGGCACCCCCTTTGTCAAACCTAAGAGAAGTGGATAGCATCCTCTGCATCCTCCCCCACCCCCAAGTGAATCCATCCCTGCTATTTATTCCGTGGAAAAATAATAATTTCAACCATGAACAAAACAATTTTGCATGCAAAGTATATGGTATATAGCCATTTCATGCTTCTTTACTGTCTTCAGTTTACTGCTTTTTAAAAATATTTTTGATATGCTTTCAGGCCAAGTTCTTTGCAGTACTGATTACACTGGTGTTGGTGAAAAAAATTGTCAATAGCACTGACTGAAAGATTTCCAATGCAGAAATTAAGTTTTTCTCCACCATTTTCATTGCTCATAAGCTCAGCACTTGCTATTTCAGGATCACACAGCTTATACCCGATTCCCTGTATGTCAACAAGCAAAAGTTTTTCTTTGCTGACGTGGAAGGAAAAGTGGGCAAGAGCCTCAGCTTTCTGCACAACGGGTAAAGCACTATCACAAAGAGTGTCTCCAGTGTTATTCATATACTTCTCGAATGGGCTTCCTTCGATGAATTGCTCAATAGTAACAACTTCTGGGCAATCATCATTTAATCCTTCTATTTTTCCAAAATAGGTCTTATTGTATGTAAATGTTTCACCAAATTCATTGTTTGTTTTCTTGGCCATTTGATCAGTTATATTTCTCGCAAGATTATGCATCTGTGTTTGCTTGCGCGCGTGCTCTTCTTCACCCAAACTAAGCAACTGCAAATCACATTTGGCCTTGTTATTGTATCTCTTGAGTAGCCATTTGCCAGGAAATTGCTCATCAGAGCTGGTGCATTTGAACGCTTTGCGAAAACCACCTTCACCAAATTGCTCATCTTCAACATGGAATGATACTTCTCTGGATGAGCTCCATCCAGTGTTGACATCAAATCCTTCGACTCGTATCATGGTTTCTTTTCTCGGTCGGATTAGTTGCCCCATTCTCAACATTGTTGCCACTGAAAGCGATGCTGCGACGGGATTTTGTGGTCCAGTGACATTGCGTTCCCCTGCTTTAGTTACTGCTTTTGTTGGGCTACTATGATAAATAGGTTTTTGTACTTTGGGCTTCTTCTCGCTGGGCTGTCGGAAAAGAGACGATTCCTCGCCCTCGGAGTCAGTCACATTCAACGTCTCGTTGACAAATCTAACGAATATTGTGCCATTCAAATTTTTTATTTCATCGAGGTTTTCAATTGAAGGCCCTCTTTCGGTCCCAAGAATATCACACGACATACCAGGTAAGTTAAAGCCCGCCACGCAAGCACGACGAATTACATCAATTGATGCTGCTTCACACAAATCATCTTCTAAAATTTCCACTCGCTTTAACGGCCCCATTCTTGCGTATTTTTGTGACGAACCTTTTACTTGGGCTGACAGTCGTTGGATAGTTAATTTTGTTGGCAAAATGCGCTCTTTTCCTTTGCATGATTTATTTTTTTCTGCTTTCCTTTGTCTTTTTTGAGCCATAGTAGCTTGGTATTGTTTAAACTTTTCTGCCATGTTTGTCTTGTGGTCGCCACTTGTTTCCATCTACCAAACTGACGTTACGTCATTTTTTCAACTTGGAGTAATATAAAGTTAAAAACTTTGTAACTGACCCTAACCCTAAAACCTACCCTAACCCAAAACCTCACCCTAACCTAACCCTAACCAAATTGATGAAGAAAAATCAAGAAAAACGAATTTGAAAATCGAGAAAATTGCGTAACGTCACTTTGATAGATGGAAACAAGTGAAAACCATTTTTCGAGAAGGCCATGTGACATGTCTCTTCTGGGACATGTTGGACATAGCAATTTTAATTTCGAAATAAGAAATAAAATCCAATGTCTCTTCTGGGACATAGCAATTTTAATTTCGAAATAAGAAATAAAATCTAATGTCTCTTCTGGGACATAGCAAATTTAATTTCGGAAAAAAAATTATGTGAAACAAAATACAAAATGCAAAATTTCGAAAACAAAATTTAAGTTTTTAAAAAAAGTCAAAAGAAAATATTAATGCACAGAAATATGTTATTGAAAATAAAAAACTCATATAAACTTCAATGTCTCTCATGGGACACCATACACGTGTACGAACTCGCAGTCACCTCGCGGCCACGCACTTGATAGGGCACGTAGGCTACATTTGTGATTGCACAAAAAATCGCGTGTTCCGGGGGAAAGTTCGCCAATTTAATGTCAATTCATCGTCTTCAGCAAATGTTTCAAGTTCAATATAAAGATTCTAATTCACCATAGTTTGTGTAAAGTCGCCATAAAATCAAAATAATATTTAAAGAAAAAGTGAAGCCCTGTCTTGAAGCACTAAATCAAAAAATGTTAATGAAATTTAAAAAGAAACATAAATTGTATGCACACCCCCCCGGAAAGTTTACACTATGATTGAATGAATGACTGGCTCGTTTGAATTTTCGCCACTCGCCACAATACTGCAAAGTTTCGAAGAAAAACTTTGCATTAAAAATGCTACGTGGGTGTGAGTAAGTTTTAAAAATCTGATTAAAATTTACAGTATTTATACCCGAGTTTAAACTAGGTAAATGCATATTAAAATAGAAAAATAGATTCGCTGTATAATGTACTAAAAAAACCCTTCGTCTCGTTTTCCATGGTTTTCGGTTGTCCTGGAACTGGTCAGTTCGCTTTCTTCACTAACATCTCCTTAGAATTACAAAATTGATTTACTTTTTTCATCTCATTGCATCTAATTGTGGTTTAATTTGTGATGTGTATAGGGTGTCAATGAATGTCAAAGAACCGAGACAGCCAAATGCCAAAGAAAGCGTTGCTCATTATAACTTGCAAAGTAATTTTAATGGTGAGATTATATTGAGATCTTTACTAAAGGAAATCGTGAATATCACTCAAACTCGTTGACGCTTGTACATACTCTATATAGGTCTATTCAAAAATCTAGTCGTAACGCATTTGACAGCTTCAAAAATCAACCATTAAGGGTAAGGTATATACAGTAAATGCATGCTCGTATACAAAACTGGATTCGCTATAATGTATCGAAAATAAAATACCTTCGTTTATTTTGGCGTTTTCGGTCGTCTTGGAACTGATCAGTTCGCTTTCTGCAATAACTTCTCCTTAGAAATAGAAAATTGATTTATTATTTTTAGTTTTTGCGAACATTGTTTGAAAGTTTACAATCGTACTTCCGAGTAGCCTAGATTCACTATAATCGATCTTCACTTGCGCATATTTTTTCCACTCGCTATGCCCTTGGAATTCTAAAAATGCTACTTGCGTGTGAGTTAATTTTCAAAGTGATTAAAATTTACAGTATTTATACCCAAGTTTAATCTAGGTAAATGCATATTACCACAGAAAACTAGATTCGCTGTATAATGTATTTAAAAAAACTTCTTCTCTTTTGCCTTGGTTTTCAGTGGTCCTTGAATTGGTCAGTTGACTCTCTTTACTAACTTCTCCTTAGAATTACAAAATTGATTTATTTTTTTCATATCATTTCATCTAATTGTGATTTAACTTGTGTTGTGTATAGGGTGTCAGTAAATTTGCTTGTATCTGTAGATTGCAGATATGAAGTAAAGAGTTAGTCTTCTGCTGACTTTCAATTAGAGGTGGAACATTTTCATGGATAAGTAGGGATAAAACCCAGAAAACCCTTCGGTCTATTAGGGACCGGTCATTATTTATGACCGGGGTTGGGTGTGAAGAGAAAATGGTGGCTTAACTGAAAAAAATACTTGTTTAAATGAGGTAACCAAAGCATTCTTAGACGCAGAAGTGGTGTAAGCAGATATATTGTTAGAACTTGTTATGGTCCGGTAATCGGACGTGGACCAAGGCTCGGAGAACTTTGGCGCCCGCGATTACTACAATGTAACGTAGAGAGGAAGAGAAGACTCTGAAAATGCCAAATGCGACAGTCTGGAGACTCAAAATTTTCCAGCGCCAACCATACTGGCGCAGAGCGATTTGGTCCCTCTAATTCTAACAATCTTCTTATGCCCCAGCCCTCGAATGCATTTATACACTCATACATGGGCCCTGACCAAGGCCCAAGAAGAGCTGTTAGACCGCCCCTGTGTTTCAGTTAAAGTAATGTAGACTTTGAGGTGTTATTTTGAACATTTATATTACAGTTTTACTACGATATACATATGAATTCCTTCATTTAACGATGGTATGAGTGACATGGTGTTAGCCAGAATACTCTGTGAAATGTGTCTCCGGTAGTGAGAGGGTTAATTGTTACTTACATAACAAAATAGTTGTACTGGTGGGGTAGAGTATTTTTTATGCTTTTTAATTGTGGGGTAGAAAAATATTTTGTTTCAAAAAATGATGGGTAATTAATTTTTTGTGGTCCAAATTACTTTCTCTTCACCCCCAACCGGCCATAAATAATGACCAGTCCCTTAGTGAAAAAGGCACTAGTTACGCTAGTTATAATATAAAAACAGCGCAAAAATAGCGTGAAATCAAGTTTAATTTCTATTGTTATATTCCCGCGCTTTTCGAGTTATTGAGCAAGCTTTTCAGCCAATCAAAAACGTTCTTATATTGCATATATATTATGATGAACTGCGCTCTTGCGATTCACATCCATTTAAGCTTTTACGGACAGACATTGCTCTCTCATCCGCATAGGCTTTTCATAAAGTATAATATTTAAGATCGGCGAATAATATTTTACCGCTAAATATGGTAACATCAATGGATCAACCTACTACAAAGCTAAGAACAGGGGGTATGCTTCCTTAGGAAATTTTGCATTTTGAAGTCTTATTTTCCATGCCCCAGACACCTTCCCCCGGTTTTACGACCCCGTTTTAGTAGGTAATTATGTCTTATTGTTGTAATAATTCTATAATTATTATTATTCATCGAATCTTAGCTTTTGACTTGAATTTGGAATTTCTACCTTATTGTAAAGTATGGAAAATTGGAAACTTTAAAGCGGAAGTACTTAGTTATTATATACATGTTACAGATATTATGTTATGAGAGTTGCAATCGCTGGTTGCAATTGGTTGCAATATCTTATAGATTTGCAACGTGACACAATGCTTACTCCAACACAACCACGAGGTGTGGGGAAAATGGAGCACACAATTTGGTTCAAAATGCCCCCGCATCAGTAAACAGAAGCAAAAATGAACAGTAACTGAAAAGGGATAAGCTATAGAAATATGGTTGAGGTTTGTATGTCGTAGTGAACAGGTAAATTTTGAGGTAATTCTGTTTTGTGAGGTTTGCCCAATGTCCCTTGAAGCTTGTGACGATATGAAATTTAATTTATATTGCATTTCGTTTTGCAGGTTTTCGTTAGCAATCTCCACCAAAACTAAAGCGACGGTTTAAAAAGGTAATGTTTTGTGTTAATATCTCGAACGTGGGATGCCAGTGTGTGTAGATTCTTTACATTGATTCGGCAGTTGATAACATAGTCTAGCTGAAAAATATAAGCAGAACTTCGACGTTTCAAGCGGAGACCCTTCGTCTGGAAGTTAGTAGGACGAAGGGCCTTTGCTCGAAACGTCGAAGTTCTCGTTATATTTTTCAGGTAGACTATCTTATCAACCGCCGAATCAATGTTTTATGTGACTACTGATAATATTTTAAGTGTATTTTTCTTGCTAGATAATTGCAGAAAGTACTACCACACATGAAAAATACGTAACATAATTTGCCGTCTAATCGAGCAAGCAAGGGCCCGTCGTGCCTTCGTTCAATAATAATTATAACGTTTGCACAGCTGCGAGCCTTTGCGGGGCATGAGCCAAAAAAATCGGTGTACAAATTTGTTTGTTTATTAAACTAGGGTACTTGCAAGGTAGTGGCTGTGAGGTTTTTATTGTTTTCTGTTTCTAGAAACATAAAGCATGACCCAATAGGCCAATAGTATAAAGTTTTACATATTATTGGCATTGACCCAATATATCTGTATGCCAGAAGCTATCGGGTTGCTGGCTGCCATATAGGCAGCGGAAAGTGGCGGGGTTTGGCTATGGGGTTGCCTCCAGGAAAGGATATGTTTGTGTCAAATTTGAGTTGCTTGTAGCACCATATGAACGAAATGGCCTGGTGAAAACTCACATAAAACCTTTCCCAGAATGAAGGAAATGCCATCTCAAAAATTTATTGTTTCAAAATCCTCCGCACCAAGATTTTGTCTAGCCTCCAAAAAAAACCTAATCTTCTGCTGCCCGTGGGCTGTCTTGTGCTGTGTTGGAGTACATATTCTAGCTTGCTAGTGTAACGTTCGAAAAAGATTAGGGCGACGAGCTTAGTTTGCCGGGATGAGACTTACTGATGCCATAATGAGAACTTCAATGTTTCAAGCAAAGGGCCTCTGAAGGTACTAACTGCCAGACGAAGGGCCTTCGCTCGAAACGTCGAAATTCTCGTTAGATTTTTCAGGTAGACTATCTTGTCAACCACCAAACCTTTGTAAAGAATCTACCCACACTGCCACCCCACGTTTGAGATATATCTCAATTACCTTATCCTAATACCTATTACCCTTATCCTAGTGCCTTGAGCTACCCTTGCTTAGCTCAGGCCAGAGCAAGGCTCACAGTGTAAACACAGCTATAGTTCCCACTATTAAAGTTATCCTGACGAAAGGACTATTTTCTATACTAATGTTCAGAAAGAAATTGAGGAGAACAGGAATAAGCTGGCTTCGATTGCTGATGCTGTCCTCTATTGTGGTCGTCTAGGTCTGGCACTACGCGGCCATCGTGAAGATTCTAACAATCATCCAGAGGTCGGCCAGTATTCTACTGGGGGTGTTGGCAATTTTATTGAAACTCTTAACTTAAAAGTGCGATCAGGTGATAAAGTTTTGGAGAATCACTTGAAAACATGTGGCAAAAATTGAAGCTACATTTCTAAGACCAGCCAAGATAATATAATCAAGTGCTTTGGTCAGGTTATCTCCGAACAGTTTGTAAACGATATTAAGGAAAGTAAGTTCTTTACTATTATTGCTGATCAGGCTGCATATTCGTCACACAAAGAACAAATGGGCTTTGTTTTGCGTTTTGTTGACAAAAATATGGATATTAGAGAAGAGTTTATTGCTTTCCCTCAGTGTAAGTGGGAATTAAGTGGAGAGAATCTTGCCAAACTTTTATTGGATGCACTTAATGAGCTTGATTTGCCGATTGAGGAATGTCGAGGACAAGGGTATGATGTTGCTGGTGCTGTTGCTGGTTGTGTAAAAGGTTTGGCTGCTCATATCTTAAGGCTTAATCCCACAGCTCTTTACACTCACTGCTATAGCCATAGGCTAAATTTGTCAATTTGCGATAGTTTGTCAGTTGTCGAGGTCAAGAAAATGCTCAAGCATGTGAAAGAAGTGACTTATTTTATCAATATTTCTCAAACTCGTAATATGCCTTTTGAGGAGACTGTTCACAATAGTTCTGAAACCGACTCAAAAAAGACTAGACTGCCAGATGTTTGTCGAACTAGATAGGTTGAACGTATTAAGGGTCTGAGAACTTTTCAAGAACTGTTCGTTCCTGTTTACAACTTGCTGATGATATGACAAATGGAAAATACAATCCTTCTCTTCGTACTGATGCATCCCATTTGCTTTCACTTATTTCTGATTTTGAGTTTGTTGCAATTTTGATAATTACCAGAAATATTTTTAACATAACTCATCCTGTAACACAGCTTTTGCAAGGCAAGAGTATTGATTTAATGGATGGTATTGAATTGGTCACTTCTTTGAAGACTAGTGTTGTTAATGTAAGGAATTCTATTGATTCATATCACGATCAATGGTATGAAATTGCTTTGGCATTAGCTGAAAAGGTTGGTCTTGAAGAATCTAAACCAGGGACAGTTGGAAGACAAACAACCAGAGCAAATCATCCATATAAGACTATCTCTGAGTATTACAAAAGAATAATCACTATTCCTTTAGTTGACCACCTTTTCTCTTCTTTGGATGCAAGATTTGACATTTATAGTGTCAATGCTTACCTAGAGCTTAGCATTGTGCCAACTAAGATGTTTTCCCTCATTAACGAAGGAGTTGATTGGAAAGCGAAGTTTAAGACTGTTTCTGATTTTTATGTTGATGATTTTCCCAATCGCTTAAGTCTAGATGCTGAGCAGTTATTGTGGCAAACTTTCTGCGAACAACGTGTTGGTCCTCACCCTAGTAATATAGCTACAACCTTAAAAGCTATAAATTTTGATGGTTTCGAAAATATAAAGGTAACACTTCGGATTTTAGGAACCCTTCCAATTACTTCTTGTGAGTGTGAGCGTTCTATTTCAGCGTTAAAGATTCTTGAAGACTATAAGAGAAGTACTATGGGTTAGGAACGCCTAAATGGTCTTGCTATGATGAAGATGCATCAGGAAATTATTCCAAATGTGGAGGACGTAATTGACAAATTTTGTATTGGCAACACTAGATTAAAATTTTACTGAAATTCTCTTTCTCGTTTCATGTAAACCTAAACATTTCTATGCTAAGCTATCATAGCTAGATTTGTAATAGCGGTGGTGAGGGAGGGGGGTAAAGGGTTAGAATAATAGAATTGACTTGGGATCGTGTGAAGATCACATCCATGAAATGTCTCATATTGTCACCCACTTCTAACGAAACTCCTTTTGCTTCTTTCAAAAGGTGTGAAGGCGGGTATCTGGCGCCATAACCAGATGTCCCATTTCATGAGGTAAATTTTTTGTTGAACCTGCTCTCAGAGTGCTGCAAATGGCGTTTCTGAGGTTCAAAAATAAAACATTTCCTGGGGGGGCACGCTTCCAGACCCCCCTAGGTGTCTAGCGCCCCCTAGGTGTCTAGCCCCTAGGTAACTCGAACAAACTTGTAGATCCCAAAAACGTACTAAAATTCCTGGATTCGCCCCTGTTTATCAGGATACTTTGTAGACTAGTTGCTCAACAGTTGATGTGAAAACATGTTTAGTGAGCATTGGTATTGTTGACCTTACCAATTCGCTGGCAGTGCTCCCAAATGCGCCTATCTTAGCACTTTACTCTGTGTAACACATTTTACTGAAGTTGTCAAGCTTGTCAAAAAGTTGGGTGTGATATTTTCTCGTGCCATGATCAAACACAAAATTTGAATTTAACATGCATTGAATATCTTCTGTGTGGTAATTACAAAATCTGTCAGAATATTCAAATATATCTATAAATTGGAAAGGATATACTTGAAAGGTTATTTAGCCTTCCCACTCCCACTGGAAGATCAAATAATGTTTGAGATTGCGTGAAAAATAGAGGTATGATAAAAGGATGTCTGAGGCATACATGAGGTAACTTTCATTATGCATTAGGCTCATGAGACTGTACTGTAATGAGCAAATTATACAATGAATTACCTTTTTCGTTGCGCGAAGATAGATCCACTAACCCATAATCATATCGAAACTCTTCTCCAATATTTATATTTTTTACAGCAAATGGTGCCAGTGTTGGTACATTATTAATTGTTTCTTTTTCATTCTGCAGTTTGCCTTTTTATGGGGAGTGTCGTTGACCAATCTTCCCAGTCCATTGGAGTATATTCCATCAATGCTGAAGATGTATAAAAGGAGAATAAGAATGTTTCATATAGAAATTTTAGGTGAAAATCGAGAAACTCAATCAATGTTCACTGTGATGCAGGGCTTTCAAGGTAAAAAATTTGCGCGCACGCTTGATCCCGCATGCAATTTTTGCTGCGCACGCGATCTTAATATTCAATAAATAAGGAGTTTTTTACATTTTTTTCCAGCGCTATTTTTAGTAACTTTAGAAAAAAAACTTACAGTACACACACAAATAAGCGTATTTTTCAGTGTTTAAACTTGAATTACGTAACGAAACAGAGTACACGTAACAAAGTAAATTATATAACAATTGTATTAATTCTTTCTAAAGTTTACTACTAAATTCATACTATATAATATAATTTATTTAAACAACCGATTTTGTAACCCGTGACGATTAAATTATATCATTGATAAAAGATTTATCAAACTATTTACAATTACATTTTAAAACACTTTGAGGGAAACGAGTTTTTGGAACATTCAGTCTTACAAAAAAAAATATTATAAAATCCACTACTTCTTAGTTCATAATCAGCTAATATTCTATCAGGTAAAAATTCTTGGAGCTTTAAGTTATTATGATTGTTCCTAAACAACTTAACAGCCAGTTTATACCGGCGTTCCCTCAAAGTAAAAATGTTCCTGTAATCTAAAGCTTCGCCATAACTTAAAGAAGGTACAATTATTCTTAATGCACGCTTTTGCAGGACTTCAATCTCATCATATAAATAGTCAGGAATATTAGAGTGCGCGCCATACCTGGGAGGCGTATTCAAGCACGGGCCAAATTACTGTGGTATATACTGTCATTAATGTACCTGTATTAGCATTTGCTCCTTTTAATAGTTCCAACTTGTACAGCCTTTTCCCTGCTTTCTTCACGATGTTATTAACATGTTCATTCCATCTCAAGTCGTCTTGGAAAGTAAGTCCTAGCACACGAGCAGAGTTGACTCTTTCGACCAAAACTCCTCCAATATCCAATGGTAAAAACAGCCGTTCTTCTTTTGAAAAGTCGACGATGAATTATTTGCATTTAGTAACACAAATTGAGTTTCATTTTGTTTTGAATAGTCCAGTCGTTGATCTCATTAACAAGACTTTGAAGGTTACTGTCACAGTCAGGTGAGATGCTTTCTGAAGCTGTGCTGTCGTCGACGTATTTCCATCGCTCTGTCCAACTAGACAAAAGGTCGTTAATCATCACGAGGAAAAGTATCGGACCTAATACAGTTCCCTGCGGAACCCCGCCGTTCACTGTTCGCCATTCAAAAACACATTCTTTTAATCTAACATCTTGTTTTCGATCTGTAAGGAAACTTCTGATCCAATTAGTCAACGTAGGTGGAACATTCATGTTGGATAACTTTTGAAGGAGAATAGAGTGATCGATAAGATCAAAAGCCTTCGAAAAATTGAGCAAAAACACTCTTACTGCCTTCTTAGTTCCATCGGTTTCACTAAGGACATATAAATGAACATATACTGAGACATATAAATGAATATTTTGTTCAATATAAGCGATTATGTCTTATAAAAATGGCGAATGTCTGAAGGTTAGTTAAAAATCGCATTTTCTCGTGGTTTTACTGCCATTCGCAATCAAACACGTCAAGCTCCGAATTTTTTATGTTCACTTAAGTTGTTAACACTTAACCAAGTAACGTCATTCTTACAATGGCAGTGCTTTATAAATAAATACAGCAAGCGATTGTTTTAAGGCAAGACATGTATGTTTGCTATTTGCCGTTGACAGGTTTGTGATTTAATGACACAAACTGTTCTGTATTTTCAGGGTATAGCAATGTATCATCCTCGGGTCTAAATGATGAACAAGATTTTGACTACATGATGGCGATAAAAATCAGCTTTCAAAAAGCCACTTCAATTATATCGCACTACATTATATCAACAGCCCTCACAAACCTCAGCGGCAATAATGATGCCAATAATGCCACCAACCAATTATTTACAACACCTTTTTGCCAATGGTTATCATACACTAATTATTACAGACTATACTATATTACTGAAGCTATCAAAGACATTTCAATGACAAGTGAATCAGGGTTCGAATTAGTTGAGAAAAGATGATGTGGACTTTTTTTGAAAAGATATGGCTCAATTAAATTGCTATATATAGCTCCATGAATGACCATGATTATATAGCTAGAGTGAATGAAAAAGCACAATGATGAAATTTTCACTATTTGGGCCAAAACAGTGTGCAAATTACACATTGCACACTGTTAATTTAAACCCTGAAGTGAATTCATATGTAAAACAACCATAGTCCATATTCTAAACGTGGTGCATGTGATGATGATGATTTAAAATACGAGCTCCGTAAAATTTCCACTTAAATTTCCACGAAAATATCAAATTAAACGACGGCAATTGGATTTCGCCGGGAGGAGACAAAAAGGTATATAGCGATGACACTACATCTATATCATGGCGAAAAAGTAAGAAAGTTCTACAAATTGAAGATAAAGAGAGGAAACAAATAAAAGCAAAGTTATGCTCATTGATATGTAGTGTACAGACTAATATAGTGACAAAGGAAGCTGTAGCTATAACCACAAGCGACGAAAATGGCGTCTGCCCTCTCACAACAACAATCTTGTCTGCCGAACTTGAAGGCGCTAAGCTCGACATAACAACATTGCAGGAAGGGATATTCTCATAAACAAAGATGTTATAAATAATGTTGATAACCGTCTTAACAAAATAAACGCTGAATTTGATGATTTTAGTCAACAACTTGAATATTGCAAGAAAGAAATATATATGTTACGCAATGGTCATATTGTGAAACCTAATTTGGCAGACAAAAATCACTCAAGTGAGAAAAGTGATTGTATTGATAAAACAACCAGCACAACAGATTCAACCATAAGTGTAGAATCACATTCTAAAACACCGGAAAATCAAGTCAACCAACCTACCAAAAATATCATTCCTTGTCCCTTCCTGTCACGAAGGGGTTGGTGTCTTAAAGGCGAAAATTGCGATTTCCTTCACCCAAATCCAACCATAAATGTAGGAACACATTCTAAAGCACGGGAACATCATGTTAACCAACCTACCAGAAATACCGTTCCTTCTCCATTCCTGTCACGAAGGGGTTGGTGTCTCAAAGGCGAAAATTGCGACTTCCTTCACCCAAACCTTGAACGAAACCAGCGCAATTGTGATTTTCTACATCCAAGTTTAAATCCAAACCAACACTATCGTCCTTTTCTATTCCCTCCTCAACCGAATGCTTGTCAACTGATACGACGCCCCAAGTATCCCCCTTACCCCCGACCATTGATGGAGTTTCCCTACCATTTACCACAATTACCACCCATCAGACAAGAAATTCTGGTCAATCGTTTGACGCGCCCCACGCATCCATAGAGCAGCACGACCGACAAAACATTTCATATACTGACCCCGTAGCTAAACAAATACCTAGAACAAATAATATGCCAGTTTGGACAACTAGACGGCAAATTAACTTACATAATCGTTTAAACTGTACCTCTGCACACACAGACGAAAGGTTCGAAACCACGAATAATTTGATACAAATTCCTATATTGAACCATGAAAATCGGAGACTAGGTTGCCCAAATGTCCAAAGATACCCACTATAATTTTTCCTTTAAAATGTCAGATCACTTCTGCCGAAAGTTGATGGATTAGATGCTATTCTTAAATTAAATCATGCCAGTTTGGCCCTTATCACAGAAACATGGTTGAACGAAAACATTGACGACGATGCAGTTCAAATACATGGCTACTCTTTGATACGTCGTGATAGAAAATATAGGACTGGAGGAGGGGTGTGTGCTTATAAAAAGTCACAGATCCTCTTTAAAATTCTAACTTGTTTGCAAGATGTTTGTTTTGAAACTCTGTGGCTTTACCTGATACTACACAAACTGTTCCGAGGTTTCTCATGTTTGGTTGTCTGTGTGGTTTATCACCCATCATCCAGCAACAACAACTCACTTATCGAACACCTTACTATAAAGCTTGAGGTTGCCCTCTCCATGTACCCAAATGCAGGCATAATATTAGTTGGGGATTTAACAAATGTCCAGTTTCCGCAATACTCAGACATTTTACGTTAAAGCAGATTGTTAAATAACCTACGAGAGGAAATGCTATATTGGATTTAATTTTGACAAACATGTCAGACTTTTGTAACATCCCCTTGGTAATTCCACCCATAGGACACAGCGACCACAATTCAGTGTTATGCTCATATAAGGAAGGTACAACTAAAAACGCCCACACGAAAGTGAAAATCAGACAGGGAAATAATGCTGCAAAAACTGCTTTTGGAAAGTGGTTAACCGATTTTAATTAGACCGTTTTATACAGCACTATTTCATGTGAACAAAAATTAGACCTCTTCCAAGATATCATGAATGCCGGATTGGATTGTTTCCTCCCGATAAAAACTGTAAAATTACATGATAAAGACAAACGTTGGGTAACTCCCGAATTAAAAAAAATTATCGGAACCAGACAAAAGGCATTCCATCATGGAAAAAGTTCACATTATCAGCAGCTACGCAATCAGGTAAACAAAGAAAGTAAGAAGCTCAGATCCACATTTCTTGAGAAAAAATTAGAACAGTTAAAGCTAAACCCTAACCCAAAAAAGTGGTGGCAATCAATAAAACAGTTATCAGGATATCCTAAGAAGAAAGTCCTTTCAACTCTTGTCGTGGGCAATCAGGTGGTGTCAGGAAAAGCCCTGGCCGAAAACATTAATGACGCTTTTGTCTCAGTTACCAAAGAAATCCCTCCTTTGAATCGTCTTCATATCGACATTTTACCGGAAAACAGCCATTTTGAGATTTCACCAGAGTTTATCATTAAAGAAGAAGAGGTATACCATAAATTATCCATTATATCAACTTCCAAATCTCCTGGTCCAGATGGAATACCAAACTGGGTCCTGAAGTTCTACGCCTATGTACTTGCTTCCCCTGTAGCATCAATTTTCAATGCTTCTATCCAACAAGCGACTGTTCCGAACATGTGGAAAAAAGCAAATGTCATCCCAATTCCAAAAATATCATCACCTGAGGCATCACCAAAGACCTTCGCCCCATTTCGCTTACATCTACCCTGTCTAAAACCTGTGAACGTTTTGTTTCTGATTGGCTGCTTGAGTATATAAAGGAAAAGATTGACAGGCGACAATTTGGTTCTTTAAAAAACTCCTCAACAACTCATGCCCTATTAAGCTTTGTACATCACTTGTTATATGAAACTGATACATCAAAAACCGCTGTAAGGGTTTTCTTGCTCGATTTTTCGAAAGCTTTCGATCTTATAGACCACAACATTCTGCTGTACAAGTTATATGAAATGAAGGTACCATCGACAATTACAAATTGGATTAGAAGTTTCCTTTTTGAACGCAAACAACGCGTCAAGATAGCTAACTGTGTATCAAATTGGCAAACTTTAAACGGAGGTGTGCCACAAGGAACAGTTCTGGGACCAGTACTTTTTCTTGTTATGATAAACGACCTTCTCACAGACTGGAATAACCGATGGAAATACGTCGACGATAGTACTATCACTGAAAGTATTATACCGGATATCAATAGCATCCTCCAAGAGCTTTTAAGGATATTAAAAGGATATTATCTATAATTGGACCATCGTTAATAATATGAAACTGAACATTAGTAAATGCAAAGAATTGATAATAGACTTTGCAAAAGATAAACAGGACTTCCCACCTTTAATTATAAATGGCGTTGCTGTAGAACGTGTATCATCAGCTCGGGTTTTGGGACTAATGTTCAGGATAATATGAATTGGAACGAACACGTAAACAATGTTGTCAAAAAAGCAGGAAAAAGACTCTACATGCTGAGAGTGCTGAAACGATCAAACGCTGATACGAACACGTTAATCACTGTGTACACTACTATTACTAGAAATACACGCATGCAGTAACCCCTCGTCCATTTGAACCATAGTTAAGTTATAACCAAACAATTTACTCCCAAAAAGTTATTGTAACATGAAGTACTGAGTCGACGAATGTAACCATGGTAACACGCAACATTGTATATTTTTATATTTTAATTTGTAGAAAATCTTATTTTGTTTTTAACTATAAAATTATCAATTGTCCAACTATATAAAGTGGGTATGCTATTGTGTACTCTTTTAGCTTTGTTTTACTGTAACATTCAACTTTAGACGTTCACAAAACGTTTCGAACTTTTAGAAAAACTTCAACTGCTTTTCGAGGAGTATTTTTATACTTCGCACTTGCTTTTGCATTTTTCTTATTTTTCTATAACATATTTGAATCAATACTAAAATACTCTTAAAGATCATTAGATCAATCAATGTTGTATTGACCACACAGAATGATCTATACATTTTCAAATTCACAAACTATACTGCATGCTATGTTAAAAAATCGGCATGGAAAATAGACACTTGCCTGTTTAAAACGCTCCTTTTTCGGTCTTTCGACTGTTTCTCCTCTTGTTAATTTGTCCTCTAAATAATTTTCATTTATCTTGTTTTGGAGACATAGAGACTTACTTATAAAATGAGTGCAAAACTAATTTTGAAAAAAGTTTGCAAAATTGAATCTTCTCTCGGCTTGAACTTGCGCATGCGCATAACTTACGAAAAGGTCCAGTCCAGTCCATGACAAAAAAAAATGGCGGATGACTTTGCATTCCACAATGTTTTCACATACCCGGGTGTAAATCTCCGAGCGGAATTAGTACCCTCGCACGGCGCTTCGCGCCGGCTCGGGGATAAGACCTGTTCTCGAATACGCCTGCCAAGTCTGGCATTAACATCCAAGATTATTTGAGCGAAGACATTGAAAAGATTCAGCGGCGGGCTTTGCGAATCTCGTTGCCATTAATGAGTTACAGAGAAGCCCGGAATTTTACTGGTATCCCTTTACTAAAAGCAAGGAGAGAAACATTATGTGAACAATTTTTTAAAAATAATGAGAATAATGAAAAAACTAAGCGAACTATTGCACCATAAAGCAACAACAGACTATGAATTGCGACCAAGATTAATTATCTATGTAGAACTGAACGTTTTAGGAAATCGTTTTTTCCTCAAATTATTTCCAAAGAAAACAGTAAATAACTGAATATAGAAGTATAGGCCTATTGACTTTGCTATTTTTGAACTTTTAATATTCTTCATAATGTAATATAACGATAACTTAATACTTTTTAACAGTAGATGCAAATATTGTAAATTTCTGATGTAATTTAACCTATTGGTTACAAAATCAGTTTTCAAATAAACTATTATTAAACCGTGTCATTGTTGTTGCTACATAGCTTATGATGATAATGCAGATAAATATTTAATGATTTGTTATTAAATTTATATAGGTTTGACCCAAATGATGGTCTGCTTACCACAACTTCTTGCCTTCATGGAGGAAAAAGAAAAGGAAGCTTCCTGCCTCAGCTGGGTAATATTTCTCCCTTTGAGAACCTTCACTCTGATTTATGAGCTCCCCATTATGTGAGCAAAAAATCCCCTTGGAAAAATTCATTTCTTGTGAAAACACCTCGTCCTTAAAATAGCAATAAATTGGAATTATTCTTTGGTATTTGACTGCATAATATAATGTCATTTGGAAACTTGTTAATGTCCTTAGCATAATTTTGCCCTGGTTGTTGACAAATTTTCCATAGTGAAGCAGAAAGTATAATGCTTCTTTTCATGATATTGAGTCACATTGAGCTCAAGTAACAGGCATGTAAACTGCATTAAAGTGCATGTAAACTATTTTAAGTTACTGTTATATAAGTATGTAATATTTATAAATCTGACAAGCTCATATTGAACTGTAAGTTGCTTTATCAGTTAAGTTATTGTGTTATACTGTAGTAAAAAAGCCTGACAGTAAGTTGTTGGTTTTGAATATATAAGTGCATACTTATGGGGACAATTTATGAGCTCTAGCACGCACACATTACTCAATAGTCAATACCAAAATTTATCCTTGTCTTGTCTGAGCTGAAGTAGCTCATATGAACGTTGGGTAATTTGTGTTGGACAAACATTGAGATTTCAAGTTATAAAACATTGCAAATAACTACAACACAATAGAATGGGATTTATTTGAACAACATCAGCAATATTGCAGTATCAATGATAGCTAGATGTGATTATTTAAAATCCCTGTACCTATGTAGGTCATTAATGAAGTGCTCCTCGAATCCTTCTTCGTCTTGCTCTTTAAATTTTGCCACAACCTCCTAGTAAAGGAAACAATTCAATTAGTGCAGTCAGTAGGAATGCAATTCGTAGCCACAAGATTGGGTCATTCCAAAAAACATCCACACTCGCCCTGTAGAGGGAAGTTCAACCACCTTCCTTTCTAGTGCTGTACTCTTACTACTATCAGTAATTTATATGGGTTGTGCTCGTATGATTCGTGCTGCCGTACGGACAGTATGACGTTCTAGTGTTCAGGGGCCGGTTGTACGAAGCCCGTTGGAAGCCTTAAACGGTGGATAACTCGAAAATATAGGTCAAGTCTATACAATCGTCGAACAACCAAGCTAAAATATTTCAACTTGAATAGAACAATTATATTTGCAACTATATATTAGTGGCATAAGATTTAAGTTCAGTCATTCAACAAATGTGTGAAAGTGTTTTTTAATTTTGGCTTATCCACCGTTTAAGCTAAACGGCCTTGGTACGACCGGCCCCAACCCCTGAAATATTTGACGGTACCCCCTGAATGCAAATGCCGCAACATGCTAAAAAATACAACAAAAATACAACGAAAGACACAGTTTTATTTTAAGCAAAATCGTTATTTTTTCATCCCAATTGGCTATTCGTGTCATAAAGTACACGAACTACTTCATTTCGATCATTTATTGAACAACTTACTGGTAAAAAAGAGCGTTAAATAACGTAGGAACAGTAGTTGAGCATCCAAACATTTTTTCGCGGGAAAACTGAAAAGGTTTATCCACGCCAGATCCGAAGTATTTCATATTTGTTTGTGTTTCTGAGTTGCTTGCTTTGGTGTTTCATTAGGAACGGCTATTTAAATACGATTTGAACCGAGGAAAACTTACCTCAGGGCTGAGGCGTCTTCATTGAATCATCCAAACGTTTTTTCTGTTATCGTTCTAGAAGTTTAACCTAAAAAGATATAAAGTAAATCAGTGTTTCCAGATCTTGTCTGCACTAATCATGTACAGTAGGAAGGTGGCGCCCAAAACGTACAGACTCACTTACTTTTAAAAAAAGTTGGACGAGCACTCATCTGGGCTTCAAACCGTAGACGATCGAAGCTCTTCTGATCTGATTTCCCAGGATTATCTGCAGGTTTACGTCGCATACAGGGTACTTGCCCCCATATATGGCAACTAATTCCAAATTTGGTCTAGTCGTTACGTCATCTAGAGGGTATTTGTTCCCATATAAGGCTACTAATTCCAAATTTGATCTAATGATTACTCGATCCATTAGACCAAATTTGGAATTTGTTGCCATATATGGGGGCGAGCGCCCTGTAGATGATGTAAGAGTGCGGGTAACCTTGAGAAATGAGATTAGATCTGATTCTGATCACCTACGTACGGTTTGAAGCCTGGACGGGTGCTCGTCCAACTTTTTTTAAGTGTAAGTGAGTCTGTTTTGGTTATACCTTATATGATTGATGAACACACAATCTGGAAGCATTAATCCTGCCTGCTAAAAGACAAGGAGGATTAAGAATAGGATGATGCCAAACTGTATTTCAAAGTTTGTTGGAGCGAATAACGAAAATATCGTTATGTTACACGCACGAATGAATTTCCTTTGATCATGACCACAACATACCCCTCTTGTGAGGAGACCCTCGATTGGGTCTCCTCATTTCAGTTCCACACCAAGCAAGCTGAAACAAGGGCGTCAATCCTGGCCATTCCTGGGCGGATGGGGAACGAATCCGCCACCACCTTTTAGCTGTAGGGGCATGTAATTACCCCCCCCCCGCACACATAACCTTTTTCCTCTTTCGCTTATACGACATGTTCTGAATCTGTCTTCCATCAATTGCATGCAACGGCTCTCCAGCGAATTTTGGGAGAGCATGCCCGCACCCCTAGTGTCAACGTGCTTTCGGCAATCGATACCTGCATGCGCATTCTCGCTAGCCGCATGGGGTCTCAATAGTTAATTTTGGCTTTGGGTGGGCAATGTACCACCCCCGTTCTTGGAGCGCAATGTACCAAAACCCTAATGCGGAAATGCTCTGAAAACGTTAAACGTGTTACATCCACCCCCACATTTTCCACCCCCACAATTGCCTGGCCGTGGTGGAGTCGAACCAGTGACCTTGGTAGTCCAACGCTTTACAAACTAAGTCACGAGATCAAGTCGGTTCGAGTAAGTTGATATTTCGGGTCACGTTATCTGTTAAAAATCCTGTGTTAACCTGATGATTGCCTTGACCAGGCATGAAACTTTAAGTAGTTAACAAATGTTTGTATAATTTTGATTTATTAAATATTATATATATATATATATATTTAATATATTTGAAGATTTGTAATCCAAGCATTTTTATTAAATTATAATTGTTTATAAATTATCGTGTTCTCTGGATTGGGATATATTTAATTTGAGCTTTCGACTCGGTGCTTCGAGTTTCATCAGCAAGTTCTGTGTTTGAATCTGCGCGCGGTTGTTATGGTCATGTGAATTATGGTCATCTTTGTTAATTGCGTTTTGGTGTTCTGTTATTCTCGTCTGTATCTTTTTTGATGTTTGTCCAATGTACTTCTTGGGGCAGTTTTTGTAGGGAAACATGTAAATTGAGTTATGTTTTTCAGTTATATTCGTTTTTCCTTTGTGTTTTGTGAAGTTTGATATAAGTTTGCACATTGGTTTGTGTGCGACGCCAATGTTGAATGGTCGGAGGAGTCTAGCTGTAATTTCCGATGTAGTGTGTATGTAACGAAGTGTAATTCTTGTTTGGTTGGGTTGTTCTTCGTCTGTTTGTCCATTATGTGATATTATTTTGTTAATGAAGTTTAGGGGATAGTCATTTTTGTGGAAAGTATAGTATAGATATTTGCGTTCGTCATATATTGCAGTGTGTATCAATTCTGTTAAAAAGTGTTTCGATGCAACCATTTAATATTGACGTCGCACACAAACCAACGGGCAAATTTAGATCAAACTTCACAAAACACAAAGACAAAACTAATATAACTGAACAACATAACTCAATTTACATGTTTGTCTGCGAAAACTGCGCTAATAGCTACTGTTAGTACATTGGACAAACATAAAAAAAGATTCAGACGAGACTAACAAAACACCAAAACGCAATTAACAGACATAAGCATAATTCATTTCCAGCTAAACACTCAGACGACAACGGACACAAATTTAACTGGTCACAAACAAAATGCCTAGGACAAGCTAAGACAAAACATGCCCGTGAGTTTAAAGAAGCGTGGCAAAGTATAGATAAACAAACATTTAATCGTCATATTCATATTTCTACGATATACTTACAACTTAAACGCTCTCACAAGATTCCGTCATCTTCATTAACCTTTATCCCACCCACAACGTCCCTCCCAACATCGACTCATAATAACAATATTCACCGGCGTTGCATAGCAACCAATATTGAAGACTCGAAGTGTCTTATCAACCGAAATTGCGAACCCGCAGACTTCAACACAGAAACGTTCTGATGAAGACTCGAAGCACCGAGTCGAAAGCTCAAATTGAATATATCATAATCCAGAGCACACGATAATTTATACAAAATTATAAAATGATGTTTCGAAATCAGTTTTCAGTTTGCGATCTGGTCGACCTGTCTTTCCTCTATGTAATTTTATACTATTTAATGCTGTTTAAGCAAATACGAATCATTTTGAAGATTTCACTGAGTCACACGTATAGTTAGCAATAACTATTATCTACTTTGACCAACTATTATCAACTTTTTAACGCTATTTTGATCAACTTTTTAACACAAAAATTAGTCTTGTTACTTGAAATACATGCATGCAGCAACCCCTAGCCTGCTCGCAGACGTTGTTAAAAACAAACGTCTGCTGAACCAAGCGCCACATCGAGTTCTGCTATATTTTTCCCTTAACCAATCAGAATTTACCTTTCAAATTCTGGAAAGTGACGTTTTGCGGTATATTCAATATAATGAACATAATTTTAAGTTCAATATGGAGTTCAACGAAGCTGTGAGCAAATTGTTATAATTAATTTATGCATTTTCACAAGAATCACGCTTTTATATCAGAGATTCTGATTGGACGATCAAAATAGACATTGTGAAATTGCAGAACTCGTTCTGGCGCTCGGTTCAGCAGACGTTTGTTTTTCGTCGTGCTTGGCGTGAGAAAAACAACGTCTGCGAGCAGGCTAAGCAACCCCTCGCCACAGCTAAACAACGACAATTTCCAACATTATACCGTAAGCGTTTTTCTTGCAAAATCTGCGATGCAAAATGCAGGAAAAAGGCCGTTGCAGCAGCACTCTTTCTTCTGGAAATGGGATTCGGTAAATCAGTCGCCGTGTTTGGTATCTTCAATTCCGGCATAATTTTCGCTAAAAAACAGAATTGAATTCTCTACACCCCCGGCTCCCCTCTCCCATTTATGACGCACTCAAAGGACAGCGTCATATAAGGGAACTTCTTGACATAAGTGTTTTCGTTCATCTCAAATGAGTTTGAAGGAAAACAATACTCTAATAGCTTGAAAGGAAAACTGTAAGGAAACCGGGAAATATATATAGAGTTAGAAGTTAAGGGTTCAAATAATTATAACGTTTCGAAATGTTCACAAAACTAAACTGCATTTTACCGATAAAAATTCCTTTTTGAAATGAAATGAGTTTAAAATATAAGTGGAACAATGATTTCGTTCTCCTTTTAATTTAGACCTTTTTAATCATATAAATATACGATACTTTAACCGTAAATACATGAAAAACTATATATATAAAGCTAAAGGCAGGTCGGAGTTTTTAGACCAAAAATACATCAACACTTTCATTGTTTTAATAATATAAACCCTTTTTTCGTTCATTTGTCGCTTGGACACTTCTTATCTTTTTTGATAAAGTTAAAGCGATAAGATCCGTCCCATAGCTCTTCCAATGAAGTCCCAAAAGCGACCTTTAATTCAGACTTTCTCACTGGCAAGTTTTTCTATAATCTCACTCACTAGTCACTCCACTCCTGACAATCTGCCGTACTTTTGAGATCAGTGAGATGACCACCCACCAACCTTGAACCACGCGCCCGCGATTATTGATGAACTTTAGATCTCCCATGGATTTCCTTTTTCCGGGTGTGATAAATAACCGAGCGGAATTAGTACCCTCGCCCCGGGTATCGCTCGGAACGGCGCTTGGCGCCGTTGGCTCGGGGATAACCACCCCCCCCCGCACCCCTCCAGTAGCTGCTATGGTGACCGGTCCTTATCCTGTGAACATGGAAGGTTGATGCCAGTAGTTGGCAGAAGAGGTCGTGAGAGTGCATCCGCATTACCTTTCTCACGACCTAGTCGATGTACGATGTAAAAATCAGACTCTTTTCAAGGAGCAGTACAGAGCAGTAAATACTTAAGACCTTAAGACCAGTAAATACTTTCTCGCCACCTTTGCAGCTTTGGGCAGTTCGTGAAGTGGAATTTATATTAGAAGACGGATTTCTGTCTAAGCTGTGAAACTTGTCTGAAATGGGAAACTTGTCTTGATTTAAATTCGGTAAACGATGGGTTTTGCACCTCAACTTTGACGGAAAAATTAGACATGTTTCCAGTCTTATACGATTTATACCAGATGAATAAATCAAGACGGATTTCAGCTGGTAACATGAAAGAGACTGGGATTGAGGGTTTCGGAATTTTTGTGATTTATTCGTCCGATGGTCATTCATATCAGACAGAAATACATCAGACGAGTTTCCAGACTTAGATAGAAATCTGTCTTCTAATATGAATTCAGCTAAAATTAATGACTACTTGGGTGAATTGGACTAGGTCACATGTCTGAGTAATACACTGGTGTATCAAAAAAGGTAAATCCAGTTTCGTACAATATGATTCAATTTAAAATGGCAAGTCGAAATCGAGATTCTGCACCATTGGAAAACGAGTGCAAACTTATTGGTTGAGTATGGAAATTATTCTCTTTTCGAATCTAAATTTAAGAATAATCAAATTTTGGTGAATTTAACGATGGTTTAACTCCCCATTTAATAACAAAATTTTGTGGTTAAAACACTTTATGAAACTGGAAGTTTGCAGAGAACTTGCAATGCCTAATGTTTCCCACATACACAACCTCCACTTGGGCAAATGTTAAGAAAGTTGAAGATTATTTTTAGGCACAGAAGTGGAAAAATGTGTTTTCGCCCAGCAGTTTCCAATTGTATCATATTTGCCCATTTTTGTTCGCAATGATACAAGTAAGGTATCATTTGACAGCTAAAGACTTCATTGATACAAAAAAGGTAAATCTATAAAATGAATACCTAATTACGCAATGTACTTTATATTCCAAACTTGGATTACATTTTAGTATACTCCCTCTATACTGATCAACTGACTCACTGCACTTTAATAACATATTGTATTAATAGCTGATTTGTCAGTGGCAAATTCTTAACTACCTGTAACAATTAATCCTTAATTGCAACAAAATATCAGATAGGGCTGTTACATTTAATACCTGTACCCGAAAAATACAATAAGAACTTCGACGTTTCAAGCAAAGACCTTCGTCTGGAAGTTAGTAGAATGGTTGGGGGGGGGGAACATGTGCTTTTATGGTGAATACAAAAGGGATCATGTGATAAAAAATAAACCAATCAGATGGATTTAACAATACAAACTATAAACAAAATATGAAAATCACATTACAAATATCTATTACATGTAAGGAGAAGCAAACAAAACAAGGAAGTCAGAAATTAGGGAACTATATATGAGATGAGGTGAGATGTAGAGTATCTGCTGATGGCAGGCATAAACAGATGAGATAGGAGTTCAATGTAAGAGAAGCAATAATTAATGCAGTGATGATGAATGGTGCCAATGGGAAATGAGACGCATTTCTTAATTGCCTTTTGCTGCTATTGCCAGTGTTGAAAAGTCTGTGATTGCCAGTGTTGAAAAGTCTGGCAACAGCTTGTTTAGCATCATTATTTGCGAGAGCACAACAATGCTCACAAAACTTTATCCTTAAATATCATCCACTTTAACCAATGTAGAGCATGCCACATTTAATGCATGAAATACAGTAGTTGAAATGAGAGGAGATGGATGTGAAATGGTGCTTAGATTTTGGTGCGGAAATTGTAGTGGAAGAATCTATATAGTTTTACACAGCTTCACACCACAAGGAAAGGTGCTCCTCTCATCTCATCTACTGTATTCTACTAACTTCCAGACGAAGGGCATTGGCTTGAAATGTCGAAGATCTTACTGTATTTTTCCGGTAGTTTTACACAACAGTCAACCGCAGAATCTTCCTTATACTCTACCAACACTCGCACCGCACGTTCAAATACCTGTACCCCCCTGTCGAAGACTTCGATTTCCAAGGAAGTTAATTAATCAATTTTTCCAGACGTGTAATTGAAGAAAATGTGAGGAAATTGCTGTTTCCAGAGGAGTTAAAATGTAAAATAGCACTTCCGAAGGGGGTTGAAGATTCTTCCAGAGGGATCAGTTACACAGATTTTTTTACATTCCAGAAGGGTAAAAATCATGAAAGGCAGAAGCCTTCGACCAGGAGGGGGGGGGGGTAGTTTTAAATGTAAAAGCACATTTCACATAAAATGGTTCCTGGCGCATAACTTTTGCAAGATTTGCAAGGCGATATAGAAATATGAAGAAATTCCTTCATGGTCAAAACTAACCTTAACCCTGCTCGAGCCTTTTAATGGCAGCTGTAGTCCATCGATATCTTTACGGTTCGTTTCGATTAACATCTTCCAGAGGCACTGATTCCATATTCTTTCTACAGCTTTGCTATAATGTGCTTGTACTTCATGTGACTGGAATATAATGACAGAGTGCTTCCATTCTCGAAAAAATAATTTCCTTCTCAACCGCTCTAAATAGTTTTTTTCTTGACAAAATTTCCTTGCAAATATTTTGGAATTTCCTTTCCTAATATTTTGAAATTTTTTCTTGTGAATTTTGAATAGAATTAACGAATGTTAGTTGGTATTTTACGTATTTAACCTAACGATTCGAGTTTTAAAACATATTATATCAGTATAATTTTGAAAAACGGGTTAAAAGCATCAAGGAGGTTGCTGGGGAGGAGTTGTCAAAGCCTCAAAGGAGATGACAATTCCCTAAGGTCGTAGTCGTGATAAAATTTTCTCAGCATTGATTATTTTTATACTAGAAATGCATGCATGCAGTAACCCCTCGCCACAGCTAAACAACGACAGTTCCTAAACATTTCTAAGCTTTTCGTTGCAAATCTGCATGCAAAGGATGATTTGTTCAAAACCAGAATAGACTTAGTCAGAATGCGATCGTGAAGGGGTAAAAAGAGGCTATGAGAGCAGAGAGCTAGGGTTGTTGAATTGCTTAACTGGAAAATATGGCAGTTTCGCCAAAAATTTTACTACTGGAAATGGCATTCGGTAAATTAGTGGCCTACTGACCGAGTCTGTTTATATCTGGGTTTCAGACAAAATTTTGGCGGGGAAAACGATATTGAATCCCTCTCCACCCCCCCCCCCTAACAAAGGATATTACCATTTAAATGGAGTACTTGACGTAAATACTAAGTGTTTCCGTTCATCTCAAATGTGCCATGACAATTTTAATCACATTACTGTAATAGTTTGGAAGGAAAACAAAGGAAAACTGGAAGAAAATTTATATATAGAGGAATTATATAAAGGAATTTTAAGGATTTTTGCAAGGATAAACAGTAGAAATTTGTTTCAAACTGTAGAAGCACTGTAGTCATGGCAACACGATCAGTAAGGCAATGTAGTTAAAATATTAATGGTTTTAACAATAGAATACTGCAATATATCATGTAGGTATGTTATTATGCATTCCTATACTTTATTTTAATGTAAAATTGAAATATTCCACCGTCCGTTCAATATAAACCGCCGCAGTGTTGAAAAAAGTCCCCAAAATTGTGAACTTTTGCCGAGAAATTCCTGTCTCGATGCTGGATGCCAGAGGTCCCGGTATTCGTCATATTTTCAAATTATTTTCTGTGACCCAATTGGTTTAAAAAATGCACCGTTTACGACGTTTTAAGAGTAAAAATTTAGAAACCGGGGGGTGAAATAACTAGACGACAGGCCAAAAATGCAAAACTCGGAAAGCAAACAAATTATTGTCAATAGTTTTCGTAGCGTTAAAATGCCTATCACCCAATTTTTTTATATCATAAATGTACAGTAGAACCCTTAAACAGTGGCATTTAAAAAAAATATTTCCATTTTAGCGTATTTTTGTGAGCCTTAAAAGTACCAAAACAACGAATTTTTTGCATGATTTCTCTTTTGGCTGAGCGCGATTATATCTCGAGGGATCGGGCCTAGTGACGTAGCGCGAGTAACCTAATCTCATATTTACATCTTCTCCGCTATTCTGCACTATTGAGCTTGGTATTTTCACTGCATTTTCAACGAAAACATGCCCAATAGATGTGTAGCTGGCGGTTGTTCGAACCTTCCTGACCCTTCCAAGAGTATTGGTCTTCATAAATTTCCAGAAGAAAACGATTTAGACAAGAAAAGACGGCGATGTTGGGTTACATTTGTGCGAACAAAACGGGTGAAATTGTCGCCAAGGATTTTGAAACTCTATTTATATCGATCCCTGGAACGACTTTCGTTAGTCGTGCGGTATTAAGAAGGGATGCAGCGATTGCGGCTAACCACCACTGAGCTATACTATATTACTGAAGGAACTGCTCGGCAGAAAAAAGCTTCCGCAAAAACATGGCGGATTTTGGCCTTTGCTGACGCCACATGGTTCCTTTTGGCCATGGTAATTACCACTGACAAACCGCGATCCTAACTTTCCGACGGCATCTTTCACCCCCCTGGTTTTTGATAAATATTTTACGTTTTGTGGATATGAAAAATGGGAAATTCGAAATGATTTGGAAACACAGGAATAAAAGGGTTGGGTTTATATGGTTGGAGTAGATAAAGTTTCTCTGTGAGTAGAAATTTTGGGTGTGTTTTCCTCATATCAAAAATTCTTCACAATTTTCTACAATCCTATAATTCAATGGTAACAATCTTTCTATAACTCAATTAATATAAATTTCTCATCCTATACTCATCCTATATCAAATCTCAAGATGTTTGTGTTTTATTTTTTTTTGATGTTTTTTGTCTTGCATAAAATAATTTTTTAGCTCTATTAAACCTCCTTTATTATCTTGTAAATATGAGTTTTATTAGCTCAATAAACACAATAGAATATATAATATATTAAAATGAATATCCAAAATTAATGATTGACTAAATCTCAGATTGGCTAATGAATGTTATGTTTGTTTTGATGTTTTAAGCACTATGAATTAAATCAGCCTAAGATTTTCTTTCTATTTATTTTTTTGTTTTGTACAACTTGCCTTTTTTCTCCTCTTAGTTTATTTTTGTATTATTGGAATTATTGTTTACTTTTTATCAATTCATTATTCAAATTGTAAAATTATCTTGTAATATTTTGCACTAGAATTGTACTATCTATATTTTCTGTAGAATCTTGAGTTTTACTATTTATGACACATTTGTATCCACAGACAGTTCATATTGTTTTTCTAGTTCGACATGTTTACATTCATTTTTGCTACCAGAAAGAGATTTTTCTTTGACATTTGGTCATGTTTGGTGTAAAGTCAGAATTTAGACTTTTCTTCATTTGATATTTTAATTATCAATTGTGTATATCAACAATCAGCTCCTCTTCACCCAGTATCTTCTTCACACTGCTGCTTGGCCTCACCTCCTCTTCACATTGATTCACCTCATATTAATGTTTCAAATTAATTAACCAGATATACAACCTGCATAAAAATTCATTCAAAGGACTCACAGGGCAACTACAGGATTATATCATTTAAACTCTACCATTTTAAAGCATTTGAAATATTATTTAACAAATTTCAAATTTTAGATTTACCAAATTTTATTTTTGAAATTTCAAATAACCATTTTCGTATGTGTTTTACGGGTTACTCATCATCACAAATCAAATTGTCATCCAAACATCAACCAATTACATAGCAACATAAAAGTATAATTAACACACCAAAATTATGTAAAATTTAAACAAATTCGCAAAAAACAAATGATATTAATCAATTCTACAATTCATTATTATTCTATTATTATGTTTATGCATTATTATATGAATTATCATTCGCTTGATTTGGAAGATAAATACAGATGAAGACGTAGAAAGAGAAAAATTGAAGAAAAAACACAACAAAAAATACAAATGCAAAAAATACAACAGTAGCAATGCAAGCCTACAAATACTAGAAAGTGCCATTGGTCACAGGACATTTATTATACAAGACATTGTTTTTATACAAATTTTTTTTGAAAAGCGATTGCGGCTAAAATGCCGAATAGAATAGGAAATCAGACACTAGCTGCTCAGATTGGCTGAACTGGGCTCTTAATGAGCATTAAAAATCCTCAATCATTCATCCATCATTGCATCTCATCATTAAATGTTATTTAATAATTGAGATTAAAGCAAGACGAAGCAGGAAAATAAGGCAAGCACATGCAGAAGCATTTGCATGTCAATAGATTCAAGACAAATAGTGTCAAGACATAATTATTATGATATATATTTCTATATGCTTTAATTTCAATTATTTTTACAGTAATATTATTTGTATAATATGATTATTTTATTTTGTTGTTAATTTTGTCAAGGAGCCACCTATTTTCCTCAAGAGCCTCACCTCACCTTTCCCAGAGGCAGAGAAGATCCAGAAGATGTGGCCCCCCACTCCTCCTCCCCCTGCTGTCTCGCTGCCCTAGGGTTGGTAAAAAAGGGGTTAATGTATTATGGTTATGCAATTAAAAATTTTTTTTACATTTGTTTAAAATTTTGGAAAAAATAAATAGTTTCTCTAGTTTCTTTCTCTAACCCTAGCGGTCATAAATAATGACCGGTCCCTTACGTTTTTGTTTTTAATACAACACAAGAAAAAAGTGTCGTTTGTGTTCTGCTTGACTGCTTGTGGATTTCATAATTCAATATTACTTCTCACCGGTTAGAATCATGAAACTTTTAATACTTTTTTAATTAAAATCGTATGTTTTTTTAATCGTTTAGGCAGCTTTATGAAAAAACTTTTTAGAATGTATAAATATTATATCAAAACTTTTCACCTGAAGCACTCAGACTTTAATTGTGTGTTTAATACAATATAATGCCCATTGAAGCAGCTTTTATATTTTTTATACTGGGTTTTGGTGGATTTGGTGAGTAGATATATACACAATTTAAGACCTAACCAGCAACGGTTGCAAATAATGCAACACTAGGTCCTCTGGCAGGAATTGAACCCACGGCCCTGCGATTCCGGAGCAGCGCTCTAACCAACTGAGCTACAGAGGCCAGTTGCTGAGCTGTAACTGTAAGTTCGGTATATATAGGTTATCGGGTGTGCGGGTTGTGATAAGGTAAACTTCAAATATTTTTTTGCACTTCACTTTTATATTTTTTCTTTGTTTTCTTTTAAAGCAGTCTTGTCAGCTTTGTTGTTTCCAATTTATATTATAGGCAAGGAAGTTGTCCTTACCAAAAAAAATTAAGTGTATACCCACATTATTTTGACGTGCTTCATGGCATTTTTGGCAGCGGCTGCAGTATTGGTATAGTGCAACCCTTTTGAAAAGCTGTGCTACCTATGTTCAATAAGCTTGGACCACCCCTGCATAGGGTATAATCATTTCTGCTAAGCTGTTGATGTTCCCCTACCAAAAGGAAGTTGCCACAAGTAGTCATTTACCTTCAAAGTGCCTTCACAATAAGGCAGGTGGCTGCTTTTAAGGAACCCATATTACATAAAGATGACACAATACACACCATCCCCTCCACCGCTTCATACTGCTTGCTGAGTTCCTTCACTAAAAGAGCTGAATAAAGAATGGTGTCCCAATTCATAGGCCTGAATCTTTTTATTATGCCCCAATACGTAACTCCAGCCAGTTTAATGTGCCCCAGAACCAATTTATTAATTGAGTCAGGACAATAAACTGGCCAAGCCCCCTAGTAAGTAGGTAATGATAACAATTTTGTATAAACAGACAAGGACATTTTATTTCTCATTTCTATTACAAAATTCAATGTTGATATACCTATGAGATCATGTATAATATGCAACATGCATAGTTAACCCATTAACTGGCAGTACCCTACCACTCAGGGGCGGATCCAGGATTTTTCGTACGTTAGTCAAAATATCTGACAATACAAGTTTGCGCCGCAGGCGCAAAATTGGCCGAGCGGCGTAGGCGAGAGCAACCTAGGGGGGTATGGGGGCATGCCCCCCCAGAAAAATTTTGATTTTTGAACCTCGGAAACACCATTTGCGGCACTCTGGGAGCAGCTTCAGCCAAAAATTAACCTCATAAGATGGGACCCAATTATAGCAATTTTCAGTCTCACTGACTCCCACAAATCACTCCTTAGGGATTTCACTTCACTTGATCAGACATTTAAATATTTGAATCATTGAATGTGTGCCCTATGAAACTACGTCTGTGGCTGTGGATTAAAAACATGAATTTCACAAAATAACACATGATCGTATTACACATTTACACCAAGCTATGCCATGTGGTATTGCCTTTGTATATTGCTCCATATACATTATATAAATCCAGTATAGATATAGATAATATTAAACTAATATTAGTCCACAAAAAGCATAAACAAACTTCCGATTCGCCTGGGTATTAAACTTGGTTCGCTGTAAATCTTATCTATAAAGTATATTATTATAAAGCGTCGAGTCTAAGTCTTGACCGCAATATTATGTAAAGCAGTTCACCTCATCACCTACGCGGGTCAATACTTTGCGCACAAATAAACAGTATAGGAGAATGTATTAATAATGTATAGGAGTCAAATTTAGTCAACATATAATATATTTACCTTAGGGCCGTACAACAGTTGCTCTTTCGATCTCGAACGTACTTCGGGATGTATATGATTCGGCACCAAAATTTCTCCCAAGGCAAAAGCTTGTGTTGTTGATGGCGCTCACTAGCTCTTCAACAGAACTCTTCGGTGAAGCGTCTATTCGCTTCTTTAGATCAACTTCAATATCTTGAAGATATCGCCGATCAGAAAGGCCTTCGAATATATAGTTCTATAAATATATTCAGGCTGATCAGGCTGACCAGGCTGACTCGCTCTGATCGGTCAAAATTATGCAGCCAATGAGAACTCAGATATTTTTTAAGATTGGCCAATGGCAGAGCTTATATTTGTGCCCCTGATGAGTTTCCCGGTCAGAACTCCCCGGAAAGTGGTCAACATCGCTGCTAACCAATCAAATGACCAGATTTGCCACCAAGTCGGTCAAGATTCAAGCGGAAGACCGCTGTTTTGACTGATCATCATATTGCTTTACAGAAACGTAAACCTTTACCGCTGAACGCAATGTAATTACTGGACTACAAACTTAAATATGCTGACGCCACTGAACCAATTTGATAACTGGACCGCGATTTGAATTCGAATTAATTAACTTCGCAATTTTTTACCCTAGTCGCGTGACCGGGTTGACTACCCCTGGATCCGCCCCTGCTACCACTGACAAGTAAAATAGACCTAGCCAGGAGCAGTTTTGAAAAATGCAACTTAGGCCCTACAGTTGGCAGGAATTGAACCTGCGGCCGTGCGATTAGGCTCTGTGGCTCGTTATCAGTGTTTACATACTGTAAAGTGTTACCCTCATGAAATAAAGCCAATTATTATTATTATAAAATCATCTGGCATTAGACAGAGTAAAATACTAAAGTAGGGCATATCTGGGTGCATTGTCAGCTAATGGGTTAACATACTGAGATGTTCAGTATACTGTATGTTATTTTTGTGTAAGGATGTATACTATATTAATACAGTATAACTATTCCCTTATTATATTTGCAGGAATTAAATCAGGAAAAGGCACCACAAAAGATGGGCAAACATCAAGATACCTCTTGGCACCTCGTTCGATGGGACCAACAGTAAAAGGTATTAGTAGATGGAATACTCGAATGGAAATTTATATACATTTTTTAGACTTAGCCAGGAGTTGCGAAATATGCAACTTAGGCCCTCTAGCAGGAATTGAATCTGCGGCCCTGCAATTCTGGTGCAGCGCTCCAACCAACCGAGCCACAGAACCTAATCGCAGGTTCAATTCCTGCCAGAGGACCTAAGTTGCATTTTTAAAAACTGCTCCTGGCTAGGTCTAAAAATGTATATAAATTCCATTCGAGTATAATCCATCTACTAACACCTTCTACCACAAAAGATGGCACAAGGCATCAGAATGCTGAAGCAAAGTCACATCTCATGGGGCTACACATTTTTATTAATGCATAACAACTTGATTTACTGGTCTCTATAATTATTTACTAGTTATTTGAAGAACTTGAATAAAAATTAAATTAAACAAACTTGCTTTGTATCTTCAATTTTCTAAAATGAGGGCTTGTCATATTGTACAAATCTTTCTTTCTGCAATACAAAATGTCATACATTGTCACTTGACACAAAAACATAAGAACCTAAGTGACCAAAAACATAAGTGACCTAGGTAAACTTTAAGCCTGGGAGAAACTATGGGTGCATGCACAGAGTGGAAGGCAATTACCCCTGATACCTTTGACTAGCTCATCGGCACAGGGACGAGGGACAAGGCAACAACCTTATTAGTTTCATGTCTATATAGAAAACCAGGCAGGGCCGAAACTTTGAAAACTAGAGGGGGGTTAGCTTTTTGCCCGACAAGAAGGATGTGACTAAAGTGTAGCCCGACCTCTGAATTAACCAAAATGTGTTAGGTTATGGTTTAATTTTAAAGTTTCGATTTGATTTCATTCTATTTAACTCAGTTGTAACTGAGTGTCTGACTGGAGGGGTGTCTCACCCCTCTGGTAGTTTTGTCCCTGTCCTCAGGATTCTGCAGAGAATCAAGATATTCTGATATTTGTGAAATGCATGCCAGCATGGCTTCATATTTAATGGCTTCGGGTCCGCAGTAATTGGCTCACGCTGTTGTGGTCACCCTGCCTACAGTCGTATGTCTTGTTTTGTCATACTGTATTCTGTTATTGTGTTATGTATTGTAATATTGGCGAATCTAATAAATAAATAAAATAAAAATTCAAAGAAATGATATAATTATTAAGGCTAACAGCCTAACATACAGTACAACTAATTGACTTATTGACAACATTATGAAATATAGTGAAATTAAAGAAGTGGAATTTTAACCACTTTATACTCTACAAATTGCACTTCTACTTTAATTTGAAGGAACACTGAATCAAATATTGACAAAGCTAATTAGTACTTATGGTTTGACACCTCTGGTTTGACACTGACTGCACGGTCAGGCTTGTTTTTGCAAATACTCGTGGCTGAAATAATACATCTTACTCGTTATACTAAACTAGGAAGGTATTGTCTTAACAAATAAAGTATATTTTATCATTACTCCCACTAAATTGTTCACGAAATATGAATAGTATGTGAATCTGAAATTACAGAAATATTTACCTGTCAACTCCGGCTTCAAATATCATCTTTTACCACATTTCTCGTGGTTTTAATATTTGTTTGTTCCCTTTCATGGGCGAGAATACCGTATACAACTTGTACATCTTCAAATAAATGGTTAAAGGTAGAAAAAATATATCGAAAATATCAAAACAACGATACTTCGCTGCAAAAAGCTAAAACTTATACAAAAAACAGGGGGGTGTGAAGTTGTAGCGGGCTCAAAATTGAGCCTGGTCAGTGGTAATGACCATGAGCAAAAGGAACCATGTGGCGTCATTCTGGCGTAAGCAAAGGCCAAAATCCGCCATGTTTTTGCGGACACTTTTCTGCCTGGCTGACATTAGCGGCACGTCCTCCAGATATATTAAGCTCAGTGCTAACCACGTGTCGAAAGTCATGACACTGCCGTCTGCGCCTCCTCAAGTTCACCGAGAGAGCATCCCCAAAATGATAGCCTACTCATATCAAGGACTATACTGCAGGTAAACTACATCATGAAAATTATATATGCATACAGTATTTGAGAACATGCAGTTCTGCAATCCTGATGTTTTCAGCACGTTCACGACTGAGTTATGTAACCACAAGTTCATATATACACATATATTAGGCTCATGCCTGGCTCATGCTAGTTATAATAATTTGCGCTTGCCAAATATACCTAATTTGTGGTTACTGCAGTCCTTGGAAACTCAGGATTTGGTAGCTCATTGATCAGGACACTGTACTAGAATATTCCAGTTTACAACCAATAACACTAAATTAACTGTGCTTATCCATATCATGCCATTATTGTTTTTCAGACACATAATTGCAGCTATTCACTTCAACAACAATCTGCATCGGAAAGACAAAAAAAATAAAGATGGCAGTGAACAAATTAAAGTAGTTTACCCAAAATTTAAAGATGGGGAGGCTACTGTGCAAAATGTCAAAGTGAAGCCAAATTATGGTAAGAAAATCAGTTTAGAATCCACCAAGTACATTATCCACCAAGTAGTCCCTCTTAATTAAATACTAAAAATGACTACATTATGTCCACTAGATTATGTCGAAGAAATTTTCAACACTTTTGTTCATGGAAAGTTGAACAAAAAATTGAAGGCAGCAAGAGAAGAGCTTGTGAGCATGACACCTGCTCACATGAACACCATGCTGGTAAAGCAACCAAGAAAGGAAGCAACAGAAATGTGGAGAAAGGCTATGGTTGTGCAAGAGGTCCCTCGGACTATGCAAGGTACACTAAAGAAATACTTGTAGTTGCATTAATCTATTGAACTGCAATATGCTTGGCTGATAATTTTGCTTGTCAAGGGGAGGGTCTTGCTAATTAATGGATTGATTGCAACATTCACATTGTGGACATATTTTCTGTTAGTTCATTTAATGAATTACATTTCTTGTATTTTAGTGACTGAGCCCCTTTCGAAAAGAAAAAGACTTTGCAGATCATGCAAGAATCCCATGAAAGGGCACAAGAATGTGAAGGACTGCCCAAAAAATATGCAGGCATAGTTGAATATGCCTAAAGGTTATCATCAGGGACTGTAAATCAACTGTGTGAGTGGAGGAAGTGTATAGTCTTGATAAAAACTAAATTCTCATAATTAGTCTCATAGCTGGGAAGCTATTTAGAGATTAACTCATTAACTGACAGTACCCTACCATCATCGAGTAAAATTGCCTGGTGTTAGAAAGAGTAAAATACTAAAGTAGGCAGGGCCGTCCTCAGAAAATTTATCAGGGGGGGTATAAGGTCCTTTCAACCGACTGACTAACGAACTTGTACGGACTACACTGCTGTTAGTCATCATAAATATTTTTGTCTGCCGACTAAAATAGCACTTCTGCCGACTGAAACTCCAAATATAGAATTTCTGGGGGGTGTGACACCCCCCCAAACCCTCCCCGTAGGTCCGGTCCTGAAAGTAGGGTGCATCTACATGCCGGCTAATGGGTCAACAAAATAATATTTAATAATTATACAGGAAGCCTAATCAGTGATGGTAACAACTGTATTTCAAAAAGGGTCCTGAGACATTGGTATATAGTTTTGTTAACCCATTAACTGGTAGTACTCTACCACTAACAGTTAAATCGTCTGGCCTTTGACAAAGTAAAATACTAAGGTAGGGTGCATCTGGGCACATTGCCAGCTAATGGTTTAGTTAATACAGTGATTTTACTAAACAAATTGAGGGATGAGGAACTTTTATGCAGTATCTACAGATTAGATTCAACAATATATTTTGTTCATCATTTTTTACTCAGATACGCCTTTTCGGGGTTTGCGATGCCATCTTGCCAAGTGGGGCAAACATAATAGAGCAACAATAGCATGACTCTAGGGACAAGCATTCCCATTGGAACGAGATAATGGCTGTACCATTGTGTTTGCCCCACTTGGAAAGATGGCATCGTGAGCCCCAAAAAGGCGTATAGCCCCATAATGTTCCCAGTTCTTCTATGGATAGTTTGTTTTGTATTTCTTAGTCATTCATTTCCTCATCTTCAAAGCCAACAAAGCCTTAATTGTTGTCTTTTAGTTGGAACTTGCTTCTTATTGCATGGTAGGCACATGCTGGAAGAGGGATTCTATTTTTACCTACACGGTCATACACAAGGTGTATAAACTGCCGATATGCCAGACTTCTCATGAACCTATCAATGAAATTTTGACATCAATTTGAAGTTATGATATATGGTAGGACGAGTCTATTCTAAGTGACCTATCAATTTGTAATACAATTTATAATACAATTGCAAAGACACAACTAAACACATACAGTTGATGTTTATTAGTTTGCTTTCAGAAACCATTTCAACCAAGTGTTAACAATCACAATAAAAAATACAAGGTTGAATATTCTGAATTGAATTTAACTCATAGGCGGATTTTCTGGGGGGAACTAAGTAAGACCAAAAATCTCAAAATTTTCTGGGGGCTTCGCCCTCTTACCCCAATTGCCAACTGTGCCCCCAGACCCCTGCTGCAGCTTGCTCAACGGCACTATGCACCCTGTCGGTGACCTCCTCCCTAAATTTTTGGCACCCCCCCTAAATTTTCGGCATATTATTTAAAATCCGCATATTATTTAACTTACGCCTCCTCTGAACCAATTTGCTGATAACTTTTTTTATCAATGGTTCTGTATTTTCCCGCTGCCAACCGCAATGGCACAATGACCATCTTTCGAGGCATACCGTGTTAAATGCTGGATGTAGTGTTATGCATTGTAGAGCAGTTTCCATATATTGAAGCACCCATTCATCTGATAAGGACTCTACGCATTTCTCCATGTCTTGAAACACAAACACTCGTTAGCATTTTCAAGCAAGGCTACAGAGCAATTTCCACAAGAGCACCTAAAATGAGATAACAATAATAGTGATTTTATACAATAACCTACGATCATTTGCAAGGGAATGGAGAACTGTTATTAAAGGTAACGTTTATATAAGGACAACGTAACGTTGACTGAGGCAAACAACTCATAAAATTCGGCGCGTGGCGCGTTTGATTGCAATTGGCAGTAATTACTCTTTACATTTTTTATTTTTTATATCCATAGATTTAGAACAAATTATTTGTCATAGAAGCTTCGAGCTTTAATACTCACCAATTACTAAGGCTTTCCTTTCCCGCTAGACGATCTTTTAAACTTGCTAGCTTTTGTTCTTTCTCCGCTTGTCGTTGCCTGTACTCTGAAATCCATTATTCATCCGCCATAGGTTCGGTAGAATACGGTTCAACATCACAGCTAGTCTGTTGATAATCTTCGCAATCGCCATTTTCACTGTCAGAAGCTTGCATAATCTCCGTTTCAATGAGCGTATAATTGCCCGGAATATAGTTAAATTCTGAGTCATCATGAGAAACCGACCACTGATCAGAGTCAGAATACTTTGAATACATTTTGGACCGTAAAATATTCAAAAGAAGTCACAATTTGCTTGAAATACAGTTGAATCCCACTATATTTTATCTTTGTATAAACAACACGAGTTCCTCGCCCTACGTCACAGCTGATCTCAGGTACCAGTCCACGGCGCGCTCGGTCAAAATTATATACCGCACTTTATATCACGAAATAATATGAAAATAAAAATGAATATTCAAAAAAACTATGCCGAAAACTTATTTGTAGTTACTATGCTTTCTATTTATCAAATAAAAAAAATGGGTGATAGGCACTTTAAAAAATGATTAAAGTGCGAAAAATAGCGCGCTTGTTTATATTTACTGTCTATACGGAAGAAAAATAATTTGGCAGTGAAAATGTGATTTGGAAAATTCCCTGGACGAATTATTAAGGTATGTAATACTATTTTTAAGTATAAAACATATAAGGCAAACATTGAAGCGAAAAAGGCGAAGTACTTTACAGTCGCAAACTAATATTCTCGTGTTTACATGATATCAGTCATAATTATACTAATTATGTGTAAACAAAAAAGAAATACATAAACTGTACATAAAATTACACACTTCATTTTCTGACTTTAAAATACTTTCACAAACAAAATTAACCAGATTCCTTCGTTTTCCGAAAACAGTGGACAGTCTGACAATAAAGAAAAGGCGAAGAAAATGGCGACAAAGCATACGACTAGTGGATTTTGCAAAGATGTGAACACTTTTTTGTGGTAAGTTGCTGCATATATACACGATATATCTGAGATACTATAAAGCTCTTACTAAATTGTTTTATTTTGGGGGGAAAGTCTCGAGTTAGGCTGATATAAAATACTATTTTATGCATGCAGGCTCAAACCTTTGTATCGGGCACGAAGCACATACTTTGTGAAAAGTTTGTAAAATTGAAATGTTTCACTGAAAAAATGTTCTGCCTCTTTTCATCATTATACACCAGTGACATAAACACAATTTCAAGCCATGAAAATGCTAGGCAAATACTTAGTATAGGCACATTTAAGATTTTTAATGTGTGATTCAAACTTTATAAACAAGCCGGCGAAATTACGAGTTTTGTTCCTTGTGGGTATAAAAGTAACAAAAGTTTAATATGAACTATAGTTGGCACACGATCACATGTTTATATTCTGTTCCCTTACAATTTTCAAAATATTGATAAGGCAATCAGGCATTTGGAAATGCTCAAAATAACGGATAGCAACCCCATGGGGTGCACTAAAATTTTTGTCACCCCTACATACCTGCCACAACCCTGATTTTCCCGAATTCCTATTGAGTGTAGTATAGAATAGGAAATGACTAGAAGGGCCACTTGAGGCCGAACCTTTGAAGTTTTTGACGCTGCGCATGTCGCATTACGCATGTTCATTACCATTATTCTAGCCAGTCAATTGCATTTTCTGACCAATAAACACGCTGAACTGGCTGGTCCGCCATTATTCTGGATAGATAACTGCATAAAAATAGGGTGTCACATTGCACTGCTGAGTGGCCTTTCTGGTCATTTCCTATTCTGTGGAGTGTAGTATAGTACACTGCAATTCAAGAATAAGTACTTACTAACCGAGAGTGAGGACTGTACCACAGGCGCCCAATCTTGGATAGAGTTGTATTATAGTATACTATATAAAGATTGTATTATGGTAAAATATGTGATGAAAATATATATTTTAAATAAAATTTACTTGCCTAACTTGTTGTTTGTGTTCTCCTTTTATCCCTACTTTGTTGAGCTATGAATTCATCGAAAGTTTTTGCTTGATGCCTGCGCTCGACGCCGAATACTTAATAGGAGTTAAAGGCTAATTATCCGCAGCCCCGGATCCGTCGAGACAAACATGCCAATACGAATATTCTCCCTCTTAAATTGCTTTATTCTCCACGAAAATTCGCCAGCATGTAGAACAAACACCGACCTTTTCATATATAACGATACTTTAACATCTCGGGCAATTTTTAAACCAATTTTTGATCAATAGAAATCAAAATCCCCACTCTGTTGAACTGACAACGACCGAAAATGGACACATCGGCAGCTTGGCCACCTGGCCTCCTCTACCGTTGAGATCTGCAGGGGGGTGCTATGCCAATCAGCGCACAGCATGCAAATACGAAACAGATATTTCCAGTTACAGCCAGCCAATCACGAAACGCACTTGCAATTGTTTACATTTTTCAAAATCTGATATTCAAAAAGACTATATATCAAGATGTTGTCATCGCACCCCCCTGCAAATCTCAACTGTAGAGGAGGCCAGGTGGCCAAGCTGCCGATGTGTCCATTTTCGGTCTTTTGTCAGTTCAACAGAGTGGAGATTTTGATTTCTATTGATCAAAAATTGGTTTAAAAATTGCCCGAGATGTTAAAGTGTCGTTATATATGAAAAGATCGGTGTTTGTTCTACATACTGGCGAATTTTCGTGGAGAATAAAGCAATTTAAGAGGGAGAATATTCGTATTGGCATGTTTGTCTCGACGGATCCAGGGCTGCAGATAATTAGCCTTTAACTCCGCAGGCATCAAGCAAAAGCCTTCGATGAATTCATAGCTCAACAAAGTAGGGATAAAAGGAGAACACAAACGACAAGTTAGGCAAGTAAATTTTATTTAAAATATATATTTTCATCACATATTTTTACCATAATACAATCTTTATATAGTATACTATAAATACAACTCTACCCAAGATTGGGCCTCCTGTGGCTGTACGGGAGAATATTAAACCGAGGTCTTGCTGTATTGACCGAGCAATAATATTCTCCCGTACAGCCCGAACGGTCGAGGCTAGTAAGTTGTTTATTTTATCGCAATTGATTAATTGAGTAGTTATTTGTAACAGTGGAAAACATTCGCAGATTTGTCATGCGAAAGCAAAGGTCAAAGTCCAAAAGCCGGTTCATTTTCAAAATGTCAATATCATTCGTACAAATGCATCTGGCTAAGTAAAACACTACTATATAGAACACGTTTTTATAAAATATTAACACAGAAATAGAGATATTTAATAATTTAATAACAGTTTTTGGAAAATAGCAGAAAACAACTCGGAAAACAAGCTGCTAGTTCAACTCATTTGATAAGTCATTTTTTGTTTTCTCTTTAGACTTTAAATTAATAAACAAAAGCTGACTACGAAATTATCTAAAAATACCTAAGACTCATTTTCTTGTCTAAAGCTCGGCTTTTCTTTGCAGGGCAATAAAAATTGCGTATTGCCCTTGGGCAATACGGGAAAGTCCTGCCTCGTCAGCGACCAATCAGATTGCGAGATTCACCAAAACGAGCACTTGCCATATGATAATACATGTTATTATATACTGGATTAATTGCCTTAAATCGGCCTAAATCGCCTTAAAAGGCATGACCCGGATCTCGAACCCAACAATAATCCTAACTATATGGTTTGTGATGGGATATTTGTGCTCTTATTTGTTTATGTAGCAGATGGGTATAAGTTGTTTGACTGACATTTCAAATCAATTTAGTAAATAATTGTACTGCATGGCCAGCAATTAGAAAGTTGCTTTAAGCTTAACCTTCCTAACCTTCTAGGAGCATCTTGCAGGAGTCTTGAGTTAAGGGCCTTTTTTAAGAATTCGTCAGTAGAGGGGGACGGGGGGGGCATCAACGAGAAGGGACTTATCAGGGATTTACCTGGTTTTGTGCATTCAAATATCGACAATACGATTGATTATTAGCAAATTTATAGACAATATAAATTTAAGTTAATGAGACAACGCGTTGAAGCTAGTATGTTAAGCAAGATATCAGATAAGTTTCTGTCTCAAAGGCGGCGATTCCTTCCGTCCAGGCCTCAAGGAATGCATTGTTTAGTTGTACTTATTGACAGATAGTTCAAAGATCATTTTCATCATTGGGCATGCTTTCACGTAGGCAGCGAGTTTGTCTAAAAGTCGAGAGTCGAGATTAAAAGTCGAGAGTCGAGAGTAAAAAGTCGAGAGTCGAGAGTAAAAAGTCGAGAGTCGAGAGTAAAAAGTCGAGAGTCGAAAAATTCACTAGATAAGGCCATATTATAAGATGTAATACTTAGATGCATACCCTAGCATAGTTTGCAGGATGAGACACGCTAAATATATCACGAAACATGAAAGACGTCAATTGAAAGTTTTGTAACATTGATTTCAAAACATCAATATTATAATACGATACTTTATATAATAATAACTTTTAACGTATAACAGAGCGTAACTACGCGATAGGTTGTCCGTTTTGGGACATCCTGTACTGTACTGTAAGACGTACTATAATTGTTTTTTCTATATCTGGGTAATTGATATGATTTATTATACTTCTGGGATTATATGTAATATGTAAACTTTAATATTTATTTCGCCTACTTAAATAATAATTCTCGCATAATATTTTGTAAAAAAATACAGGAATAGGGCTCGTTCAAGCGGTTTACATGTGCGTGAAAGACAGGATATCGCCGAATATAACCGTTTCGCCTAGACAAACAGATGTAAAACACTAAAACCAATATATCGCAACTTTAAGAGCTGTGAAGTCGACTCGAAAGAGCGTGTGTTGGAGGTGAAATGTAACTTAAACCAACTCAAAATAAGGTGTTGGGTATTGTTTTATGCAGCTTGCCTTTGCCGCTGTTTCCGGAGTTTGCTATTGACGAGTGACGGAAGAAATGTCGGGGGATCGTGCTTTTCTTCTTTTTCAACAGCCTTTAGCTCACGCTTTGTGAGGACAGGCGCTACACTCGTGCTTTTTTTCACATGGGTTGAGTGATTGGCAAACTGACAATTTTCGGAGCGCATGCATCTAATTCTATTGCATGAAATAGTATCACTATTGCGTATAACCAAATGCAGCCAAGAAGAAGTTTTTTTCAGAAAACTAGAAGTTTTTTTCCATCAAAAACGAAGTGCTTCGAGTTGCACTAGGGGACGAAATATACTCCGTTTAAATGGCCATGTGCGTGAAAGCCAGGCTGTCAGACTTTCTACATCGATCGGCTTCAAACTCGTTGCCTGGCAAACGCCTGCCAAGAATACACTTATATATTAAAGCATGCTTATACTTATTTAAAACACTTGTCTTGATTTCATAGCTATTTGGTAATTGCTGCGGTAGCGAGCGAGCCTGAAGCGACCGAGCGGACGCAGCAGATCTAATTTGTGTATATAGGGGATTTGTGAATGAATACTGAATGAGTTGAAATGAGTTGTGCTTTACATGTAGGTGACTCACATATCCAGCAAAGTAAAAAAGAATGATGGAACAACACTTTCGTTTTATAGCTTTCCAAATGCAAAATTATTTCGCGCACATGCATGTATAGATTTTTAACGCTTTTATACACTACAAAAATATGCAAATTTGCTTGCGTAGCAGTGTCATATTACTCATCGCAGTAAACATGGGTTTCATTTGGGAATTCAAGATCAAGATCAAGATCAAGATCAAGATCAAGATCAACTTTATTTAAACACATTGGCCTTTTCAGCAAAAGCTGATTTCCAGAAGGGATGTGTACTTACAAATTATTATTTATATACTAGCTCTAATATTAAATACATAACAAATACACTTATATACCTATTTAGACAAAAAATTAACTACTACTTTAAGTCGAGATTAAGGTCGAGGAAGATAGCTTTTTACAGAACGAATTATACGATACCGAATTGCGTATCTCTTCAGGTATCTGATTCCATAGTTTAGCCCCACAATATTGGAAGCTTTTTTTTAAGGATTCCGTTTTTGGTCTTGGAATATAAAACCTTGTTGAAGAACCTCTCAGATTATGGTCATGAATGGTATTCAGATTTTGGAAAGCTTCGCATAGTCGTTGGGGGGCTAAACCATTAACTGTCTTGTACATGAGCCTGGCTTTCATTTGTGCCCTACGCTCTTCAAGTGTTACCCAGCCTAGAGATTTTCGTGCCAAAATAGACTGACCATGTTCATTTTTTAAGTTCATGATCAACCTAGCCGCTCTGTTTTGGAATTTCTGTAGACGTTCGCTTAAGCCTTTATTAAGTGTATCCCATACTTCACAGCAATAATCAAAATAAGGTTGGATTAAGGCATTATAAACTTTTATCAAAATGTCTTGTTCGACATACTCCCTCATTTTTAATTTCTAATGGACCTGATGATATTTTACTGCTAATATGGTTAATGTGTTTTTCCCAACTCAAGTTTTCGTCTAATTCAACTCCAAGAGCTTTGGTATTTTTAACTTTTTTAATCAATTGATTATTTATTTTAACTCCTTGATGGGTATCAATATTACTTATTTTATGTCGTGTTCCAATTACAACATACTCGGTTTTCATTATATTTAGACTTAGTTTATTTGCACAAAGCCATTTCTGAACATTCCTCATGTCTACGCTCGCCCTCTCTTCCGCCTCACTAATTGTTCTGCCTACTGCCGTTAAGTTAGTATCATCAGCAAACATTCTTGGAGTTGTGCGTTCTAGGCAGCTTGGCAAATCATTTATATACATAATAAATAAGAGAGGGCCGAGTATACTTCCCTGAGGAATGCCACAAATGATTTCTTTCTCCACCGAGAGTATACTGGCCAATTGACAACTTTGAGTTCGGTGCGTCAAATAGCAACGTAAAAGTTGTGGAAGAACAATACAATACATGGAAAATATTGATATTTTGAAATAGATGTTACAAAACTTTCAATTGACGTCTTTCATGTTTCGTGATATATTTAGCGTGTTTCATCCTGCAAACTATGCTAGGGTATGCATCTAAGTATTACATCTTATAATATGGCCTTATCTAGTGAATTTTTCGACTCTCGACTTTTTACTCTCGACTCTCGACTTTTTACTCTCGACTCTCGACTTTTTACTCTCGACTCTCGACTTTTACTCTCGACTCTCGACCCTCGACTTTTAGACAAACTCGTGGGCAGCCCTTGATATTGCATCCTAACGCTTCCTACTAACAAATTGACCAATCATTACGCGCAATATAATACAAGTTAATTAGCGCATAACTTGCAGGATGCTAACAAGATCATATCATTTATACTTATTGAAATAATTTTCAACATGAAAGTTTACCGTTTATGCACGCGAACTGCTTTGGACGGCGATTTCAGATGGTATGATGCGGCGGTGCGCGATCTAACGATGGACATATTATCGTGTATATACAACAACAGGCAGTGTGGACAGCGACGACGCAGTTAGTCAAACAGAACTCAACGGCAACGCGAAGCAAGTACCGGCATCCATTCCTCTCATGAACAAAGAAATATATCAGTTTAAATACGTATAAGTTAGTCCCACGCAACGGAACAGCTGCGGCGGCATTAGAATAGAAAGAAACGCTACTTACTCAAGTTACGAAACGAATTTTCAAGAATGAAAGTCTACTGATTATGCACGCGAACTGCATTGGACAGCGATTTCAGATGGTACGCCGCCGGGGCATCTATTCCTCTCATGAACAAAGAAATGTATCAGTTTAAATACGTATAAAATTGGTCCTACGCAACGGAGTGGCTGCGGCGGCATTATAACAGAAAGGAAGGCTACGACCACTGATGTGGATATCATAGAACACTGGGATTATTAACAAGGAACTGGATTATACCCGCACTGATTGATACAAAATGTGTAGTTAAGGGGGGATTTGCCATCGCTTAGCTTGGGTATTGTAAGTACCGTATTTACTCGTTTGAGCGCCGCAGCCAAACGAACAAAATGAACTGCTTTCCGAAAATCAATTTGGCTTCAGAAAATTCCATTCCACTGCTACTGCATTACTAGATTGCACAAACAGTTGGTATGTGAACATGGATAGAAAGCAATTCAGTTTGGTAGTATTCATTGATCTAAAAAAAGCATTTGATACTGTGGATCACCAAATTCTACTTAAAAAACTAGAACTTTGCGGAATCAAAGGGAATGCATATTTACTATTGAAATCATATCTTTTTAACCGAAATCAAAAATGTAGAGTGAATGGATTTGTTTCATCTGAGCGCAAGATTAAATGTGGTGTTCCTCAAGGCTCAATATTGGGGCCTTTGTTCTTTCTGCTATACATAAATGATTTACCACAATGCTTAAATGAAACTAGGTCCCGATTATTTGCTGATGACACAAATTTAACAGCCACGGGTGATACTATAGATGATGTTGAAGTTGCTATGAACACAGACTTAGAGAACCTTAGAAAATGGTTAATAGCAAACAAGCTTAGTCTCAATGTTGCAAAAACTGAATTCATGCTAATTGGATCAAAACCAATGATAAATAGTGTCTCGAATCATCAGAATAAAGTTAATATAGACAAAACACCAATTAAACAAGTTTTTGAATGCAAGACATTAGGAGTAACTGTTGATCAACATCTCTCCTGGAAAAAAAATACTGAAACTGTATGTAAGAAAATAAATTCAGGACTCGGTGCCCTTCGTCGTTTGAGGGAATTTGTTGACAGAGACTCGCTTCTCTCTGTTTACAATGCAATAGTGCAACCATACTTCAGTTATTGTTGTGAAGTATGGAATGTGTTTGGTGAAACCCAGTCAACAAGACTACAAAAACTGCATAATAGAGCAGCTCGCATAATTACATATTCGAGCAATGAAGTTCATCATGCATGATATCGTGTTAAACGAATTAGGATGGCAACCACTTAAAACGCAACGAATAAAAGCAAAGGCTAAGGTTATGTTTAAAATTTTAAATAACATGGGACCAAAGAGTCTCACAAACCTTTTTACTAACAAAAACGAAACGACAAGTTACAATCTTCGGAACGTTTCATCGGCCGTTTGTTTGCCACAACCTCGTACAAACAACATGAAAAAGAGTTTCATGTTTGATGGGGCATTCATATGGAACTCTTTGCCAAAGGAAATAAGAGAAAGCAAATCACTGCAAATCTTTGAACACAAAATCGCTACTCACAACTGCTAATAACCAGTTGTAAATAATTTGTAAAATACCGTAACTTTATTCTTATTGGATTATTGGTATATTAATACCTTAGTTGATACTTTATACTTTTTTAGACGGCTTGAAAGATTATTTCTACTTGTACTAGTTTATATTTAATACTTCTCTTTATTGATGTACACGCCTTTCATGGAAACCAGCTTTTGTTGATGTTATTAGCGTGTATAAATAAAATCTATCTATCTAGCCCTCTTTAAATTTTCAGAGGTTCAGATGCGGCGCTCATTCGGGGGCGGCGCTCTTTAAAAAAACCTTTTATTTGTGAATTATAACAAGAACTTTTAACAATAAAATAAATAAGTTTTAAATGTCTTTGTCGCTAAATGTCCCCATTTTGACGCCGGAAAGTTTTTACACTGTTTAGTGCGGCGCTCATTCGGGGGCGGCGCTCTTAAAAAAAATTTGATCTCAAATGCGGCGCTCATTCGGGGGCGGCGCTCAATCGAGTAAATACGGTATACAGGCGAATTCAATTGATTGCGTTATATTTCGTTTCAAACTACATAAAAAATTCATGTCCGCTATAGCGAGAGTTGACTGTATCTGTCTATAGATACATTTAATATGTCTCGTTTTGTTAATGCGCATGCAGCTGGCAATATATTTGATTGACGTATTTGAGTCCAAAGTTCGATCATTGTTTTGAGGCCGGAAAAGCTCGGCAGCTTCGTCACACACTATATACATGCCTATAATCATAAATATAGAAAAGAATATCATTCATCCATCCATGATCGCTAAATTGGCTGCACCTATCTTGTTGCATGAATTATAATGATGATAAAGTTTATAGTTACTTAGTTCAAATTTCAATCTTTTTGTATTAAGATGTATACCATAGGCATAGTCCACACATCAGTATATATCGAAAACTAAAACATACCCCGACAAAAGTATACTTTGATTTGCTATGCTATATCAGCATTCAAGACACTTACTGTACATGCACTTACGTTAATTTGAGAAATAGTCGGGAGGGGTTTGCCTAACTGTTTACATATATCTACTCGTGAATGATATATAATTCTGTTACGTATGTCTTGATATAGTCAGCTCTGTTTGTCGTGTTATCAACACTCCAATCGAGAACTTGTAAGATAGAAGCTTTGTGGGGAAGCTGCTGGTTAATTGCCTGGGCCCCATCCAGGTTGCCTGTATCGTAGGTTTTCCTGGCCTCCCTGACATTCTAGCTGTAATATGAGTGATGGTAATGCTCAAATCAGCCACTCTAACAATAAGGCTCAATACATAACAATTCTTCATTTAAAAAAAATGGGAGAAGGTCTTTTCGTCTATGGGGAATACACATTCTGTGTATTTGTGTGGTTGAAGTCTCCAAAATGTCAACTTCCGGCCCATAGACTCAATATACGTCACACATATACCATATAATTAAGAACTGTCCATATAGGGGTTTATCGCCCCTTGGTCAGGTTAAGAACTGCCCGTATGGGTCTAGCACTCTGGGTCAGGTTAAGGACTGTCCATAGGGGTTTCATTCCCCTTGGTCAGGTTAAGAACTGTCCAAGTGTTTCTTGGTTCAGGGTCGTCAGGAAATAGCTACCCTTAACAAGGCTCTGCTTTATTGTCAGAGCATTCAGTTCAGTCAATCAGTTCAGCTAAGGTGTGACGTGAGTAGGGATGATGTTTGTTATAATATGAGTCTTCACACCCCAGAACCCCTTCTCCCACAAAATATGTTTTGTTTGAATTGTGTTTTTATAAATATGGTTTTATATCAATAGCTTGGGTCATTAAAGCAAATTTATAGACAATATAAATTTAAGTTAATGAGACAACGCGTTGAAGCTATTATGTTAAGCAAGATATCAGATAAGTTTCTGTCTCAAAGGCGGCGATTCCTTCCGTCCAGGCCTCAAGGAATGCATTCTTTAGTTGTACTTATTGACAGATAGTTCAAAGATCATTTTCATCATTGAGCATGCTTTCACGTGGGCAGCCTTTCATATTGCATGCTAACGCTTCCTACTAACAAATTGACCAATCACAACGCGCAATATAATACAAGTTAATTAGCGCATAACTTGCAGGATGCTAACAAGATCATATCATTTATACTGAGCGCTTCGCTTACTCAAGTTATGGAAATAATTTCCCACCCACCCACCTCCTTGGCTATTTAGCCTGACGTTTGCTCTAAGTTAGAGTTACCTTGAATATGTTCAAAATTGCAAATTCATCGATATAATATTTGTAGTTAATATATCAGTGGAAATAATAGCTATTATATACAAATGGAAGCAGCTATCATCAACTGTCTTCAACACCATATACTGGATCAAGGACTCGAGAAAGGACATTTTGGAAAGAGACACAAACAATGTTGCTGCTAGATAATGCCTTTACTTTAGTACGTATATAGTTAAAAACCAACGTTTTCGATCGCAGACTATTTTGTTATTTTGGTTAATAAATTTGTGGTTCGGGTTGAAGTCTCCAAAATGTCAACTTCCGGCCCAGAGACTCAATATACGTCACACATATACCATATATTTAAGGACTGTCCATATAGGGGTTTATCGCCCCTTGGTCAGGTTAAGAACTGCCCGTATGGGTCTAGCACTCTGGGTCAGGTTAAGGACTGTCCATAGGGGTTCATTCCCCTTGGTCAGGTTAAGAACTGTCCAAGTGTTTCTTGGTTCAGGGTCGTCAGGGAATAGCTACCCTTGGCAAGGCTCTGCTTTATGGTCAGAGCATTCAGTTCAGTCAATCAGTTCAGCTTAAGGTGTGACGTGAGTAGAGATGATGTTTGTCATAATATGAGTCTTCACACCCCAGAACCCCTTCTCCCACAAAATATGTTTTGTTTGAATTGTGTTTTTATAAATATGGTTTTATATCAACAGCCCTGGTCATTAACCATATTTTAATACCCTGTGGCTTTGTGTTCAGTTTTGGCTGTTGCACAAATGAAACATTGATATTTTGACAATGTTTCATTCAAAATTTTGTTGATAATTTGACCAGTATTATTTGTGAAAAATTCTTTGATATTCTTTATGTTGATTTTATGAAAAAAACTGCAGTAATGCAGTCTAGAATACTGACAATTTACAGTATGGTAAACAGATTTCTTCATTTGCCAGATCACATTTTTCTTTAAATTCATTGGCTAGTTGAATTCTATCATTCAATCTTGTTGGTTGTTGCGGTGCCGAGCTTCAATCTGATTTGCTTAAAAAGTGAAAGTGCAATAATTTTACATGTTAATCTATAATTTTCTCCCTCAAGTGATTTTTGGTTTAACGAGAGATACCATGAATGATGTTAGCCAAAAAATAATGGAGATTTATACAATATGCTGTGTAGTGACAAAGTGAAAAATTCACGCTTAGTTCCCCACAAATCTACTTTCCGCACAGAAGAGCCTACCTCATCCATAAACTTCACTGACATTTTATAGCATTGGTCAAATCTCATGCGATTTGGAGCTCGCTCCGCACTACCGAAAATGTGTGTACGGACAATATTAATCTTGGCAATATTTGCATGCCAAGCCAATTCTGTAATCACAGCTTCATTTGAGACAAACATGTCTACTAAATCATCAGAATTAATTTCTTCATTCATAGATAGTTCCCCATGTTAATCATCAACATTAAAAAATAAAACATAAGTGTTGTCGAAATTTTCCATTTGCAATGCAATGTCTACTCTGGCTCTGTGTTAGATTAAGTTCTCGGTTGAATCCAATCCAATCCTAATCATGGATGGCATACGACCTCACAATTCTGTCTTATGTTTCCTTGATTGACTCTGTTCTTTATCACTTTCACTTGAAATATAAATTGTTATTTTCAAAAACGAAATTTTGGAGCTAATCAATTCTGTTTCCTACAATAGGAAAAATTTGAGGCGTCAAAATGCGATTTGTCAACGCATCCCACATTTCTATATTTTCTCACGTCTAAAAAAGTATATTGCAAGCTTCGCACTCTTCAGCTATTTAAACGTGCTAGCAGGTTTAGTAAGCTTACTTTTTGTTCCCGTGCCTTCATTGCTCAGTTGATTGATTTGAACCACGAATTGGACAAAACTTGTACAATGTCACTACTTCGGCCGAACCACATGATCTGAGAGTACACTGGATAGAGTAACCTTACCTATCAAAAGTGAAGCCAGTTTTCGACGTGCAAATTTACTTCCGGAGCCCCAAAGCAGCGTGAATCAATATGGCGTTCTATGGGGAAATATATTTTCGAAGCCGATATCTCGCAATTGCTAGCAATTCACAAAGGCTATACAACAGGGGTCTTCACCCCTTTTTTTCGGCGACCCAAACCCAAGCTTCATAGGTGTCCCGCGACCCTGAACACTGCCAAAATTTGAATCAAGAATATAGTCGAGTGCTGAAACATTATTATTTTTATTACAGCTATATAACATCGACAGTATTACTCAACTGTTAGAATTATCGTTAATAACGATTGTAGAGTAAATATGTGCATCTTATCACTTGATCTCTCGTCTTGTAAAGTTTACTAGTGTAAGTTCGCGACCCTATAGACAAGCATTGCGACCCATGCGACCCAAGACAAGCCTTGCGACCTTCGAGGGTGTGCCAGCGACCCAATTTTGGGTCGCGACCCATGGTTTGAAGACCCCTGCTATACAAGCTTGTTCACACTAATTTTGAAAGAACACAATGTGACTATAGTTTTGTAGCAAGAAATTTCAAGAGTACGCTTATACATCGCAGTAAAATTGGTTTGAAGAGTGGCATATTCTGTGTCCATTATGGCAACTGTGACTTAAAATTCTGGAACTTTGCCTTGTAAATACGACATCGTGATACGATCCACTACAGAACATTTTAAGCAAACGGTAAGGAATCAATCGCCTGTTGACATTCGCTGTTTATTAAAACAAATGGGAGCTTACTAGTATATAAAATATAGAAGATACAGTTTTTATCTTAGGAAATTTATTTCATGTCATTTTGGTATGTTTTGTTTGTCATGTTGGTATAATGTTGTGTTGCGAAAAGTTATAAGTAACCGAAAACTATGAGAATTAATGATGTGCATGGCTATTAAAAGGTTGTTTTATTCTTAGATCTTTCTGTGATATCAAAGTCAAAGACTAGACCCTATTAATAAACCCTACATTTCTTGTGATATTAAACAGGCTATATTAAACTACTCTGTCTAACACCAGACAATATTAACTTGTCAAAGGGAGAGACACCAGCACTGTAGCATTAGCTGTTCTGTATCAACATTAAAATGTTCTCTACCACTGATTATAGTTATGTATTAATTGTACTCTTTCATTGTTGATTTCTGACTGAAGTTTCTAAAGTATACTTGTTGTGATAATGTCTCAATGGACTGTCAAAAGAAATATATCATATATATGTGCTTATATTTTCCTAAATATAGGAGCAATAAGCTCCTGTAAAGGGGCCTGTCATGGCATGTTTCTATACTATAGCTTTCTTATTTATCGCTGTACTTAACTCCTTTGTTTTGATAAACAGTTTTTGAAACCCTCAGACTGAAATACAAAACATGCGAAAGCAGTGAAACTGAAAAAGGCACCAGTTTTGCATCTTTCGCACCTATTTTAAAAACTGATCTCAATCTATTGTTTAATCATTTCTGCAATGATTTTCTAGTAACAAAATACAATGAATATCTTAACCTTACACCTCATGAAGTGAAATGAAATAAAACAGTTTGTTCCACTTGTTTATTCAATTTAGTAAAATTTACAGCGTGACATAATTTATACACTATATTAGTTAAGTAGAGATTTAAATAAGCAACATTCTTCCACAGCCCCTTAATCACTGCCCTTAATTATAATAGATCAGTGCTCCACAGGCATGTCAATTGCTGGTGTATAGATAACTGGCAAGAAGGCACATAAAAAATAATCATCCCTTAATTAGTAATTAGACCAACATGCTAAGTGCCCTCTTACCATTTAAATTTATCACTGCAAGAAAATTATTGTATCTAAATAAGTAACCAATAACATGCAGAATTAGTCTCTTCTGTGGGAAACTAAAGTTTTAGTTTTCCTGATTTAATCTTTGTGATGGAACAGTTGAACATTTTGGTAAAACATTTTGTAATTGTAGCAATCTTGCCTACATTTTGCAAACAAAGAAATAAATTCAGTATATATGTTTCAAACCATTAGTTAGTCATTCCCCCAGATGGGCTTGTCACTGACTATCTCATCAGTGACAAGATCAACTGGAAAATGGGTAATAAAAGCCTTTTTTTAATAAGAGGCACATTTTTTGCATGCTATATATACAATGTATTATTTATTATAATAACATGCTTTGTCAAAAATGACAGGCTCCTTTACAGGAGCTTATTGCTCCTATATTTAGGGAAATATAAGCACATATTTATCAGTTATAGACCTGGAGCGACGGGTATTCCACAAAAAATTACCCTGAGGTATGAAATATTCCGAGGGCAAAGCCTGAGGGATATTTCATCCTGAAGGGTAATTTTTTGGGAATACCCCGAGTGAAAGGTCTATAAATAATATATTATACTGAACCTTGTACGAACTGGGTACGAGCGGGGTATTCAAAAGTCGAATTCCCCACTCAAGCGTGGTATTCGACTTGAATACCATGCCCCGGGGAAACGACTCAGGGTACAAGTTGCCAGGGGCATGGTATTCGCTCAAAAATACCACGGTCATGTGGTACAAGCCTAGTTCTCTGATTGGACAAACTTATTGTGAGGTATAATATATATGATCTATTTCTTTTGACAGTCCAATGAGACATTATCACAACAAGTATACTTTAAAAACTTCAGTCAGAAATCAACAATGAAAGTGTACACTTAATACATAACTATAATGTTGGTAGAGAACATTAATGTTGATACAGAACAGCTTATGGTAACAGTGCTGGTGTCTCTCCCTTTGACAAGATAATATTGGCTGGTGTTAGACAGAGTAGTTATAGCCTGTTTAATATCACAAGAAATGTAGGGTTTATTAATAGATTCATCCATGAAATTTCTTCTAGTCTTTGACTTTGATATCACAGAAAGATCTAAGAATAAAACAACCTTTTAATAGCCATGCACATCATTAATTCTCATAGTTTTCGGTTACTTATACACTTTTCGCTACACAACATTATACCAACATGACAAACAAAACATACCAAAATGACATGAAATAAATTTCCTAAGATAAAAACTGTATCTTCTATATTTTATATACTAGTAAGCTCCCGTTTGTTTTAATAAACAGCGAATGTCAACAGGCGATTGATTCCTTACCGTTTGCTTAAAATGTTCTGTAGTAGATCGTATCACGATGTCGTATTTACAAGGCAAAGTTCCAGAATTTTAAGTCACAGTTGCCATAATGGACATAGAATATGCCACTCTTGAAACCAATTTTACTGCGATGTATAAGCGTACTCTTGAAATTTCTTGCTACGAAACTATAGTCACATTGTGTTCTTTCAAAATTAGTGTGAACAAGCTTGTATAGCCTTTGTGAATTGCTAGCAATTGCGAGATATCGGCTTCGAAAATATATTTCCCCATAGAACGCCATATTGATTCACGCTGCTTTGAGGCTCCGGAAGTAAATTTGCACGTCGAAAACTGGCTTCACTTTTGATAGGTAAGGTTGCTCTAGCCAGTGTACTCTCAGATCAGTGCAATAGTCTATGGCGTCATATTTCCGCCAAAATTCATATCCATATTTTCAACATTAAAGTTCGTATTCGCAACATTAATGTTCACATTTTCAACATTAATGGTCGTATTTTCAACATTAAAGTTTGCATTTTGAACACTAAAGTTTGCATTCGCGACATTAAAGTTTGCATTCGCGACATTAAAGTTTGCATTCGAAAAAATAGTGATTTCGCGAGGACTCCGGAACCACGACTATACTCGAGTTCGTAAGCCCACACACCCTAAACCACTACGCCACAGGCAGATTCGCTGAATGCTACCGTAAAAAACACTTTATATAATGCTAAGCATAAAATCTCAGCCCTAAAATAGCCGGCAGTTTTTTGAAATAACCGGCTGCCGACTGTATAGTCACTTCGATATTTTAAACATTGAAGTTGAATTTTGGCGGAGATTTGACACCTTCATCCGCCAAAATTCAACTTCGATGTTTATTGTTAAAATATGCACATTAATGCACAGCGGCCCAAGCTCTGTGTGTGGTTTAGTAGTTTAGATATTGAGAAAAAACCAAAGAAATAGTGCCTAAAAGTCAAGTTGTTTCACAATATTTTTGGACTTACTTGTTTATTATATCATCTACTCCCGTCAATTTTCAGGTCATTCTGTTGATTCTTATTGAACCCGTTCTATATCATCTACTACATTGAAATAGGACGCCGGGCGAAGCTGGCTTGTAAGTTCCTTCTTCCATAAAGAAATAAACCGATTTAAACAGCTTTCTCCGAACTCCTGAGTCGATCTGCCTTGACATCAACTGTAAAAAGTTGGAAAGATAGAATGGACATAAATACGTACGCCAACTGAGTTTGAAGACGATGGAAGTGTTCGACAAGATTTCATCGGCCTGTTTTGTCGAGATTTAGCCCTTGCCCAGCTTCGCCCGGCGTCCTATTTTCCCACCTTCTCACCCTATGTAGTACAGTAGTAGATGATATACAATATAGAACGGGTTCAACAAGAATCGACAGAATGACCTGAAAATTGACGGGAGTAAAGTACATGATATAATAAACAAGTATTAAAAGTCCAGTATTAATTGTGAAACAACTTGACTTTTAGGCATTATTTCTTTGGCTTTTTCTCAATATCTAAACTACTAAACCACACACAGAGCTTGGGCTGCTGTGCATTAATGCATGTTTATATTTTAAACAATAAAAATCGAAGTTGAATTTTGGCGGATGTAGGCCTCAAATCTCCGCCAAAATTAATCTTCAATGTTTAAAATATCGAAGTGACTATACAGTCGGCAGCCGGTTATTTAGTAAAACTGCCGGCTATTTTAGGGCTGCGATTTTATGCTTAGCATTATATAAAGTGTTTTTTGCGGTAGCATTCAGCGAATCTGCCTGTGGCGTAGTAGTTTAGGCCTTAGGGTGTGCCGGCTTACGAACTCGAGTAGTCGTGGTTCGAGTCCCTGCGAAGTCACTAATTTTTTTCCGACTTGTTTAACCCCTCCAATTTTTAGACATTTAATGTTAGGGTTAGGTTAAGGGTTGGGGTGGGATAGGTTTATTTTATAAGTATTTAACTTTAACTACAGTCACGTACTATATGGCCAGCAGTTTACTAAATAGCCAGCTGCCGGGGCTGTCTAGACTGTATATAGTCATAGCGTTAATGTTGCGAATACGAATTTGAATTTTGGTGAAAATTTGACCAACTTTAATGTTGCGAATACAAACTTTAATGTCGCGAATGCAAACTTTAATAATGTCGCGAATGCAAACTTTGGTGTTCAAAATACAAACTTTAATGTTGAAAATACGAACATTAATGTTTAAAATACGACCATTAATGTTGAAAATGTGAACATTAATGTTGCGAATACGAACTTTAATGTTGAAAATATGGATATGAATTTTGCCGGAAATATGACGCTATAATAGTCGTGTTAATTTAAACTTTACAGTATACCTTGAATTGATGGGATATAATTGTATTGGGGATGTATAATATTTTAAAATAAATGTAAATTCTGATTTTCTGTGATATAAATAATTACGTTTGAAGTGTGAACGTAAACAACAGTACTGTTTATATATGCATTGTCATTGACATTGCTAGGAAAACGAAAGTTACACAGTATTTCCGCTTTGAAAATAATCCCTTAAAAATTGTGTCGGTGTTCTAGTTGAAGGCAGTGGCCGACTATACACCCTTAGTTTTTATACTATTTCACCAAACAATTCAGATTTCCGACTTGGACTTACTTAACTTGGGCTAATATATAATAGCCGACCATGTGCAAAATTTGAAGTGACAGTCCGGAATTATAGAGTACAAACATATACAGTAGAGTCATATTACTGTAAACAAAATTTTCAACACAACATTTAATAATAATATGAACCCTGTAATATTTACAAAACTAAACTATATCGGCATGTAACTACTCTTTACCCTTTGTCGTTCTATAACTTAATCCCCGAGCCGGCGCGAAGCGCCGTGCGAGGGTACTAATTCCGCTCGGATATTTACACCCGGGTATGTGAAAACATAGCGGAATCCAAAGTCGTCCGCCGCGATGCCATGGACGGTTCAGGGTTTTCTACGTTATACGCATGCGCGAGTGAGGTCGAGAGAAACATACGGATAAACATTTAAAGATTTACGGATAAATATTTTGTTAATATATGCATCAAAAATGATTTTTAATACTCGGGCTATTGGAAAAACATACCGATGAATAGAGTCTTCAAAAGAAGATAAACGAGAAACAGTCGAATGGCTGAAAAAAGCACACTTTTGAAGTGTTTTAAACGGGTAAGTGTCTATTTTGCATATTTTAGTTTGTGGATTTGCAAAAGCGTATGTCACTCTGTGAGGTTATTAATATAATATCGATTAAACCTAAAAGGTATTTTAGCAAGTTTAAATTTGAATTTTGAGTAAACAACGTAATGTCAGAAACTATTTTAAAGATAAATTTAAAAAATTATACTGTCAAAAAACAGTTGAAGTTTTCTGAAATTTTTTGACGTTTTTATGAAATGTCTAAGGTTAAATTTTACAGCAAACCAAAGCTAAAAGAGTACGTAATAACATATCTACTTTATATAGTGGGGCAATTCATAAGTTTATAGCTAAAAGTACAAATATTATATTACTATTTTATCATTTTGTACCAAAAGTAAAAAATTGCGTGTTGCTATGGTTACAAATTACAATGATTGACGGAATATTTCATGTTACAATAAATTTTGGGAAGTATGTTCCTGAGTTCGAATAGGCGAGGGGATTCTGCATGAGTGTATTTCTAGTACTGAGTATAAGTCATAAACATAACGATTAACGAATGTTTTTCTTTCAACACAACGACAACGTAATATTTACTGTAACTATTCATCCACAACATTCATTGCCTTGATAACTTTGTCCTCTCTCAAGATTACAAATAAAATCTTTTTTACTAAAAGCAAAGTTTCAATGATCATTTTCTTGGAAAGCTTGGTAGGGTCCGTCTCTTGTTACAAGTAATTATAAATGGGGCATAATTTGCCTGCGTATGTTTACGCTTGGCGTTAAAAACACGATTTTCAAAAGCGAAGTTAAAAATAGGCCTTCGAAAAACAAATGTCACGAGAACTTGACAATCTTGACATATAAATACTGCTAGCTATAATTCCATGTATGACTCATCTATTTACGTCAGCAATAAATACGCATACACTTCCAACGGCGAGTTGTGAAATATTCTTTATCTGTAGGATCAAGGAGAGATTTTCCTGAAACATTACTTGCATTTACTTGTAAATTATGGTGTTTATATACAGGATCCAAAATTCAACAAAAATATGTCTTCCCCGCAGAGTACTTCAGTTCTTCCACATTAATCTTTCGTTTTTCTTACTGAATTTCCCCCCATTTTCCTCAAAACTTATGGCTCTTTGAAACTTTGCACAATCCTTGGATCCCTAGTTTGTGTCTTGTACGCTTCCCTGACGTCAATGATCTCGCCCAAAGTCGCTCCAAGATAATTTTATTTCAAAGTCTGTCCTCTCTCCAATACGAAAGATAGCTCAAAATAGACTCAAACTCACGATCCTCAGTGTTTTCACGAAGGTCCATCAATGAATAAACAAACGTTGAATCAGGACTTTTCTCTAGACTTTCAAAATGCCCACGAACATCTTTATGGTACTGTAGTTTCATCACTCTAATAGCCTCGCCAAATTCTCTCCAGACCATACGTTTATTGATTACTCGATCTATGGCCTCCAAGCCATACGATTGCCATCTCTCCTGTTCAGATAACATAAGACAGTCATGCTGGCGTTGACTTGGGTGATCGTACTCACAACCACAGTATCTTTCCTTACTTAGCTTACAAACTTCGTCAAAACAGCCTCTGCATATATAGCCTCTAACAAACTGAAAAGTTTTTTATAATCAACGGACGAAACTTCGTCTGCATGAACACTGTTAGCCCAGTTCGACTGCTCGAAATTTTGTGAGAAACTCATTTCAAACTTAGTTAGTAATGATCACTGAATTATAGGCATGTATAGTACAATTACGTAATGCACACTAAATATAACTAAACATGTCATTACGTCATCTTGATTAAAACCGGATACACGTAGTTGAACGTGCATACTTAATAATTCATGTGGGCGGGTAATTAATTCATGAACGTACATCATTAATTCCGAATGTGGGCGGTAATTAATTCATGAACGTACATCATTAATTCCGAATGTGGAAGGGTATTTCCGGTCATTACGTCATTGGCAGTATGACGTCATTGTCGGCATCCCTTTGGTCTCTATATGGGGGGGGTTACCTACTCTGGTAAATCTAATAGGTCCCCTGGTAAATCAATAGGTTCCCATCCTAGCTTTTCAAAAATTTCTCTTGATCTTATCGTAATTCGAACCAGTTATTGCCCTAGCTGCTCGTTTTTGCATTTTACAGAGTTTATCAATGTGAGCACGACTACCATCTTTCCACACAGTTGAACAGTACGCAAAATGTGGTAAAACCAGTCCATTAAACATATTAATGAGAGTGTTTTGAGAGACATATGGTCTTGCTCTTTTTAACAGTGCTATAGATTTGGAAATTGTTTTACATTGAGCGTCATTATGTTCTTTCCATTTTAGTTCTTCGTTAAGAGTGATTCCTAAGACTTGTTTGTTTGTCACCTGTCTTATAGTGTGATTGCTAATTAGAATGTGTGGATCTTCGGAGTATTGTTTTCATTTCATTTTTGAGGCTATTAACATAAATTCAGTTTTATTAGTATTTAATGTCAGTCTATTAGGCTGTGACGCTATCAAAGCTAAACTTCGACAATTTGATTAAGTCTATATAAATATGTCTAGTAATATCTTAGGCGATACATAGAATAAACAAAATGTAATAAACAAAGGCGAGCTTATTACTTTATAAATACGTTTTAGACCGACCGCGGAAATATGCTAATTTCACCAATAATCATAAATACATTCATCAACAATCGTCATTACTGATACAGCCTATTGCACAAATGCACAGCTATAAGTATTTTAAAATAATAAACATACTTTGAAAACTAGAACAAAAAAGTGAATCAATCATAATCGAATCTCCATACCTTATTATTAGTTAGTGCGGTGATTTTGGTTACTACCCTTTCAACTAACTATGTGGCCATTCAAGACATCTATATATATTTGCTTCTTCGCTGCATTCAATAGCGCGTCGTGATAAAAGTATCGATTCGCTTCATAATTTGTCTATTTCGTACGTGCACTAAAATTGTCCCGTATAAAATAAACAAAACTTACTGACTTAATCAAAATGGAACCTTCACACTTACGGAGGCTCCCTACAGTTTTAATTCTGTAGCACGAAAATGTTCTCTAAGGTTCATTATTTGCTCATTTTACAAGGTATGGTCACAAGACTTGGCCACCAGATTGCCACAATATTGCGGATTACGAAGAACAAAAAATGTTTTTAAATATTTACGTTGCCATGGTAACAACGCGATTTAGAGATTTTCGTGTTTTTATCTTCTTTCTTAATATTTTGGATTTTCCTTCGGTAAAACTTTTTTATTTTTTGCACACGAGTACATATCTAAAGTACAAAGTATTGAAATATGCGATTTTAAAAAAATTCCTCGCAGCCGAATTTTTTTAAATCTCAGAAAAACGTTTTTCTACAATAAAATTGTTCTTCGTAATCCGCAATATTGTGGCAATCTGATGGCCAAGTATTGTGACCATACCTTGCAAAATGAGCAAATAATGGACCTTAGAGAACATTTTCGTGCTACAGAATTAAAACTGTAGGGAGCCTCCTTAAGGTTGCTCCATTAACAATTTCTCTAAAATTTGATAATTTCTTTTTCAACATATGTACATGGTTTAAACTTCCATACAATTATAGCATATTAAAGGCTTGTTACAATTAAAAATAAATTTTAAAAAATATGGCGTTTCTATAATGACTATGACGAAAATAATGTTACCAAAAATGGCGATAATATTGTAGTTTTGTCAAATTTTTTTTAAATGATTTCGGTGACCACCATTTTTTAAATGATAAATCATGCAAATTTAAAAAATTCTGTAGATCCAGATTTTTGGAATTAAATTTCAGCTTTTTTGAGAGTTTCAGTCTGCAGATTTTTTAATTTTCTCTTCGTGAACGCTACAAATGCATATCTATTAATGTACAAATTTTCAGGGGGCCAAACCGAACTCGTTTAGGAGATAATTTATGCTACTATGGTAATTTCTTGCTCGGCCAAGCGAATGGTCGAGCGAAGACCTTTCTACTAACTTCCAGACGAACGGCCTTCGCTCGAAACGTCGAAGTTCTTATTGTATTTTTCAGGTAGTTTTACACAACAGTCAACCGCCGAATATTTACTTGTTTTAATATAGCTTTTGCGTTTTGTAAGTGCAGTGGCTAGAAATGGAAACATTTTTACGATTTACACACTAACAAATAATGGGAAACTCCAAGGAAACAGAAAGAACTATCTGAAATCATCCTTTTATTGCATTGTTTGACATAAGATATGCATGACATGTATGAATATTTTTGTTTTTTACGTAAATACAGTTTTTGACTTCTTTGTCTAAATTGTTTTCATGTTGTTGTCGCCATTAAAAGTTGTTCAATAAAAGCGAGAAATGATGTTTCACTAAAGCCTTTTGTTACTGACTAACCTTACTCTTCTACATGCAAAAATATATCCGAAGATCCAAGATATATATGTTATTTACCGGTTGCGAGATCCGGATGAGAAAACACGAAGACGAAAACTCAAGAAAACTGGCAAGAAACTCACAAAACACATAGTTTCTGTAAAAATGTACACGATATTTTTTAAATATGCCAGCAGAAAAGCATAGGAATGAAAGGTTTTGGCATGGTTTTCTGGTGTTCAGTGTTGCTTCGACAAGGATATCTTCGTGTTTACTTGCTTTGCCCATAAAAAACTCATAAAGTGAATCATGCATGGAATGCATGTGTTTTTACTTCGATCAGGCTTCAATCAACGCTTTCTACTAAAACAGGACAATGAACAAGGTATGCTGTAATTTTTTTCTCGTCGTTTCACGATAAAAATCATATAGCCTCAACTTTTTTTGCCAAGGGCCAAGGCTTTAACTCATTAACTGGCAGACTGTTGCAACATTTCTACCCCTTTAACTGGCAAGCAATATGGCGAATTCTTCATTGAATTCGAGGGCATTCATAAAATTGGCAATATCTCAAAAGCATTTCTATAAAACTTTCTGATTTTTCGAATCAGACAAGAGTGATATATAATTGACCTAATTTAGTTTAGCTTGCTCTCGTAAATAAATAATTAATTTTTTTTAGTGAGAATTTTTGGTTTGGGTAAATTTTATAGCACTAACATTTTGCCCCTCATGACACCTAATATCTGAAGGGCAATATCTCCATAACCCTACATAAATGGCAAAAAAAAATTAAATTGCTTGGTTGGTACATATTTGTATTAAAACTAATTTTCATATTTTAGGATATAAATAGAAAATGATCAAAAATTAAAATAAATTCTCTTGAGCCTAGTCCAGGATAAAATGGAGAAGAGTAGGTTGTTGTTCACGGGTCAAAACATCTATAAGCCAAAACGCAGTGATTGTACCTCCTCGAAGTTTTAAATTCACACAAATATATTTGATAAAACAAATAGTACAAGAATTTATCTGTTTTAATATAAACAAAGGATGAAAAGAGTGAGAAAAGCGGGCATTTGGGGAGGTGTTTTTAAACCAATCTTCGACAACCGACATATTCAAACGCAATTTGCGGTGACAAAACAAAAAGCTGTTCATTTCTCTACTCAAAGCACTAAAAGTCATCCACAAAGTGAAAAATATCTTAACTTTACACCAGGTAAGAACTTTACCTCAATTTTCTTGTGTTTCTGTTGATAAAACAGCGATTTTTTTGTGCCCAAAAATGTTTGCGCATCAATGAAGTCTACTCATAAGACAAGATAATGGCAGACAGGCGGCTTCTTTTTGAAATGTGGCTCAAAAAGCAAGCACGTTTTTCAGTTTGAAATAGGTCGTAAAAGGGAACAATCGTGTAAAAATACAATCTTCATACTCCAGTGAAATGCACAATTTAATATTTAGGTGTTCTATATTGCTGTAAAATGATGAAATAAGGTCCTCAATATCTGGTTGCTTTTCAGACGGGAGTAAACACTTAGATTCCATATTTTCGCGCGTGCACTTTAAAAGATAAACACCTCAAAGATATAGCTTTTATTTCGCAAAATAACGAAATATCCCATGAGTATTATTAAAAGTCTTCTATTAAAACGATTTCATGATAAATAAGTGGACATTGGGCCCGAAATAGCTACTAAATACCGATTTTGGAAAGGGCATCAATTTCATTGCTTCCTGCATGCAAAGGAAGCCATTGCAGCGAGGAACCGGCATTTTGCAAACAGGTGTCCTGACATATTTTACATCTTTCCCTTCAAGTGCTCAATGTGTAGTTCTTAGAAAACGAGTTTGCACTAATTTTATGATGAGCTTTATCTATTTAAATTTTTATGGGGATATAAAAATCCATAAAAAAGCATTTTAGAAGCTTTTGAAATCGGCTGTCAAGTTTTTGAGAATTTGCACGCGGCAGGCACCCGCATTAATTCAATACACTGGTTTTAAGCCACAATATCTCTGAAATTAGTGGTCGTTTTAAGACGAAATTTACAAAAATAGATGGGACCGGTCATTGTGGATCATTCTACTTAGTTTTCATGTGATTTTACTAGAGTATTCATGCCAAAAAGACGACATACGCACATAGTAGGTAAAATGTGTAGTGGTTTGAATACACTTTTCCTAAATTCACAACTTGGGCAAGAAGACCAACAGAAGGGTTACGAAAACAGTCAAAATAATGCCATAAACATGCACGAACAGTTCTTCTAAAAGGATTACTTTAAACTATATTTAACCTGCTAAAATGCTGTCGAATTTTGGGAGTTTTTTCAAAACTTTTCTATTCAAAAACAGGCTCAAAAAAATCGTATCTACTCACTTGTGTTTGGTGTTCGTGTTCCTTGTTATTTCCGACTATTATTTTCCATAAAATTTACAAAATACCCATGTTTTCGGCTCAAAAGCTCGCGAATGGATTTCGACAAGAACTTGACAAAAAACGCCGAGACATTCCCTTTCGTTTTGGACCAAATTTTCTATGTTGAACTCTTGAAAATCCTCTTCTTTTTTGCCCTTAGAACTGGCTGTAAATTTCCTTCTTGTAACATATAGCCATTGCGTAACGATTTTGTAAAAAAATAGAATTTTAAACTTGAAAATCTTTGCGAATTTTCGATCAATTTCCTCGCCCAATGTGCCGTTGGAAAGCTCGTGTTTCGCGTTTTATATTCGTATTGGTTGCTAGGCAACGTGTCAAACATGTGCTTGGCAATCGTGCCCGGAAGTTCACATGCCAATCTCGGTCGCATTCGTGCGCATTACCAGTTACCCCCTTGCCAATTCCAGGGCGCATTCGGGCGCATTGCCAGTTAATGAGTTAATTTTTTTTTACAATATGTATACGAAAAGTACCTGAACAAATGGGCAGAAAAATCATGTTTTCACTACACTTGGTCCATGTTTTTAAGTTTTATGTATGGAGAAAAGTTTTTTCTTCTAAGATATCTGTTTAAACTGTATTTTTTTAACTTTAATGTGGACAAATACTGAAATACATGAGCATTTAAAACAAATGTATTAGTTTTCTCGGCGCATCGTGCTTAGTATGAAGCCTTTAGAGTTGATGCAATTCATTTTTATACTCTAACTATCGTTAGGCTAGCTCTTTGAACATTTTGGGTAGATTTTTTAATATAAAAATGGTTTCACTCCTGTGTTTTGTCGCGTAATCCAGAGCGGGCCGGATGACTTTCAGAGCGGGCCGGATGCAAAAATCCAGACCGCTCTGAAACGCTCGCTAGCCAATCAGATTGCTTTATTTTCATAGATAAAAAAAAAATTTAGATATGTAATATTGATGAGAAGTAAAAAAATTATTCGCCGTTTAACTTGGTAGATTTTGAAGTTAAAACTTCGTCTAAAATAATGACTGACAATTAAATTTAAACGATAACTTAGTAGAAACTTGTTTTTTAGGAAAGTAAAACCATAGAAACAACTAAAATGATCTAAGTAAACTTGATTTGCAGTGGGTTTTTGGCTTTGAAAATTGTACTTATTTTTGCGTGATTTTTACATGAAATTTTCGCGCCAAAACACGAACCATGCAATGTGCGAAATTAGGGTCCAGTTCCCTATGACGAAAGGGTATCGAGCCACCTCAATATCAGGCCATGATTATTCAAAACGGTCAAACTCCCACGAAGATCAGTCAAAATGGGGGATCTTCATGAAAAAAAGGATAGTGGCCAATCAAGCTATAATCGCCGATTAGTCATATATTAACGCAAATCACCGCTATTTGATTTTTTTACAGGAGGATCGGCCGCTGGATAAAATTTGATAACTCGATTCCTTTTGAATATTTATTATCTCTGCCTCCAGCTGACCTTGAATAGTCGGAGGTACAAGGTTTTAAATAACCTGGCTCCGAGCTCGCTTGCGGAACTGTTTGAACAAAAGATAAATATTACTCAATACGACCTCAGGGGCTCTTCTACCTCGCTGCAGTTGCCTCAACCAAAAACTGAAAAGTTAAAGAAAAGTTTCTCATACGATGGAGCTAGAGTTTGGAATTCTCTACCTGCAGATGTGCGTAATTCGGATACATTGACAATATTCAAAAACGGAATTCGTGCTCATACCTCCTAAATTTTTTTCTAAATTAAATTCTATTCTTCTGTAATTCAATTTTTAAACTTATGCATGCCTTATTTGTCATACTTGTGTTCAGTATAGCGTATCGTATATGTGGTTCATTGTACTATATAATATGTATGTAATGTATATAATTGTATAATATTATGTTCTTAAATATGTTATTCACACGACCCTCGTGGAAACCAGCTTTAAAGTTGACGAGGCTAGCGTGTGACTTTTAAATAAAGTTTTACTGCTACTACTACTACTATTTTTTGCTTATAAATTATCTGCGCCCTTTCCACCTCAGTCGCGTGACTGAGTTGATATCCTCTAGATCCGCCCTGCTTCAGAAATGCAGTTCTATGCGTTTCGTAGTTGGTATAAGTTATTCAAAAACTCATTAATAATTAATCATATCAGGGGCTTCGGTGGCGAAGTGGTTAGCGCACTTGCCTTTCACCTCTAAGGTCGCGGGTTCAAGTCTCAGTGAGAACTTTCTCAATGCGACTCGAACCCAGTCCTCAAGTGAAAAGAGTAAAGTCAACGCTCTGCCGAAAGTCGTGGGTTTTCTCCTGGTACTCCGGTTTCCTCCCACAGGGAAAGTTGACAGGGTGGGTTAGGTAAAAGGGCCCACAGTAATTGACATATGTCGTAGTGGTGACCCTGCCCTAGTTGGCGAAGCTAAATAAATAAATAAATAAATAAATATGCTCTTTGGCAAATCATGTCAACCATGATTTTTAGTGTTCTTTATACAGAAGCTCATCCCAAGGTTATTATATAAGGTTATTTGCGCATTCTTTATATAAGGTTATTTATGCTCATCCTAATTAGTATTCTTTATGCAGAACAAGGACTTCCTCCAACCAGATAACGACATCAGCTGTTACTGGAGTCAAGGAGACGAAAAAAGCCAGGTTAGCTTAAACGTTGAATAAGCGAACAGTTGCGGACATTTCGATGGGGTCGGGAAGGGATGGCCACCACCGCTCATTTTACACTAAATAGACGCTTTATCGAAACGCCTACCAAAAATAGGCTATAAACATCTAAATTTGTGTGCAAATTCTGGTTTTGTCAGAAACTCAGCAGGCTTTGTCCCTCAATAGAAAACACATTAATTATAAGCGAAAATTGAGTTAAAAGCGTATTTAATCCCCCTTTCCTCTCCCCCCATCCCTCTCACTTCTCTCCCATCCCTTCTCCCCCCTTTCCTTGGCTTCCTAACAATTAAACCACAAAGTTGACAAATTGAAATTCGGACATTTTAGAGAAATATATCTGCAATAATCTACTATTGCGTGCATTTATTTTCTACCAATCTGATATAAAAAGAAACACACAAGACATCGTATTTATTGCTCTCTATTTACTGGGTGAAATCTAAATAGCAACTGCCTGTTACTGCGGTGCAAATGCTGTTTACATAAATAGATAAGATAATAATGTTATGTTGCGAGAAAAACTACAAAATGCTGTTGTCTACAATATGCTAAATGTCCTACAAATTCTAAACGCAACATAAAACAAAGAAGCATTTGAAAGCAATATATGTCGCACACAAGCCGTTTTCTACATCAATATATTTGGGTGCATATACCTTCTCATCAACCTACATTTTAAGTTGCTTTCTTTGAGTAAATTTAAAGCCAATATATTGAAACACCAAAAATTTACGTTTAATTATTGTGCAGGATTTCAGATTTTAATGCCATCATCCAATTAATATACTTAGCTGTAATCATACAGAAAATTTTTAGTATTTTCATCAAATTATTGCCAAATCGCTGCAGGACTTGTGACAGTTTCAAACACTTTTTTCAATATTTAAAGTAATTTTATTCTAAACTAGGCTCATTTGATTGAGGCAACAGTTCATTTAGGGCTACGTAAATTAAATAGCTTGAGATCTACTCTTCTACTAAACCCAGTATCCTTGATTTTAAATGGTCGAGATATTAGTAACATTCAACACTTGCATCTTGCCAATGAGAACAGTCATGATAATTCCATCCACGGTGAGGGCAGTCCCAAATGTATGATTCATTACCAGAACAGGCAACATTATCAAGCAAGATAGGACCACTTCCTTTGCCATAGTAAGCGTTACGTCTTGTCATCTTCGCTCCAGTGAAACCCAACTGACGGCATGTGACGTTGCCATCAGTAATATCCCAGGTATCATCACAGACAGTGCCCCAGCCAAATTTTGGGTGATAGATTTCAACTCTTCCGCTCATATTGTTACTTGAACCATTCAATGAGATTTTTAGTTCAGAGGTTCCTATAAATAGAAACCATACACACGTAAGAAAAATTCCATTTCCGTTTCATCATCGGCGCCGTAATTTTAGAAGCCCAATTTTGACTTTTCACTTTGTGGAAGTTCCTGATCTTGCGGCAAAATATGGAATTAGATAAATGAACTACGGCATATTTCGTATTAAATGTGATTATTTCAAGCAAATTCCATAAATTGACTTTGTTCTGAGACGTGGATTTGGTATGTGCGCAACTCAAATATGCATAAGAGGGGCAATTATAAGGGGTGTTGCAAGGAATATTATGGGGCTTGTCCCCTGAATAAATTAATCAGGACGGTTGTTTTAGAAACGATACTAAATCCCCGGCGTCTCAAACGATAGTTAACCCGTTTGATTTAATGTTAGAAGAAACTAGAATAGCATTCTAACCATGCAAGAAGGTTTAATAATTGTTTTATTAAAGGCTTATTTAAATTTTCATATTTGACAACTGAACTATAATGCAAATGTTTGAGCTTGGCGTACGTTTTAAAGATTAGTTGAAAAGGGACAAAACGGCCTATTAAACAAATTTGAAAACAGTTTTTTATACAGTTAATATTTTACAACATTTTTTTGATGTAACATTTCCTTGATGAATGTCGTTTCCAAGCAAGAAAATGTGCAAGTTGATCAATAAATACTGATATTGAAACAATTATGCTGTACATGCATTTATTTGACAACATTAAAACAAATTAATAATTAAACCAAATGTCTATAGGCCGTCTATGCTAATTTTCTCATTTAAAAAAGGCTCTCATTTTTGCATCATGCATATTCAAGTTAAACACCAATCAATAATGCATAAAAATCATATTATAGTATTTCAAATTTAGGGCAGCGCTTTGTAAATATAGTAATACCTATTTGAATGTAATAGCTGCTCTAGTTTTAACGATTGAGGATACAAACCATTGACTGCTTAACTATAAACTTTGCCATATATTCCCATAAACACAAGATACTAAACGTAGAGCATATTTATTGCTATTGTTAAATGTGATATCAGATCTGACACAATTTTCCGCAAATTTATATATTTTAATTTTGATTGTTGATTAAATGATCCATTGTCACCCGTTATGTTATCGTTAACATAACTAAATTTATCACCAAATAACGATACATTTTTCTTTTTTGTCATATTATATATAAGTAATAGTAATCTATACCAAACAAATGTTCGATCTTAATCCACCCAATGTAATTTAACACAGCATCTGGTAAAGACTATATGAAACGGAAGTATGATTGTAACCGTCCGCTTATAGAAAGTTACGCTGTTGGGGATCTCGTTTTGGTGTCCGCGTTTGCTTATGGGAGTTCTCCGGTTAAGAGAGGTTGCAAATGTAGAAAGATAATATGCGTTTGGTTGCGACCCAAGAATGGTGTCCACTTAAGGATTGAAGGTCCTAGCATGTGAACAATAGTCAGTATTACAGTAGTATAGAGAGAGCAAGAACGAAGGCTGTATGTAGAAAATGTAAATATATTAATATTAAAACGAGAGAATATTATATTGGCTACGAAGATCATCGAACAGGCAGCCGAACAAGGTAGGCAACAAATAAATATTAGCGTTTACACGCCGTTTGTATCGATAAAACCTTTGCCTGTTCTGTAGTAGGTGCGAATTTAGGCGCAAAATTATATATTTGGATGGGAGACTTCGAAATGTTCATATTAGCGAGTGGAATTAGGGACGCCAAAAGGAAACGTGTACTACTTCTGTGTGAAGAGGGTCAACGCTTTGGCGATATTTTTTGCCAATTACCGGACACAGGAACGAACAACGATAATTATATATCCAAAGCAAAGCTTAAGCCAAAGAATATTCGCCGCTATGCAGTCTATTAATTCCGTTAAGCAAAGCAAGAAGCTCATAATACACTCGAGCAAATCCACACGAGACTACGATTGCTAGCCAGTGGCGTGCTGGCAGGGGGGGCCGGGGGGCCATGGCCCCCCCAGCGAAGATTTTTTAGGGGGCGCCAAAACATAAATGGGGCGCCGAAATTGCACAAAATCACACAAAAGTTTAGATTTTGAGATCGGGCAAAAAATTATAACTGCATGAACGTCGTCACGAATTCGTAACCGAGGGTTGAGAGTTCCAACTTATAATTTAAAAGCGATATAAGGGAGCTTTATTAGTGACTACGAGTACGAGATTCGTCATTTTCGCGTATTGTTTGCATACGCCATCTCGCAAAAGTCGCAGTCGTCGGGGTTTTGAGTACGAGATTTACCAAAAATCTCGCACTCAAAAGCCCGACGACTACAAATTTTGCGAGATGGCGTATGCAAATAACATGGTGTTTGGCGCAAAAATGAAGAATCTCGTACTCGTACTCGTAGTCATTGCTAAAGCTCCCTATTACTTGATGGGCTGCCTTACAAATAGAATAGATTTGTTCTCAAAATGTTATCCTTTCCATATGTTAACTAAAACCGACCACTTTTTTTTCTCCAGCAGGAACGAAACTAAAACCTATGCGCCGAAAGGTTGATTTTCGGGATTGTAGAAAGCATCGAAAGGAAGATTTCCACAAAGCTTTAGCAGAAGAAGATTGGGAGGATGTATCGCAGTCCACGAATGTAAATGACGCTGTGAATTGTCTTGAACGTAAGATCATGGATCATATGAATAAATGTATGCCCACAAAAACAGTCTCAATTTCCTCACGGGATCCTTACTGGACGAGTCCTTTAATGAAATCTTTGCTAAAAGCTAAATCCAGAATTGCTCGGTCGCAAAAGGATAGACTCAGTTCAATTAACAAAAGGATTTCTGATGTCATTTGTCTAAACAGAAGAAATTTTAGGGCCTTGGTGAGAAGTAGAACTTGGTGGTGAAAGACGAATGATATTTCTCAGCGAAATGCATCGTCATCAAGAGTTACTTTAGATAATGCATCACTTACAAGATTAAATCGCTACTTTGGCCAACTCTGCCACGACGATAGTTATGTCGAACCGACGCTCTCAATTATTGGTGATGAAGTAGATATTCCTAGCTTCACGGAACAGCAGGTATGGAATGCCTTGAAAAGAATAAAGAGGACAGCAACAGGTCCCGATTATATTCCCTATTGGGTTTGGAATGATCATGCGGAAATTCTAACCGAAGTTATAACTAACGTCTGGAATTTGTCCCTTTCATCACATACTTGGCCAGATTCATGGAAAAGAGCGAATATTAACCCTCTTGCAAAGGTTGATTTACCAAAGGAAGATGGTGACTTTCGTGGAATAAATATTACACCTGTAATTGCGAGGACCTTCGAAAAGCTCGTTTATAATAGTCAGGTCAAGTCGACAATTGAGGAAATTTTATCCCCAACGCAATTTGCGTACAGGCAGGGGGGAAGTTGTACAAACGCTCTGTTGACTATTCAGAACAATGTACTCAGCTTCTTAGATAGAGCGGACTGCAAAGCAGTTAGACTGTTTTCTATGGATTTTAGCAAGGCCTTCGACTCCGTGAAACATTCACTCCTCTCGGAAAAGTTAAAAAATGTGCCACTCAACCCTTATATCATAAATTGGTATTTAAATTTTCTAAAGAATAGAAAGCAAAGAGTCGTTTGTAACGATTTTTGTAGAGAATGGATGGATGTTAATAAGGTATACAACACAGGGGAGCGTAAGTGGCCCCTACCTTTTTAATATTTTCCTGAATGATTTAGAGGTGGACATAGACGGCGAGAACGCTCTTTTTAAATATGCGGACGATTCAAATATAATAGTGCCAGTTTGGAGTGACGGTCCTGATATATCAACAGATACAGTTGGAAAATTCCTGAGCTGGTCTGACGATAATTTTATGACTTGTAACCCTGGTAAATGTAAAGAGCTTATCATCCGGAAGAAGGGATATAATGATCAACTCGACAATGTTTATAATATACCCCAATGCAAGGAACTTCCCATTTTAGGCATTACTTTTCAAGACAATCTCAAGTTTACCAGTCATGTGCGAGGTAAATTGGTCAAAGCAAACAAATGCTTGTACGTTATACGAACACTCAGGGCAGAAGGCTATAGCCAATGTGAGATAGATTATCTATTTAAGACCTTAGTAATATCTACTATAACGTTTGGCCTGTCCGTTTACGGTTCTTCTCCAGCCGAACTCAGTACTCTACAACGGTTTCTTGATGTTTTAAGCGAAAGTATATATCAGAACCTGTAAATATTAGATATCTTTTAGAAATACACGATAGAAATATATTTAAGGCTTCTGGAAATCAGAAGAGTGCCATAGTCCACTTGATACCAAGAAAAAAAATCCACAAGCTACTCTCTGAGGACAGAGTTTAGTCAGTATCCAAGAGTGAACACGGAACGTTTTAAATTGTCGTTTGTAAATAGATTAATTTTTAACTATAACCTATTCATATGATGTAAACTTTACTAATATATTCTTAATATTTACTTGTAACATAAGATATGTATTTTTATCTTTTGATCTAATAAAAAGACTTTTGAATTGAATTGAATTGAATTGACGAGACGAGCAATGTGAATTTCAAGCCCGTGACATTGAGTCGAACGAACAGAGTACAGACGGAGTTAAGTAATTAAATGCAAAGCGTACAAATACGTGTCGCAATTGCGGATTGACATATCCACGCGAAGGACAGTGTCCGGCGAAAGGAAAACAATATGGGAAATGCGGTAAGTCCAATCATTTTTCTATAGAGTTTGTCGAGGACAGTCGAAATCTAATTCAAATCGAGTGACGATGGAATTATTCTGGAAAGCCAATTAATCCTCTAAACCAAGCAGACAGTGAGACGGAAAGTTCCAACGATGCAATAGTATAAACATAGACAATTAAATTACAAAGCCTCGAAAGTCAATGTTAAGGTGCATCAACATTCGTACGTTTAAAGCAACTGTTGATATTGGCGCTACAATTATAAAAGTCCGGTAGGATTTCTAAAGGTCTCTACACGTTATACTAATACTATTGTATTTATTTTGAACTAATTTGTAAATATTTTTGTAGGCAAATTAATAGAGGTAAAGTTAATATGATGCCTCAAACCCAGTACAGTTTATAGCAAATTCTAAGCGCTTATTGAAACTAGGAGGCTTATTGCTGTGGCTCTTTCTGTTTTGCCAAGACAACGAACAGTGGTAATATAATTTCTGTCCCAACAGCTCAAGTGCTGGATTTGATTAGTCCACATCTTAACAAAGTTTCGGAAACCTCAGACAGCAAATTGAACAGAATACTGAACACGTAGCTGTATTTGAATGCTCAGGAAAACTCAAGAGCGATAAAGTAAAACGTAACTTTAATAAAATGCACACACCCCGCGAACAACCCCAGCGATGAATCTCGTATCACATTCGTGAAAATAATTAAAAAGCTTTGGAAGATTTAGAAAACCTAGGTAGAGTTAAGAAAGTGCCAGAGGATTAACCTACACCCTGGGTATCCCCAATAGTTGAAGTACCGAAAAAAGGACAAGGGTATTCGCATTTATGTTGCCAATGATGAAATAAAAATGAAGCCAGTCGATACATTACAACATTCAGTACACCTAGGTGTCTACGTCTCCATGCATGCTTCGGTGAGATTTTGTCGAATGATGCAATTTTCAGTAAGCGAGATCCAAAACGTGTTAAAACTTTAAAGAATACATCAGTGTTAACAAATGTTCCAGAAGTAAGAAACTTTTTTGGAAATGGCAAGTCTATTTCAAAATAAATTCCAAACGTTGGCACCATTACAGCCCCTTTGCGCGAGTTAACCTAGAAAAATACAATTTTTTTTGGAAGAAACACATAAAGAAACATATGATTTACAAAATATATAAAACATAATATGTCACTTCTGACGATAGGGATATCAGTGATACTATCCCAAAAGTCGAAAGCAGCTATTTAGTCAGAGCAGAGGAGTCAGAGCAGGTATTAAGTTAAATAGCAGCCTCAAATGGTTAGATTATTTAAGACTGTAAAAGACGAACATACAGTAACAACCAAAGGTATCGTTCTTCGTGGTTCCAGAATAGCGCTACCGAGATCACCACAACAACAGGCTATTGGCATTGTTCATGCCACTCATCTTGGCGTTACCAAAACGAAAACGCTGATACGCGAAAATTTTGGTTTCTATGGACACGATGATTAAAAAACATTCGACAAATGCATCACATGCCAAGCTGTTGGAAAGCCCATCCCTCCGGAACCAATCACAAGCACTGAAATGCATAAAGGTTGCTAGTCGCCGTCGGTGAAAACCTATTGGTAATCATTGGTCGATATTCTTGTTTTCCTGAAGTTGATGTAGTAAGATCAACCAAGGCATCGGTCGTGATACCAATCAGATTTTGATAATGCTTCTGCGTCATGATCGATACTACAGTGCAAGGTAACAAAATTGACGCTTTTACGCCACTTCTGTTCACTTCATTAAAGCTGTATTCAGTAATATTGTCATTATGTGTTTATTGTAACTTGAAATACCGTAATGTTCAATTTAATGACCGTAAAATGCATATTATATTAGATGGTGTCAAGCCAACGGGTTGACCATTCAAGTCATAGTGAGAGTTGCGGCAAAGCTTATTAAACAGGTCACGGGGTAACATACTGTATTACGTTCGGCGCCTGTGTGTATCTTATAAGGTACTGACTTGATAACTTGTCCTCGCTGACGTCTACCTGTATATCAATAATAGCTTGTGTATTCTCATTCAAAGTATCAATGTTAATGGAGTGTAAGTATTGCTGTAGTACTACTGTCGACATGGTCAGGTTCTTGCTGTAGGGAGTGTAACTGCTTTTGAGTTATATTTCTTGTATCGAATGCGGGGCAGAGAGAAAGAGAGAGTGTTTGGTACGTTATCGCTACGCCCACAGTTGCCAGAAACTTTCAGGTTGCTTTTAATAGGGTTTGTTGTTGTTGTTGTTTCTCATGTTCTAAGGCATATATGGAGCAATTTTTACCGCTGATGTCTGCCAATTGAGAACTAGTAGTCTCCTGCGTCCTGGCTATTGCTATAGCCTTGTCCAAAGTCAGGGTCAAATTCTGCTCCAGTAATTTAGCTTGCACGTGTGGGTTGTTGGAGCCAAATATTTAAGGAGCAATAAGATGTCTATCTGCGTTAGAATACTTTTTCTCTACAGAACTCTGATTTTCTTTAGAAAGGAGTACATTGTCTTACTTCGTCTTTTTTAGCGCATGCGTAGTTTAACTTGCCAGCCTGAAGTTGCTCTTTGGGGCGACATATTCCTCGAATATCGTCCAATCCTACTCAGCATTATTCGCTCGTCGTTTGTTAGATTTCGGGTGGATACCAGTTCGATTATGACCGCAGACCACCGTAATTATTGGCCAACTTTTTTTCAAAGTTTATTTTTGGTTTTGCCGACATCGTACACACGCTTGAAAAATATCCCGTGTTGTTTTATATTTTTGATTTCTCTTACCAGTGACTCTGTCCGGACGAAATCCCAGGTTGACTACTTCGCAAGAACGCGTCATCACAAAGTCGCCTTCTGTGCTTTATTGTTAATGCATCAATACGCAAATATTACGTTCCGTCGCAGTGGAAGTGCGCGATTGTTTCTCCCATTCCAAAGTATATACCTGTGTTTGACGTGAACAACGACTTTTGACCTATTTCCCTAACGTCCATTCTAAGTAAAATTCTGGAATCCTTCCCATAAAAATGGCTTCTGCAATCGATATTCGATAAACTTGAGCCTCTAAAGTTTGGTTTGGTGAAGGGCTCTAGCATTAAGTGGTATGAAGTTACCGACAAACTGGGCTCCTCTTTACGTATTGGTGTGTTAGATTTTCTGAAGCCTTTGACCGCATTGATTATAATATTCTGTCAAATAAATTAAACGTGTTAGAAGTTCATCCTGTGCTTATTAACTGGATTGCAAATTTTCTGACTGGTAGAATGCAACGAACTAAAATTGGCACTCTCTTTTTTATGGGAAGCCTATCAAAGCCAGTATACCACAGGGGACGAAGTTAAGTCCTATATTTTTTCTCATAATGGGATGCTACAATTTGGGAAGTTATTACTAAACTCTCCAGCTCAAACGCACCTTTCATAAATATTGAATGTGTTGATTGGGTAAAAATGACAACATAAAGTTGAATCTGAAGAAGACTAGAGAAGTTGTCAATTTTTCACCTAACCACACCATTTTCCCTCCGATAATAATTGAAGGGCACTAATTTAAATTGTCCAAATCGAGTCCATCCAACGCAGAGCTCTGAAGATCATCTATCGTCTAGGTGAGTATATTACTACGATGCAGGTGATCAAACTGCCGACATTTATAATCCTCGATGTTCTGTTAGCGAACGTCTTTTTAAGAACAGATGACTCGCTCGCACAAGATTAACTGTTTTTTACCTCCAGAAAAAGATTGCAGATATAATTTCGGAAAGAAAGGCTGTATATCAATTTCTAGGTGCAGAACTGATCGTTTCAGGAACAGTTTTATTTTAGCCGCAAACAATTATAATTCTAAATAACTTGTAAATATTTTAACCATTGCTTTTGTAAATTTTTAAATAATTGAAATGTAATTTTATCTAGTTTTACTAAGTACCATTGTAATTCAGTTTTTACGGCAAAAATGATCTATTATAAAATTATACTATAGTAAAAATTATATTATACTGGACAATAGTCATAGTCATAGTCGTGGTCGTAGTTGTAGTCATAGTCATGGACTATAGTAATAGTCATAGTCATGGACTATAGCCATAGTCATGGACTATAGTCATAGTCATGGACTATATGTTGCGTCACTGGTATATATATATCTCATCACCCTTGTCTCAAATCATTTTACTGTGATTCTTAATGAGTAAGCATGTCCAATGAGTGGGACGTTTGCAGTAAATATTTTGTAAATGCAAAAGGACTTAGTCGAATATGGGCAGAAACAGTCCTATCATCTACCACCCCTTGTAAATCTAGTGTTGATAATACCGAGCAGCGAATGTAAGAGATCGTTGAAGCACCGCAGCTTACCGCGGTTGAGAAAAGCAACCTATTTTCTGACCAACTAAATCGATTTCTAGATAGATTTTTCAGTCCACTGTCCTCCAATTTGTGAAACTCCAGATATTGTTGAACCACTAATCGCTCTCAAACTAATCCTTATAACACAACCAACCACTCCAAGACCTATCAATATAACACCACCGGTGCATGCAACACCTAAACCTGGCTTTCTCACAGCACCTCGAAAAGACAAAGAACGACCTAAACTGAAACACATTTTTTTCCACAATTGGCTAGACTCGGCTGATTGGAAAGAAAGTGATCTTGTTATAATAACACCCAAGGAAAGAAAGCGATATGAGCCGAGCAATAAGATATAGGCTATAAATTAAGCCATTTGTGGCGCTCGGGGTAAGAAAACTCCTAATCTTGCAGTTTAAATTTGGTTGCACGTTTTTGAACAGGATCAAAAGATCACGTGAAGAAACTTGAGGTGCCCAGATCTCAGCGACATAAATTCAATTTCTATACTCAACAAAGGCTCAGAAATATATCGAATTATCTATTTCTATAAAATTCTAGCATTTTCAAACCAAACAAGTGAAAACAGACTGTTTTCTCGAAAATTCAACGCTCTCGTCGTTTCGTCAATTAACAGTGTTCTACATTACGCGTTAACTTATGTATCTTACAAAACATAATACAGATAAATAGATAAATTGACAGTTCGGAGAAAAATAATTTTGAAAGGTTCATAAACAAGATGAGTAAAATGTTCTAGCGCTACAATATTAAAAAAAATAATCAGGAATAGTGTTATTAACCACATTAACCGAAAGAATAACGCCAAAAAATCGTCACTGATGTGCAACAGGTTTATTGCTCTAAACTGCAGTGGATTACTTTTCACGTGCATGTATATACTTGTTTCCCTGAGCACTGCTGAGAACAATCATCAATAATCATTAACCGTACCCTCAATTCGTTGGATAAGTGAATCTGTCCTTACAAATTATTTGTTAGGAGAGGAGAAAGCCTTTGTGAATCCTTTTTGAATGGACAATTATTTTTATCAATTAGTCGAAGTTCCAACTAGATATGACAATATTCTTGATTTAATTTCAACTAATATCACGTTAGTTATCTCATCAGCAGAATCTGGTCCGAAAATAAATATAAATATCATAGAATCAAATGTCATTCACAACTGGTTTAGCTTCCATTGGTTTAGCTTCCCATTCACTTCAATTGCATTGAACACCATTGACCAATCATATTCCTTAATATGTTATTGAAAGGATGGTAACACTGAATCTTTCAGTGGTCTTACTGCTACATTCACTTTGTTCTTCTTCTTTTGACGTTTGTTTTAGAGCTCCACCCAATTCGTCTATAACGTGATCTCCCTAAATGGTCAGCTCTTTCGGCTCTGGTCTGTCTCGTCTCTCTCTGTTTCCAAGTGACGGGAGTTGAGCTGGGCTCTCCTTTTTGTGTCTACTGTGCGCGCATGCGCACTGGTAGACACATTGTAATACTGCAAAGCGTAAATTCCGGAAGTGTAAACATTTACAGGCGTAAATTCCAGAAGTTGTTAATTGTTACAGGCGTAAACTCCGAAAAATCTTAACATTTACATGCGTAAACTATGGAAGTTGTTAACACTTACAACCGTAAATTTTGGAAGTTGTTGATATTTACAGCCATGAGCTAAATATAGTAATTTACAGCCGTAAAGTAGCTCTGAAATTTGTCAATATTTGAAAAGATTTACAACCGTAAACTAGCTCAGAAAGTTGTTAATATTTACAACCGTAAACTCTGCAAGCTGTAAATATTTATAGCAGTAAATTCTGGTCTGTCCGTTTTACCAAGCCGACACGCAAAAGGCGAGTTCGCACGTCGTATATTGCATTTATATATTTTTAAGATTTGATTCACATGGGAACCGGACCAGCCCGGTTTGACGTTCTCCCGCTTGAGCGAGGCGAGTTCTGCCTTCCCAGGCTTATGAATTTGAATTTATTAATAAAAAACGCATTGCAATCAAAGATTGAATTGCACGATTTTACAATGATGTTATACTATAAGATATATATATATATATATAGTCAAATATATATATACATATTATACAATATTGAAATTACATTCATTAAGATTACATATATAAATACAACATTTGATGCACTAATGTAATTTGTTTCTATAAAAAAGACTTAATTGCATATGGTATAAAACTATTCCTAAATCTTTCTGTTCTAGTTTTAATTAACGGTAAGCGTTCCTTTCGCAGTTTATATTGGTAATCATTTCTAGATGGTAATAATTGAAAGAGACTGTTATAGAAGGCTTATTTATGCGATTAAAATATTTACAGCATAAAAGTTCTCTTCTTTCTTTCACTGTCATTAAACCAGTAGTTTCACGATTTCCTGTGTATGAATAGGACTGGCAAATAATTCGGAGGGCCCGTTTTTGTACAGTTTCAACTTTCTCGCAGAGGTATTCGGGAATACCAGAATGCCATATCGGACATGCATACTCAAGTACAGGCCGGATATGCGAACAATATACCTTCACTAGATCAGGAACTTTGAAGCCAGATCGCTTTAAAACTCTTAAAAAGCACAAAAGTTTACATGCTTTGGTACATATTTGGTGGACATGCTCATTCCATGACAAGTCACTGGTAATAGTAAGGCCAAGTAGCTTAGCTTTGTTGACAACATCCACATTTTGCTGGTTGATCATTAGCTGATTACCCATATCAAAAGACGAGTTCGAGAAGGAAATTCTCAATTCTTTTACCTTTTTCCCATTTAGTTCCATATGATTTCTTTCAACCCACTCGATAGTTCTAGATAGCGCTGAATCAAGTTTAGACCTTGTGTTTTGCAGTACAATTTCAAATAGAGTAGAATCATCCACATATTTAACTGTGTTCCTACAAGGTTTCATGTCATTGATCATCACCAAGAACAACAGAGGACCAAGCTTGGTACCCTGTGGTACTCCCGCATGAATATTTACCCAATTGGAAGTACATTGATTTAGCTTGACACCTTGTTGGCGGCCAGAGAGAAACGCAATGATCCAGTTAATCAATACAGGGTGGATATTCATGTATATTAATTTGTCAATCAGCAAATTATGGTCGATCTTATCGAATGCTTTAGAGAAATCTAGTAAACATACTCTGACCAAGGATACGGATCTATCAAGTGCATCGAACCATTGAGCATCAGTAGTGCAAGAGTTTTTTATTGAGCCAAACTGGCAAGGGTCTATCATGTGGGATATCGAGTCCAACAGCCATTTACAAATGAAGGACTCCAGAACTTTACTCATTACAGGCGTCAGCGAGATTGGTCGAAGATCGGATTCGGCATGTCTAACTGGAGTCGTTTTAGGGCACGGTATAACATCTGCGCTTCTCCAAATTTCTGGCAAACATGCTTCCGCAACCGAAGCATTAAAAATGGAGCACAATGGGAGGCTTAGGATGTGTGAAAAATCCCTTAATATCCAATTAGGGAGATTATCAGGGCCAGTTGCTTTGTGATATTTAATCTTAGATAATTCGCGGTCCACTTCATCCACTGTGATTCTGTATAAATTCGGGATGTAAGTAGTAATTGGCACTGCACTTAATTTAGGTATATCAGTAGTTGCCTGAATGCAATTAGCGGTTAGCTGATATATATGAATGTAATTAGCGGTTAGCTGATATGAATGCAATTAGCCCTGTATACCGGGCTGAAAACCGAGTGACAGCGCATGCTTTATATATTCGGCCTAAAAACTGTATTAAAAATCAAAACAAGTATGGAGTTAACGAATTTAGGTCTCCTGAAGCAGTTGTCGACAATAAAAATAAAAATCTCGCGGGAATTTCTTGCCAGAACTTGCGGGCAAGCCCGCCTAATATAAAGCAAATAACGAATTGACGGCTTAGCCTGGCTCGTATGAACAGATCCTTTCAATTCAGCATGTTACCATTTTCTACACGCGCGGTCAGAGTACACTGTTGCCTATGACATTATCACCAAGTACGTCGTTGAATATGTTGAGAGCCACTGTAGATTGGGTGTTTATCTGTTTCAACTGTGCGAAGTTCGAAAAGACGTTCGCTTCTGCTTCCATAACTCGATTAACAAACCTGTCTTGTTATGAATTTAGCTGCAACGCAATTAAAATCTTCTACAAAGTATGGATGCTTTATACAAAAATCATTACCAAATATGGTAGGATTGTAACGGAACAAAAGGAAGGTGTTCCCGAGTGAAGGAAGTGGAAGCACCGTCCAAGGTGGCGGATGTCTTTTTTTAAACTGCGAAAACATTGAACAACTTCGTCTAAATTCTTAGTTCTTTTAACTGGCTAACCTTGAAATTTTGTCAAATTTTACTTCTGACGTGTCGCATCGTCTTTGTGAGCATTTATTTTTTTACAAAAGTTACTGGATAAGCTTGAAATACTGATCAATTGACATGGTGGTCTACATCATTAAAATTTAATTGCTGTATCAATTATAGCGCGTGGAAGTGATTCAACACATTACTCCAGGTTACGCTGGGTTACCGAAAAGGAATCGTGCAGTTCGACTCAAATACTCAATATAACTTTTGATATTAAATAATTATTTTGGCAAAAAATCTAGCAGATTTGAAAAGCTTCGTAGCAGATGATTTAAAGTTCAAAGGTAAATTGTCCTCCCCTGGAGTTGATACCAAACAATTTAAAAGCATAGACGTATTACTGAAATGGTGAGGTCCTAAAAAAAGAAGCTCATGATAGAGAAAGACAGCAATGAAAACAGTTTAGCGAACATACTTATGGGTCTATGTCGTAGTAACAATGAAGTTAACTGGGATACTGACATGGCCGAAACCTGACTGCAGACCAAAAAAGCTGAACTGACCGCTATTAAACTAGAGCTGCTTACGGTATGGGTTTTATTAAACGGCATACTCTACCGGTTAAATTGGAAGAATTGGTGTCTACCTACGATAGCAAAGTTGAAACTATGAGACTTGACTTTACTAAGCCGATCTCTACATTTAAAAAGAATATATAACTTTTAAATGCAAAGCTAAATTAAGCTAATGTTCATGTACTCGACCGCCTGACTGTTAATGAAAACGCACCTTCAAACCGAATGTGAAATCCAGCTGTTGACCAAAGAGATGCAAGTACACAAACACGTCCAAGTATAACTGTGTACGAAAACGAGAGCGTTTCAGATATTCCACTAGAAGATGACTTCAGTTCAGTGGAAGAAATTCCTAGCAATGTATCTTGCAAATTTCCGAAAGATTCAAAATACGTCAAAAGATTCGAAACTCACCAAAAGTTTCAAAACACGCGAAACGATTCGTAGCACGTCAAAATATTAAAAACACGCGAAACGATTCGAAACATGTCAAAAGATTCAAAACACGCCACCAAAAGATTCGAAACACGCCAAATAATTTGAAACACGGAAAAAGATTAGAAAAACGCCAAAAGATTCGAAACACGCCGCCAAAAGATTCGAAACACGCCAAAAGATTTGAAACACGCCAAAAGATTTGAAACACGGCAAAATATTAGAAACACCCCCTAAAGATCCAAAACACGCTGCCAAAAGATCCGAAACATGCACGCCAAAAGATTCGAATCACGCCAAAAGATTCAAATTATTTCTATTGGGCTCCAGATTATAGTGATTACAGCAAGGCAATTGTTTGTTTCTTGTGGTCATGATTTAAGTAGGCATTAATCAGGGCAGAATCAACTTAATTGAGATAGCACCTATATTCCCACTCACTTGGATTAAGAACAGGTGATTCAGCACTATTTAATTCCGGTTTTGAGGACAAATTAATCCTTCAGTTCTTATCGAGGTATCATGGTACAACAATGTCTTCAAGAAATCTCGCTAATAGTCTAAAGCAGTTTGGATCGAGTAGAAGACGTGTGCTTGAAAAAACAGACGAAGAAAAGGTTCCCGAATTGATCCGACAAGAACTAAATGGCGATGAGCCATCCACATCAAATCAAGGAATAGGAGCATGGGGGAGCCATTTACGTCAATCGTGGACAATATGGCGGGATAACTTTTTTCGCAGATGGTAGAAAGGGGTGAGTTGGATACAAGTGATGATCTACAGAAGAACTGTTTGTGGTTCTGCTTCTACATACTCTTACAGTAAGGTCTAGATCAGGTACGTGGAAGCTGGAATACTCATTACATAAGAAGGTCTCGCTACAATACGCAGACAAGTGTTCCAGACCACGAGTATTTTTCCAGGAATCTGTCAGAGCACACAATTGCAAGTTTACTATTGATAATTAGGATATCATCGTCATGCAAGCAGACGTTGATATACGTTGATATGACTGTCCGCAAATGAGTCAATCAGATAGATACCTTTGGACTGCAGATGAGGCGAAACACTAATTTCGCCGTCTAATGGATATTGCACCATTTGCACGTTAATAAGCAAATATTGGATGAGGTTCTTGTGATATTCCGAATTATCAAGTTCAAGGAAAGTATTATCAGACGAAGCCGGATAATTTCGGATATAACAAAAACCGAATTCAATATTTGTTTTATTACGCATTGCATTTTACATCCTTTGTTTCACGAAGCGTCGAAGGTTCATGACCATGTAAAGACATTTGAGAATGTGAATATCTTACACTGTCATAGACGCACAATGCAAGTAAAACTTACCATGAGACTAGGGTTAGGGAGTATTATCATTACTCAAAAAATCAGAATAAATCTTAAATTGTTCATAAATTGTATAAACTACTCTAATAAAATGTTAACATCTGTCATCGAAGCCAGTTTTCATCACTGAATAGTCGGTTATTTGCCGAGAATTGAAAACGATCAGACATTTCTTTTTTCAATTTGGAGTTTCTATAAAGGTTTTTCGAAAAACATTCATTCGCCTATATCATCACCGTAACTTAGTAATGAAAACCAAGAGCCAAGACGAGACCAACTTTCAGTTTGTGTACTGTTCAACTTGTTTTGGTATTTGCTAATTAAGCTTGCTAAGTCCTATGTGACGTAGGTACATACTAACAGTGCTTAAGACGTTTAAGTGTTTAAACAAAACTGTTAACAAAGTGTTATTTGAAAACAGTAATTGGTGAAAATTCACATATTGCAAAATCCAGGAGATTTAGGCATGCAAAACTTAATTGAACTCCTTCTGAAAACTCTCCAGGGAATCATATTCTCAGAAACTGGTAAAGTTAATTTATTAGCGCAGGTACTGTCAAATAGCTTCCGTTTCTCACTTGTGTTGTGACCAAACCGAATTGATGGACGTGGTATCAGTCCAATCTCCGTTTTTTTAGAAGCACATGTTGTGAACATTATGCGACAAAGAAATAGTTATTTCAGCTTCATTGAATTCCTCTACTGCCTTTCCCTCAAGCATTTGATTAAAATTGAACAGAAGGCGTTCTTGTTTAATGTGTTTGTTGCTTCCTTCTGGGCTAAACCATGGACGGAAAATGTCGTCAAAGCCTTAGCCTTACTGAAAAACTACTTTGAACTGCTCTGGATTGCTTCTTACTAAGTCAATGATACTACACGTTTTAGGCCGTCAATAAACTGATTCGGTTCAGGAAGAGACGTGTAAATGATTGCGTGCAATGCAATAGTCTTCATATACTCAGCTTTATCTTCTATGGTCACGTGGTTGAATCGGAATTCCCTATTGAATAAAGCCTCCGATTTAAATTCTTCGGGGGTGGGGGCTTGCAGCTATTCCATGGAATTCCTTAATTCACCAGGAGATACTTATTCAAACGTCAGATTCGGACATTTGACATCGCCTTAGAGAATATAGTCAGTGACAGTCTTTCCAAAACATTTTGGACCAGCAGATCATTGGAGCAGACCTTTTGCTGCGAGCTGACTACATTCATAAACTCCTGTTTTTGAAATGCTACAACATTGTGAGGTAATGTTGAGCCACGTAGCATTGATAACTGCATGTGTTGGTTAATAAATGAAAAGAGTTCTCTTGAAGCAATACGATTATCTACAGCTGGCTTATCGACAAACTGCACTTTAGATCGTTTACAAAGCATTGCCATTCATGTTGTCCGGCTTCACACATGCACGCCCCGAATATAATTTCTATAATAGACACATGATTGTCTCACATATGGATAGACGACATTGCTCATCAAAGTTGGGCGTTCCAAGTAAAATTTTCTGCTTGCCCGTCTTGGGTTTACTCGTCTGAAAAATCCAAACGCGAATGCATTCACCACTAGTAAATTTAATTAAACGGGGAAAAAATCACATAAATATTTATAATATAACATTTATAGTACGCGCGTGCTGATTGGTCGAGAAGCGTGTTTCTATAACTGTTTAGTAGAAATTGTGAGGTGTCTGTTGCTTTTCCTGCATTCTGATTGGTCCAAATTGAGCCTCTAAAAAGTGATAGTCAAAATGGCTTTTTTAAAAAAAAATTCAAAATGGCTTCTTCGCAAGCTGCCCAATTTAAAACAAAAATCGGTTTTTTGAGCCTGATTCAAAGTTTTCAATGAAAAAAACTGCCGCTAAATTCAAGGAGAATATATTTTTGACATTTTTATAAATTAAAGGTAAGCGATAACAAATACACTATTTTTCTTCCATGAAAGGCAGCGTTTTCTCGCTGTTGAAATGTACATGTATAAAACTTTTTCCGTACGGCTCAACCACTCAAGTGGTTATTTTGAAAATTATTCGATCCTCGTTTATATCGTTATATTCAGCAAAAACCTAGCTGTGATATATTTTTAAAACCATTCTACTTTGTATTTGAGCCCTTCCAAAGTATTTTTCTCACGAAATTGTTTGTTTTTGTTTCGCTTCGATATGTTTTTGACACTCGTCTTTAATCGGGCGCTGAGAAAAGCGCTGAATTTTGTCCTATAGCCTTTTCAACTGACCTCATAACTTTCTGTGTTTGTTTTTCTCTTTGAAAATTCTACTAAAACAATTAGTCGCCTCAGGCTCGGTGATTACAAGCCTATAGTCACTTCGCCTTCGGCTCAGTGACTATAGGCTTGTAATCACCTCGCCTTCGGCGACTAATTGTTAAATAGAAATACGGAAACTTTCCCGCCAAAATTTAAAATCACAAAAAACCCAAATTTATTGCGAATTATAAAACTTTAATACTATTTGAAAACAATTTTAATGCTTTTACATATTTTTGACTGTTAATTTTCAAACAGAGTTGTTTTCTTGCAGCGAAATTGACGAGCAAAGGCCAGCATGCGTGCGTAATGAGAATTTGTAAATTAATCGTGTTATATTATAAAAGAAATAGAATACATTTTTTCCTGTGTTTCTATACACTTCCGAATCTTTTGGCGTGTTTCGAATATTTTTGAGGTGTTTCATATCAACTGTTTTCATTTCAATTTGGTGTATTGGGGAGTTTTATGAACTCTGGCGTGAATTTAATTTTTGGGGGTTGTTTTGCTGCTATGGGCCACCGAAAGTAAGGACCAAGAAATACAAATATTCGGGTTGAGGTATTATTCATGAATATCTTGAAAAACTCAACAAAAAGCGAGAAGAAAATGGACAGAAAAGAAAAACCGGAGGAAAAGTTTTGATGAACATATCGAAGTCATTGCTGATGCTTCAGGCATTTGGCGCCAGACCCCGTTCTTGCAATTTGACGCGCGCCGCTTGCTGTTTTCAATATAGCGGACAGCAGGCCAAAAAGAGTGAGAAACAGACCAAAGAGACTTGTAGACGAAATATCAGTTGGGAAGCCGGATAAATAAAGAAAATGCAAGCTGCAGACAACAATTTGTACGAGATTGAAATAAAAGAGGTCGACATTGATGCTGAAATGCTTAAAATACATTTCAAAGGCTATGATGAAAAATTTGACGAATGGTGACAATATCGCGAAAGCAAAACATCCAACCTCCATTTGCCGGACCTAAATATTTCCAAACTAACAAGTTTTACACATCAAAATGCTCGAAATTTACTCTTCTTTTCAGATTTGGCGGTAAATGCTATCCCGCGCATGCTCAATTTGCATAAAAGACCCAAACCCCAGCCAACACCATCGCTGAGCGCAGTCAAAGCGGCATTACGCCATACCATCATGACCACAAAAGTCCAAAAATGCCGGATGTAATTTTCCTTTTAATAGTTTTAGTCATACATCAGTAGGCTTCTTATATACTTAATTTTCATAATCTGAAGGTAAATGGTTCATTAATTAAAAGTGAGGACTATAAAACCAGAAAATATTAGAAAAATTACCTTTTTTAATAAGCGCGCACGCCAAAAAATAATTGCAACATGTGATGGTATTAGGCCAATGTCATAGGTGAGTTCGATATGAGTCGAAACTAACAACATATTGTGCAGCCTGCACATTTCTATTTGTTCTTACCATTTTGGCTTTTTTCGGGTAATAAACTGTAAATACCATCAACATGTAAAATATATGTCAAATCGGACAAGGAAAATTCTACCGGATATCCAGTTTCGACTCTTTGCAATTAGCTCTTTTCGTGACAATGCCGAAGACTGAATTAATGGCAATGACTGGATATCCGGTAAAGTGGTATTTGATATGAAATATTAAATTCACAAATTAATCAGTATTTTGAAAGAAATTTGGTGTAAGGTTGACGATATTGTATGATAATACGACCACATACCCAGTTGCCGTCACGGTACGGATTTTCTTTCTTCACGGCTCATTTCATTAATCATGAATTTGAGATATAGTGTCAATATCACTGCATAGACCTGATCGTCAACTTCTGTTCGTATTCTTTAGAAAGTACTAGTATCTTCCATATAAAACGCGCTATGTTGTACGCTTTTCAATGTGAACGAGACTCACTGATTTTAATCATTGAAAATTTGCAGAATTTTTTTGTTTAATAACTTTCAACAATTTGTTTCGATATAATCATCTCTTACATGAAATTTTGCTGACAAATGTACTTATTTATTATCTAACTCAGTCAGTGTTCAACCAAATCACAATCTAAGAACCTGTTTCAATGTGAACAGGTTTCCAATATTGACAACATGAAAACGAGATCTTAAGGGTTATTAATTACAGCTATGCATATGAATTATATGAGTTGTACGGAGACGTGGCTTTATTTGGAACCAGGCTCAATGCGTATATTTATTAAAGATATTGTCCAAAATTCCCACCGACAAAGAGTTCCCGGATAAATCACCAACGCTATATACCAATGCCAAATATAATTATACCCGCGCTCCTTTTTGCACACCCGCGTCCTTACACACAACCTGCGCAAAATAGAACATGTCTTAAACATTCCCGGATACACTGCTTGAATGTTTTCAGATAGACAATTTCGCTCACAAAATAATAGTTATTATTATTTCATTATTATTATTTAAAAATATTTTAAAACGGTAACCCTTCAGGGATCATAGGCACCTTCTTTTCAAGGAGCCGTTTGTTACATAATTATCAACTAAGCATGCACTAATCACTCTGTAGCCTATATACATTATGAAAAATAGGAAAAATAATTACAAAATAGATATGTACATTAGAAGAATCAGAAGCGGTCAAGAATAGATTTGAATTTGTTAAAGCTTATACCTTTTTCTTTGACTGTGCCTGGTAAGTAATTCCACAAAGACGCCGCTGAGTAACTAATACTCTTTTCTATAAAGTTTGTTTCTGGTTTATCAAGAGCATAAATATTTAATAATTATTGTTATTACTTCGCAAATCATACCTATGTCTATATGATTAGTTTTAATTGGGAACATGTTTATTATAGATAATGGCACTGGATCATTTCTTATCTTGTACATGAAAATGGCCTTATTGTTCTTAAACCTTTGTTTTAGATGCTTCCTATTTAATTCGTTTAAGACTTCATCAGAGCTAACATCATAATTATGATGTTCCAGTGATCATTCGTGCGGCTTTATTTGCAACTTTTGCAATTTGTCAATTTATATCCTCGTAAAAGTTATCCCAAACCAAACTACAATAATCAAAGTGTGATAAAACAATGGCATTATACATTCTTAATAGCTTTGATTTAGGAACAAACTGTTTTCGCCGTATCATTCCTGTATGCTATTAGAAACTTTTCTTATAATATTTTAAATTTGATCGTTCCATGATAAGTGCTCAACAATAAAGATGCCTAAAGTTTGATATTTATGAACCGCTTAATTGTTGACTCGCCAAGCTCAATTTTGGGATCGGTTTTGATATTTGATATTTGATAGACGTTGTCGCGAACCAACAATCATATATATTCTGTTTTTCGTTTATTAAGTGTAAGTTTGTTCAAAGTAAGCATAGTCGGCATTTAATCGTTCCTGTATTTCAGGTAATCGTTCTTGCTTAGGGTTGAAATATTTGTGTCGCGTATGAGCCAAACAAAAGGCCAAAGAACAGCTTTGTTGTGCTTAATTACCAACTGCATTTAGAAATGCTATAGCAATGTACTAATTTCAATACAGCTTTACCCTATTAACTCGTTGGCTATATTTTTTCTTCTAGATTTTTGCCCACCGATAAATTCGTTTGGGAAGCCGTGTGGAAAATTACATAGTACAATTTGCTCGAGAATTAAAGCAAAATATTTATATAACTGAAACTTGCATATGCTCACAGACTTATAACAGATATTGAATAATTTTATGGGGTTAAGATTCCACGACATATAATCTAAATTTTGAGGGGCGAAGCTAACCATGGCAAATGGTCATGGTGATAAATGTGCATATAGATTATCTAAGGACAATGTATTTCTATAAAGATTTCAATAATTATAAAAACAAAAAATGTGCAAAGCATGACTAGTTGATTTGTATAGCTTCGCCACTGTAAATTAAATACTCGTATTTCTAACCAGATATTATCAATCTCAAATGTCCGATAACTCCAGAGATTGCCTATATAAATAGTAGCTATGCAATGCTTTCTGTTACAAGATGTAGACAATCCTTCAGCCATACAACTGCTGTGTAAAAATCTTCAATGCGAGGTCGTACAAAAGAAAAGCAACGATTTTGAGGTGATTATGGAAACATAAAAGTGATTTAAAAGATAATTATAGTTGACGTGTTAATACAGACGAGAATACATACCAACACATCCACTCGCTCCATCAGAGGTGTACCCTGTGTTACACATACATTTGTAAGAACCTACGGTGTTGCTGCACGAATGATCACATGGAAACGACAAACATTCATCGATATCTAAATAAAATAAGAAATAAGAAATAATAGAACATTTTAGGAGAATATTATTGGAGGAATTTACAATTTCGGCCTGCATGAGCTTTAGGATGCACTTTATTTTTCAATTTGAAACAAATTTCACATTTGTTGCAAGAAATATTGATAGAAGTAAATTTGCATGTCTACTACCAGGAGATTTGCGGCGGAATCTTGCATTTGACACACTCACACACATAACAAAATTAATCAACAATATATATCGTCTCGCTACTTGAACTGTTTTCGCTCTCACTATCTGGATCAAATTGGGTTTGGCAAAAATTTGCACGCAAGTCAAACTCGTTGCAAATCTAATGCCTAAATTTGCCTCAGGTTTCCACGCGTGCATAGACTAGGTTTGCAAGTCTTCGGGTTTACCACAAATCTGCGACAGGTTTTCACGCGTCTAAACTTAATGGTTTGCAAAAATTTGCACGCTGTAGCAAACTTGCTGGAAACATGGGTTTACATATATAAATTTTCATTGCGTTGTTTGTTTGTTAACGAGTTCGCGAACGTAAATTTATGAAGTTTGCAAGCCTTCCGGTTTGCTATATATTTGCTAAAGGTTTGTACGCGCCGGCAAATTTAGAGGTTCGCTCAAAATTATATAGGCTAGCGCACGGTGGTTAAAAAGTGGGTCAATCGACAAGTTGTTTCATTTAAAAAATTCCACGACTATGTTTTGTTCCGAGCGAGAATGGACAATTCATCTTAGACATTGACGCAAGTGCATTTGGAATTGATGTAATACTATCCCAGAAGGTTGATGCCAAAGAAAAAGAAATAGCATACGGCAGTCGCTTACTAATATAGCAGAGCTCCGTTACTACTTGTTGATGTGAAGTCCATTGAGCACTTTCCTCCCTACCTATACGGACAAAACTTTCTAGTAGTAAGAACTGACCATGCAGCATTAAAATGAGTTTCAAGAATCCCGATGGTGAAATCGCTCGCTGGATATAGCAACCACAGCAATACAAGTTCGCGGGTGAACATCGCAGTGGACAGAAACATGCAAATGTAGATGCTCTCTCACGTCGTCCTTGTGGCTGCAAAAAATTGCAAATTAGCGAGATCAAATACTTACAGAAATAGAATCTGCGAACTGTCAGTGTAACTTAGAAAAACGTAGGGTGGATCTCGTCATAACTGGTGTAAGAGAGGATTGGAATGTAATCCTGGGATCTGAAGACGTGGACCCTGATTTGAATGTGGTAATCGATTTGCTGGAAGCTGGTGGTGAACAGCTTGATTGGAGTAACGTTTCACCCAAAATTGAAAAAATAAAATTGCTGTGGGCGCCGTGGGAATTTTCGAAAAGAGACGAGGGACTACTTTATTATAAGTTCGAGTCCGTGGATGAACAAGAGACAAAGTTACAATTAGTAGTTCCACGATACTTCCATAGCTAACTTGCATCGTTCGACAGAACAAATAGTCTGTGAACCACTTCAAATCTATTTCTTTGATTCCGTATATAGAGAGTTTTTCTAGTAGTTTCGAATGACTAACAGAGTCGAATGCCTTTCTGAGATCTAAAAAAACTGCTCCAACTAGTTTCCCTTGGTCTACGTTCTTTCTGGTATCATCAAGTAACAATGAAGCAGGAAACTCAGTTGACATTTTTCGCTGAAAGCCGAACTGAAAAGGTGAAAGTAACCTATTTTCATTCATATAATGTGTTACTTCTTCGTGTACAATATTCTCCATTATTTTAGATATGACTGGTAGTACAGAAATCGGCCTCTAATTTTCGAAACTCGTTGTTGATCAAGACTTAAAAACTGGTAAAATATTGGCATTGGCGTAGCCAGCCGGCCGATTTAGTCCCGCTATGCAAGTTTGTTCGTGTTCATTGACGGTGAAAACAATCAATTTCTAAATAAATGAATAATGATAATGATTTGAAATTTGCATAGGGGGACCAAATCGGCGGACTGGCTACGCCACTGAATATTGGCATATTTCCATTGCGTAGGGAAAACTCCCCTATTTATCGAGATATTAATAATGTGTGTTAAAGGTGTTGATATAACAGGTGCAGAATCCTTTAATAATTCTGGTGGTAAATCATCAATCCCAGTTAACTTAGATCGTTTTACTGACTTTAGTAATCGTTCCACTTGAGTGGTTGTTATTAGCCGAAAGTTAAAAATGTTATCTGTTCTCTCAGCAAGACCAATCGGCTTAACCCACACGTAATTAGTGAGAGGGAAAGCTTTATCTTTTAAATTTGAAATTATGCTATCGAAATAGTTGCCAAAAGCATTTGAAATTAAATTAGAATCAGTTGTTTGGTTACAATTGACTTCGAATGACCTAATAAGTCTATGTTGATTAGTGGGCTTAAAACTGGATATATTTGAATAAATCGCTTTCAATGACTTCCAAAATTTGCTCGTTGTTCTGACGTTTGCCTGGAGTAAATCCTTTCGTGGAATCGTACCAAGCGAACAAGTATCTTCGGGTTGTTATACATTGTTACACTAAGTGACCAGAAGCGTATCCATTGCTCAACTAAGAAGCTGCCACTGTGGCAAAAACACTTGTCAATGAGTTTGTATGCCGTTATGGTGTTCCCTTAGAATTACATTCCGATCAGGCACGCAATTTTGAATTTGCTGTGTTTAGGGAAACGTGCCATAATGCCATTTGTTGGGAATTAAGAAAACAATAACAATTTCACGTCATCCTGTATCGGATGGAATCAGATGTTCCACTTCTTCGAAGAACAAGGAAAAGATTGGGATATCCAACGTCCTTTGTTGCTTAGGGCATACCGAAGAGCCAACCATGAGTCAACGAATCTTACGCCGGCCAGATTAATGCTAGGAAACGAACTACGCGTACCAGTTGATCTTGCTTTTGTACGACCTAAGCCATCGTTGTCAGTGACAGACTTTTTCCAGAAAAAGAAGCATCAGTATGCTACAGATCCTCTTCGAACACAATTTTCATCTGGAGATTTGGCTTGGAGCTACCATCCGCGAAGGAAGAAGAGATTGTCACCAAACCTTACGAGCAATTGGGAGGGACCGTGCGAAGTGTTCATGTGAAACCAAAAGTGGTGCATCGAAGTAATCTTTGGAATCTTGGTTCAACCAAGGACGTGAATGAGACAGAAATGAACCAAGTGATGAGTGTGAGGCAGTAGCCCATAATGAAAGTGGACATTTCAGACGAAGTGAACAGCGACGCAAGTCTGTCCAAAGACTTGACTTAAGAACATGTGACAGTGAATATAGTATACGTAGTTGTCGTGTTTATCGTCTTTCTAAAGAATGACTAGGGGGAGAGCCGTGTTATGTATGCATAGCAAATACTATGCTAATAATATGTAAATTATGTGTATATAAGGAAGTGTTGTTTAATGCTGTAGTGTAGTGTGAAATGAAGCTTTTTAGTGAACAGTTGCATGGTTGTTAACCTTTGTTTTTGAGATATTTCGTTTAATAAGCGGCCCGTAACAAATGTATAATTGCTTTTATTATTGGAAACTTTTATTATTTGACTAATTAATAGTATAATTGCTTTTATTATTTGACTAGTCTAGACTATACTATTAATTCATATAAATTGGCATGGCATGTTTCCATGGTCAAAACAACAAAAATTCACATTTCTTCATGGATGCCGTTTGCCGTATTTATATAAACAGACATTAAATATATGAAGCCATACATTTTAAGTAAGTAAGTTATTAATATCTGTTAAGAAATAATATTAGTTATGTTACGGCAAAAAGAAATATTCCAATGCATGTTTACTTTTAAAATATTCAACTGAACTTACGGGAAATATAAAACTTATCCACGCACGCTTTTCATGTAGTGTTAGATCTTAGTACTATGTTCAGAAGTATTAAGTAAACAGTTCAGTTCAGATTAAAAGTGATAATAAATAAAGTAGTAATCAGTGGCGTAGCCAACACAACATATGTACGGGGGACTATTTATGAAGGAGGCCCAGCGAGCGCGGAAGGTGTGAGCTTATTAGAGAATCCGGGGGCATGCTTCTGAGGATTCCTCAAGTCGCGGACATTGAATAGCATTTGTTAACTACGGAAAGAAAATGGTACTTAATTTCGACCAAATTTATCGTCGCCCCCCCCCCCCCAACATTTCTCGTCGGATTTAAACATATCTCGAAGAAATTTGCATGAAATCTCCCACGATTCATAAAAAAAAACAAAGAAAAATATTACAACAGTTTTGCACAATCTTTTGTTTCCGTACATGTATTTTGTCCATTGCATTATGGTCGACGACTACATGCAATGCAACGCATTAAAGAAAATTCATAAAATAGCTCTACATAATTTGGAATGCTGCCATGCGCGTCAGCTTAAGGCGGCCTCGCTGCGGTAGACAAGACACATGGCATTTGGCAAGACAGTATAAAGATGAAAATGGCTATTTGACCAAACGGTGTTTGAAAACTCTGGCGACCCCAACGTGTTTTAGTGAAGAGCAAAGGGAGTTCCGTATAATCAAACCTAAATATGGAATGCATTTCGGCCCATGACGGTTCTATATATCGGGATTTGGATCACATTAGCTTCTCTTGTGAAACTCATTGGAATTCTGCTTCGGCAGTATCGAGTTCAAGAAACACATGCAGGCAGCAAGGGTGTTGAGACCCAGTCTTGAGCCCAGGGCAGATTGGTGAATGCAGACTGATTCCAATATTGGTCCGTCCCCACTAAACGCTCGCCAGGAACGTGAACGCCGTGGAGTGCTTCTGTCGGAAGATTCTTGTACGGTTTGGATAGATAATCACAGGACAAAACACACACGTTAATACACACGTTAATAGAGTTCCTGCTACACCGAAAGCCATTTCGGTTCCTTCCAATATGAAATAATATCATAACATTTGTGTGTTCCAGTGACACAGCATCTTTTTCATTTGATCATGTGACCTTGATGGCCAAGTAATATACAGTCAGTCATATAAAATTAACTAGAAATACATGCATGCAGAATCCCCTCGCCAATTCGAACCACACAATTTACTCACCCAAAAGTTATTGTAACATGAAGTAATGAGTCGATCACTGTATCTCTATTCTGTGAATGTAACCATGGTAACACGCAACACTGTATATTTCTTTTATTTTGTACAAAATGGTAAAATATTGATAAGATTTGTTATTTTAACTATAAAATTATCATATGCCCAACTATATAAAGTAGGTTTGTTATTACGTACTCTTTTAGCTTTGATTTACTGTAAAATTCAACCTTAGGAGTCTCACAAAACATTTCGAAATTTTCATAAAACTTCAACTGTTTTTTAATAACAGTATTTTTATACCTCTTTTCGCACTTGTTTTTGAGATTTAATATGTTGTTACTTATTCTATAATGTATTTGAATTAATACTAAAATACCTTAATATTAATCAATGTTGTATTGACCACACAGCGATGACCTACGCATTTTCAAATCCACAAACTATATTAAATATACTGCATGCTAATGGCACTACGGCAAAACAAGTATACAAAATAGACACTTACGCGTTTAAAACGCTTTAAAACTCGAAAATCTTGTCTTTCTTCGGTCTTTTGACTGTTTTTTCCTCCTGTTCCTTTAAATAATTTTCATTTATCTCGTTTTAGAGACTTTGTTTGTCTGTTTATGTCCCAAACAGTTTTCTCTCGGCCTGAACTCGCGCATGCGCATAACGTAGAAAACCGTCCATTGCATAATGGCGGACAACCGTCCATTGCACAATGGCGGACTTTATAAGTTAATGATCTTCACCCTAATTATTATCACGTCTGAGTAAGCAATGCACTCTATTTATCAGTGACAATGTGTTCATACAGGAGTATACAACACTGTAGTTATCACATAATTATAATAACATTCGCGTATATCCCATATAGATAGATAGATAGATTTATTGCCTCCAATTCTGAAGAGTCCTTTCTTACAATATATAATAAAATACTATTACTAATTACTACTAAGTGGATACTATATATAACTTATTTACAAATAAATTAATTTACGACTATATTATACTGTTTAAAAGTTGTTCTATTCTTAAGAAAATCACGATTCCATTGGAACAAATTATGATAAATTGGTCCCTTTCATAGTTTGAGACACTACATGGCAGTGACCCACTTAAAAAACTAGCAAGTATGCCATTATCATCTTGGTTAAAAAGACTTGCACAAACATTTAAATTCAATTTGTCCTGCAAATTGTCCCACAATAACTCTCTTTCAATCGATACGCTGTAACAGTCCATGATAAAATGTTTAAGGGTTCCTGATACTTGTCCGTGACATATCCTACAGTTATTCTGATCACCATGATCTTCCACAACATCATTAAGTTTTGATGGAATATTTCCACATAGAAGATTTACCAGGGTTGCTATAGGTTTGAGGTACATTGGGTTCCGCTTCGCTGCATTCCACAATTCTAAGGGCTGCAGTTCGGTATGAACATCCCGAAAATATTCAAGCTCAGGTTTGATATACAAGCCTTGCCTCCAACACTGGATTTGAAACTGATGAATTTCTGTTTTTACTATTGATTTCCATGAGGATTTAGTAGGGATTTGACCTGTTTGTATGTAGGTGGTAAGATAGTCCCCAAGTCCGTATTTATTCAAAACTCTAACAATGTTTGGAATGAATCCCATTTGCTTTTTTGTCACTCTATTGAGGAAAGACGATAACCTAGCAACAAATATAATTTTTTCCACATTTGTTGGTTCCAAGGATAGTAATTTATGGAGAAACATCAATTGTACTTTATCAATATGTCCCTCGATTGTCCATATTCCCAAACTTCCAAGTGCTGCTTCTGATCGCGTTATAGATAGATAGATAGATAGATAGATAGGTAAACTTTATTTAGGCACACTAATCCCACTCAACATTATGCTGATTTCCATGAGAGGTGTGCTGATTAAATATTACAAATTTAAGACTAATTTACTAATACATACAAACTACTATTATATAAATGCTATTGAATATTCACTTAACTAAACTACTCAACTTAATAATTGGGAGGCTGAGGAGAAATGATTTTTACAAAATGAGTTATAAGATATCGAATTTCGAATATTTTCTGGTATTCTATTCCATAATTTAGCCCCACTGTAACTAAAACTTTTTTTTAAATATTATGCCCTGGGCTTTGGAATAAAAGCCCAGTTGAAGAATCTCTTAGATTATAACTATTAACAGTGTTAGAAAATTGAAAAATGTTACACAGTCTGTGTGGAGCTAATTGATTTACTGTTTTGTACATGAGTTTGGCCGTCATTAATGCTCTACGTTCTTCAAGATATGTCCAACCGAGAGCAGTACGAGCTAAGATAGACTGTCCATGTTCATTTTTAAAATTCATAATTAATCTAGCCGCTCGATTCTGGAATTTTTGAAGACGTTCACCGAGGCCTTTACCAAGCTCATCCCAAACCTCACAACAGTAACCAAAATGCGGCTGGATCAATGCATTGTACACCAGCACTAGTGTATCTCGGTCGACAAATTATTTAAGTTTTTTTAACGCACCAATCCCCGAGGATACTTTACTAGCGACATATTCAATATGTTTTTCCCAGTTTAGGTTCTCCTCGATTTGAACTCCTAGCACTTTTGCGCATTTTACTCTTTTGATTGGACATGTTTCGATCTTAGCTGTGGGTTGGACATCCACGCTATTAATCTTAGGGCGTGATCCAATCAAATATATTCCGTTTTCGCAATATTTAAGCTAAGTTTGTTTGAAGACAACCATATTTTAACATTTTTCAAGTCCTTATTCGCTATCTCTTCTGCTTCATTTAATGTTTTGCCCACAGCTGTAAGGCTGGTATCATCTGCAAGCATCCTTGTGTTGTATGTTTAAGACAATTTGGCAAATCATTTATATAGATAATAAACAGAAGAGGGCCAAGTATACTTCCCTGAGGGATGCCGCAAGTTATTCCTCTCTGATCTGAAAGCATTCCATTTAGCTGACATCTCTGTGTTCGATTTGTTAAGTAATTACTTAGTAAATCTAGGGCTTTATTACCAAAGCCATACCGTTCGAACTTACGTAAAATAATTTCATGATTGACAGTATCGAATGCTTTCTTTAAATCGAGAAGGACAACTATGTTGTATAGGCCACGGTCCATGTTAATATACCATTCATTAGTACAATCTAAAAGTGTGGTAGTTGTGGAATTAAATTGTCTAAAACCAAATTGTTGTTCTGAAAGAATATTCTGTTTCTTTAAATAATCATGCACTTGGTCGTACAGAATCCTTTCCATCAGTGACCACAGGTAAAATTGAGATTGGTCTATAGTTGTCTAGCATAGTCCGTTGGCCTTTTTTAAAAATTGGATTTACTCGTGCTACTTTCCACTCCATCGGGAGTCTATCAGTGGCAATAGACATATTAAAAATATTTGATAAAGGCTCTACAATAGCAGGAGCTGCAGCCTTTAGTACTTTTGCTGAAATTTCGTCAATACCTGTAGTTTTGGAGATAGTTAATTTGGTTATAAGCCTGTAAACTATTGCAACATTTACAGGTTGGAAAATAAATCTCTCAACCGGTTCATGTTGAGGAATGAAATCTCGAAAGCTACAGTTGTGTTCGTGTTGAATCCAAATCTGAAAAGTTCTTGTGGACTCATTCAGCAGTTCTGGATATAGTTTATACCTTTGATATTAAAGAATTCGCAACAGCATCAGTTTCTTTCAAGATTATAGACTGTTATAAACATTACCTAGCCATTATTTTGAAAGAAAAATAATGATACGTACAGAATCGGAATCATAAGACAAAAGTGTCGAAGTTTTGTCTTAACTACAGTTTTTCACAAATAGTCAAATGTTGTGTTTCAAGATACGACCCTTTTTTATGACGTTATCAGTAGGTAATGCTCCAAAATATAGTACCTGGTAAACCAAAAGTGAAATGGAGCGTTTTTGGTCAAGAAAACTTGGCAGCGATATTCTACTTTTTTGGTGTGGTGCATTTCGCCCCCCCCCCCTCCATTTGAACTGCATACCAGTGCAAAATGGTTAGCCTTGTTGCACAGGTAGCATATTTGTCTTTTTGCTGGACATCTCTCTGACCTGCGGTGCTTTCGGCGACAATCGCCACACTGGCTTGTTTTTGGGGGCTATTTTTGTTCGATTGATTGCTTCATTATTTGTCTGTCCTGGTTTTGCTGTCTGACTAAGTGAATAATTTCATCCTTATTTTCGGCAGACATGCCTTTATGTTGGGGCATGGTTTTTTTCATAGGTTCTTGCAATTTGTATGGCTTTGTCTAGTGTGAGATCGGCCCCTTCCAATATCACTAGTAGATAAACACATACATACAGGGTCGGAAGTAATTAGTATTCATACGTCACGCCTGGAAGTAAGAATAATAATGAAGTGACGTACCCCTCTGAGGTTGCGCAAACTAGAGGTTGCGCAACCTGGAGGTGAAGTATCCTTTGAACCGATTATTAGTATTCATACGTCACGCCCGGAAGTAAGAATAATAATGAGGTGACGTACCCTCAGGTGTGAAAACGTTTCGCACGACGCTGTACGGAATGTTTGTTGTCAGTAGAGAGAAATAAATAACAGCAGAAAGTTTGTGTTTTGATTTTATTTAAATACACACAACAATTTAAATGTTTATTCTAATAAGAAAGCCATGCTTCTCCATAGTCGTTTAATAGTTTTGGCTTTATTGTTCGTTAGCCATGATTTCTTTAACAAAGTCTCGGACCGTAGACTCGTTTTCGTGCAGATTCACCCATTTTATATGGCCTGTAGATTGGTGCCTTATTGTGACAGGCCAATAATGTTATTCGTTGATGTAGAGACCCGGATGGCCAGGATCAAAACTATTGCGCGACGATTTATACATCTCTATGATAGCATATCCTTTGGGAATGACACGAACGGTATCGGCTTTGTCGGTGTAGTTTAGCCACTCGTGGATAGTTGCATCCGACCATGTAATATACCGATGATGTTTAGGTTGTTTTCTTCCAGGCTTGGTTTCGATGCCAGAGACGATGTGGGTGTAGTCACTTTAGTTTGGGTGGTGAATGGATAAACATGGCAGTCGGCAAATAGGTCTCCAAGAACTTGCTTGTCGGTTGGTGTGTCAGGCTTGTTATCCACCAATAATATCCAAACGGCTTTTCGGTTTCCCTGTGGTAGGCAGTCATGAAGCGGTCTCTATTCTTATCAAACATTCGCTCTCCAACAATTCTAATTTGTTTTATATCACTAGGACTTCGGAAGAGAGCAAGATATTGGCCATTTCGGCTAATATCTGTATTAAATTTCAAGAAACATGTTCTGAAGCAAAAGGATAACACTAGCGTTTCTATGACGAGCCTGGGTAAATAATCGAGCTACCACAGGACTGTCTGTCGTTTCGGCCAATAGATCATCTGGCATGATTATGTTTTTGTACTTGGTATTGATCTCACTCAGATCATCGAACAGCTCGGGAAGACATTCGATCGGATGCTTTTCCCAAGGAATTTTCTCAACTCGTCGTAACAATCTTGCCATTGATTATAACACCACCGGATAGGAATGTGTTTCTTTTCCTCATACACGATACGATTGTTTTCCCAAATCCTGGGGGTTCTCTCAGGGTGCCTTCGGGGTCCCTGGGGGGATTTCCTCGGGGTTCCCTAGGGGTTCCCTGGGGGGTTCTGCAGGGGTCCCCAGGGGGTTCTATCGGGGTCGGCCAATGAGAGCTTTAAGCGTCTGCTCATAAAAGTGCCGTGCTGCGTACAGCGTCGTACAGCGTCGCGCGAAACTTTTTCACACCTCAGAGGGTACGTCGCCTCATTATTATTCTTACTTCCGGGCGTGACGTATGAATACTAATAATCGGTTCAAAGGGTACGTCTCCTCCGGGTTGCGCAACCTCAGAGGGTACGTTCTAGCATTATTATTCTTACTTACAGGCATAACGTATGAATTCTAATTACTTCCGGCCCTGTATGTATGTGTTTATCTACTATCACTGCATTTTTAGCTTCGTTTCTTGATTTAAGCTGACGAGAGAACATTAGTTAGACGTGTTGTCTAAAACGTCGCCAATTTTCTTTAAGATTTTCGCCGACCCATTGCATCATAGGAGCTTTTATTCCGCTTAACGTCATTACTGTAACTAGTGTATTCGGTATTTAGTATGTTTTTGTTTACTCCTGACACCATGTTATAGTCTTTAAACTTTATATTTTCGAATTATATATATTTGTGTAAGAAAAAACAACAACCAAAGACCAAACGCGAGTCCCTCGTGGGAGGTCTCAAACCGGAAGTATCATTACGACTTCAAGACCAATAAAATATATTTCATTTACCATTATGCGAAACTAGTACAGTTACTCTAACAGTCAAATTGAAAAACTCATGTTTCACTAGTTTAACACAGGTTAATGGGCCAACTACACACTCTATATTGCTGTATTTAACATTTTATCCCCGAGCTTACAGCGCCGTGGGAAAGAATTCGCTTCGGATATTTACACCCGGTATGTGAGAACATAGCGGAATGCGAAGTTGTCCGCCATTATGTCATGGACGGTTTTGCTCGTTATGCGCATGCGAGGGCGCAAGCCGAGAGCGGACTGGTATCTACGAAGCTTATATATGATTGACTAAGATAATGATTTTGTTTTTCAGGGCACACGTCAGAAGTTCAACTGTCAATATTTTATTTTTTATAGGATTTCATCAAGAAATATGAAAACGAACTAAACTACAACGACGAGCGTACTTGAATAAGCATTGTTGCTGCGTTGGATTGTCATGTTTCGATTGAAAACAAGCTTACAGTATTCAAAAAATTGGCGGCTGTCAAAGATGAACCCCGGACGAAGATCACAAACATGAAACTCTTTACAGTATTAATAATGTCGTACCTTGGTAAGCAATAAACTATAAAGTATTTGACTAATATCTGATTTTCTGCATCAATTGCGGTAGCGTTGTGGGTTTCGTGCAGATTTTGTACAATCTTAGACCATTCTTAAACAATGATATTTTTTTATACGAATTCGTGTTCAAACATAATAGGAATTGTTATATCGTGGTTTAATAGTCATTTGGCTTTGCCTTGCAACTATGCCATGTGGCTTGAGCAAAGCAAAACTTTTGTGATCAATATATTTCATAGTTTCTCGACTAGAGCTGAAAGGAATTTACAGTGCCGTTTCATGAGGATATTTCGAAACGCTTTACAAAACGTGCAGGCTGAAATTACCTTAATTTAATTGACATTTGCAATGTACAATTCTATATATAGTTCAAAATATTAATCCTTTCATGTTTTTTCATTTTGGACACAATTTTAAATTTATGTTACCATGGCAACCACTGGTTGCGCTTGCATATACCTCACAACGAAGACGAAGTTTCGAATAATTATGATGACGATAATATTTTTCAACTATAATTGGCAGAAAGCGCTAGGGGTTGCTGCATGCATGTATTTCTAGTAATGTTCATACATTTGAGGTGATGTTGGTGAATGTCTCAAACTGGGTGGCAGATGTTCAGCAGTGAAGACATTTTATTAATGAATTATTTGATTTATTCTAAAAAAATTATAGGAAAATTATGATTGCTGTAGGCCTTGTGATTCTAAGTATATGGCTGCTTTTCGGATTGTTCTCTCATTAATCATTAATCATTATCAATACTGTTACTCTACACCTTGGACTGCTCTGTTTCAACAGTTTTGTTATACATCAATATTAATACTAACGTATTTGTCTATTTATTAAGTAATTACATAATTCATTTAAATGTTAATTTAAGAGTTATTTAGTTCTTAATTAGCTACTTAGGTACGGGAAAAATTCTGGCAGGATATAGCTTAACTATATGTTGAAGTTCTGACATGAACCATAACTATAAGAATTCTCATAGCATGCTAGTAATTGCTAATAAATAATTATATTAAAATTGTTACAGAATCCTATTGCATTCTTATAAGATCCTGAGTATTTTATAGGCATTTTTGTAGTGTCGTTTTCGATTCTTACAGGAATCATATAAGAGTTGCAATATGATCCTATTGGATTGTAACAGGATTTCGTATAGGATCTTATAGGATCGTATTGGAATCCCAATAGGAATTTGGGCCGAATTAGAAGCTACAGGATGTTCTACAGGATTACTATTGAACATTTTTGAAAGAAGGTTAAGCTGTTGGATAGAGTATGGAGTATCTGTGAGATATTCTAAAGTAACTTTAACTTTTGAATGACGTAATTTGAGAGCACATGGAATATTAATGAGTTAGTTTTAAAGAGAGAAATAGTTAGACATTTTTTTCGTTTAGTTTTGTAAATACATTGTTATAATTTGGGAATAAATGTTAAGAGTCCAAACCAGCGCACGAGTGTGAACCTTAATCGAATCAATGAGAAGAGTCTGAACTGAAATTTATCCTATATTCTACAGTATCTAATTAAAGCAAGATTTCATAAGCACAATTGTAAAGAGATGGCGATGATTTTGGGGAGAAATCTTAATGCATAAAAATATTGTAGAATTATTATTGTAGAATAGAAAAATGGAATTTTTACTCGCTTGAAAAGGTATTTTCAACCTTTTATTTATTCGCTAGTTTTGACCATTTCGAACACGCAAAAAAGTTGTTGTAATAAAAAAAACTTTCGCTTGCAAGGAATAAATAACTTTCATCTGTTGAACAAATCCTAAATAAATATAAATAATACATACCAACACATTTGGTTCCATTTAAGATAAACCCTTCAACACATCCGCATTTGCAAGAACCTTCGGTATTGATGCACTTTTCATTTTTTGAAACTTTGCAACCACAGCACGGAGACGATGCGCATTCATCAATATCTGGGAGAAAGTTTAAAGGTAAATGTATTAGCTCGCATATAACCCTACTATTTGTCGATATTTTTCACGATTTGTCGATATTTTTGGAGTTAAAATCACCGTTTATAGCCCATTCGCCTACAAAAATACGCTTTAAAGCCCACCCTTCCTCATGACTCAGAATGAACCACGCAAACGACCGGATGTAAGATTTACGTATAAACATGCACATTTTGTTATTGTACTCAGTACGTGCTATTAGAAGTATGTTCAAAACTTTTGATATTTTTGGAGATAAAATCCCCGCTTTTTGCCCATGCGCCTATAGAAATCGGCATAAAGGAGCACCCCTCTATACTAAGAATCAACCACGGAAATGGAAGGAAGTAAGATGCACATATGACATGCTAATTTCGTCTTAGTATTTAATATTCAACACAAGAAATCGTGAAAATTTCATATAAAAATAAATATCAAAATAATTTACAGTTTCTTAATTAATATAGGGGAAGCGTTAGATTTGAAGTTCCATGGGATGAGTATTAAGACTAAGAAATATAAAAATTCAAGTTGAGGGTATCATTATAGAATATCTTGAAAACTAAGAAAAAAGCTAACCAGGAAAAAAATTTGGACATAAAAAAAAATCAAAAGAGGTATTTTGACGAATGTCGAATATAACAACATTGTAGTAAGTTGAAACGCTTATTTTTATTCGTTCTTACAATTTTGGCATTTTCTTTAGGTAACAAACTGTAAATATCATCAATACGTAGGCCTATATTATATTTAATTCGACAATGAAGACTATACCGAATCCAGGCTTCAGTTCTTTGCAATTATCTTCCAGAGATGTTGAACAAGTTGTAAGGACTGGATATCCGGTAAAGTGTTATTTGATATGAAATCTCAAATTCACAAAATAATCAGTATTTTAATAAAAATTTGGTTTAAGGAGGCTCCCTACAGTTTACATTAGATATCAGTGTTTTGAATTGAAAGCTCTTTGAAAGTTTATAAGCTTAGAAAACTAAAATTTTTACGTAAGTCCTTTATTCCTCGTATATCAAGCAATAATTTCAACACAATTTTTTTACTCTTGACGTTGCCATGGCGACATGACATCATCGTTTATCTTGGCAGTTTTAGCCAAAGAAGGTACGATGGTGTAAAAATAAGGTTGCTTAAATAATAAAGTCTGGTTAAATTTTCCATTAGAAATTTAACGATTAATATAGAAGTCAGTTGTATAAAAATTCAATTATAAATAATGATTTTATCAAGAGTTTATATGTAAAAATGTACCGATAATTATATAGTTGTCATTATATGTTTATAAAACAGCTTTCTAATACTGTTACATTAATTTTTCTTACCCTCGATACTTAAATTGTAAAGTGAAATTTCCAAATCATCAATATTGATGCCTTCTGAGCTACCTTCCTGGACTCTACTTTCTTCAAATTCACAAAATTCTGCCATACCCGTAAAATGACAATAATCCCCGAGAACCGCACATTATATGCCAAACATGACCTGTATATGGATGCTACTTTTGGTAAATCTTAGCGTCAAAGCCAAGCTTAGCCTGCGCCGCAGACGCCCGCATTCAAGTACGTAGTGTTACGTAAAAATGTACATGTTGAATAAATGTAATTAATGCAGGAAGAACAATTCGAGACTTCCTATCATTGTATAGATGATGAATGATGTAGAGTTGTGATCAGCGCCTTCTGACTAAAACTGGCTTTAGTATATCAAAATAGAAATACTTGATTAAGGGATAAGTTAAGAAAACTTGTAGTTTGCATTTGAGGGCTTTTACTTCGATGGATCTCTCAATTCAGGCGAGTAATTGTGTCGTATTTTTTGCGTGCTGTGTGCTAATTGTCAAGCGTTGGCTGTGCACGTGCTTTGCACAGGCAACACAATTTAATACATTTGATGATTTATATCATAACAACCAATCATAAACAGAATTAGATATTCCACCAACTGTCCGCGGAATCCGAGCGGACGGCGACATGCAGTAACAAATTACAAATCAGTTACGTCTATGTTTCGTAGGCTAAGCCACGCTCAATGTGTTCGAAATGAAAGTTATTCAATAATTTTATATAAATTATCTTGTTATGGAATTACCACCGGCAAAGGTTTCCGGAGATATTACTACAGCCATCGACCAATGCTAAATTGAATAACCTTCCTCTTTTCATGCGCGTCCTACTTGTGACGCCCGCAAAATTGAATATCTCTTAAAAAATTGACTTTGGGTAGACAAAATCAAAGGAATAGTTATACCTGTAAGCTAAACAAACTGCGATAGCGACGGCTTGGTTATGTCTAATTATACAAACCCATTTTATAATTTCTATACTCATACAACTAATTAAAAAACTGTTGTCCTTTGCACTCCTTAAACTTTAAAACTTAAACCTTAATCTCTAAGCGCGAAAAGCACAATGAGAACGCAAGTTTTAAGTTTAAAAATTCAGTAATGCGGGCACTTGTGAGTGACATATCCTTATAGCGAGATATTAATCATGCCACTCACCAATGCCGGCCGCCATATGGAATGTCTAAACTTGAAACTTTCGTTTCCATTAATTTAGCTTTTCGCGCTTACATTTTACGGTTTAAGGTTTTAGAGTCTAAGGTTTGCATAGGACAACTTTTTTTGAATAGCTGCACACTAATTTAAATACAGTCATGAGTTATCTTATTTACTCTTTGCAAATTTATTTTTTGTAGATTTCCGGCCACTGAAAAATTCCCTAATGAAGCCGTGTGGCGTAAGATAATATATGCTTGTGAAGTTTAAAATTCCTTATAGAAAAAGTACAATGTAACACAATTAGGCAAATTAACCATACCCATAGAAATAGCAATATTGATTCCTAACTAACTTATAAGTAAAAGAATATAACTGCTATATAAATTATTGATTTTATTAATAACTAATATATACTAATTTTATGGAGCTAAGACTCCACGCTATCTAAACTAAATTGATTACACTAGTATTTTAACCTGATATTACAAATCTCACACGTCCGATCGTTCGATATAATTTCGCAGATTGCCTGTAAAAACACACAAATACGCAAATTCCTGAGACAAGAATCACATGATTCTTGATAATTTAGCCACCATGCAGCTGTGTCGTAAATAACGTCAGTAGCAGGTAGTACAAAAAAAGCAGCGGCTTTGAGGACACCTGAGAAATATACGGGAGACGCAAATGATAATTATAGTTAAGATCCTAATACATACGAGAATACATACCAACACATCTCGTTCCATTGAAAATGAACCCTTCCTTACACATACACCTGTAAGAACCTATGGTGTTATTGCATGAGCGACTACCACGAGAACCACATGGGAACGATAAGCATTCATCGATATCTAAACAAACCATTCAAAGAAAAATTATAGAGTTTTGTGAGAATATTAAAGGCAATTCGGGTGTCAATCTGGTTTAGGCAGGGGCGTACATATCGACTTTGACTGGTGGGGAGGGGAGGGCGGTGTAAAATCTCAAAATTAGATCGACCAATTTGGATTTAGGAAAGGTTATTCAACTGAGCAAGCTATACTTGAACTTTCTGATAACCTAAAAAGGAGCATCGACGAGGGTAAATTTATCTGCAGTATCTTTCTTGATCTATCGAAAGCCTTCGATACTGTCAATCATCAAATTCTACTTAAGAAACTATATAGATATGGCATTCGTGGTATTCCATTACTCTGGTTTACTAGTTATTTAGAAAATAGAATACAATATGTCGAGGTTGATAGTGTTGCGTCTAATCCTCTTACTATTCAATGTGGAGTGCCACAAGGATCTACTCTTGGGCCACTCCTTTTCTTATTATATGTTAATGATATGCCTAATTGTCTTAAGAAAGCTAGTAGTAGATTATTTGCTGATGACACAACATTGTTTTACTCTTCATTTAATCCTCAAGAGCTAGAACAAACAATAAATGAAGAATTTCAAAGTCTTCTTAACTATTGTGCAGCCAACAAGCTCTCTGTAAATTTCAAGAAAACTCATTATATGCTCATTTCATCATCCCGTAAAACAGCGAAAGTAAAATTAAAAATTCCTAATATTCAAGAAAAAAACCACATTAAATACTTGGGAGTTTATATTGATAAAAACCTTAATTGGTCCACCCAAATCCAACATATAAATAACAAGCTGGCAAAAAACCTTGGAATATTTTATAAACTACGATACTTTCTGTCCCTGAATATGTTAACTCAGTTATACTATTCACTATTTTATCCTTATTTACACTACGGTGTTATGAGCTGGGGAAATACGTTTAAAAGTAGGTTAACTAAAATTAAAACCAAACAAAATAAATGCCTACGTTGTATATTTTTTGCTAAAACTAAGGAAAATTGCATCCCCTACTATAATCTGTTAGGTACCCTTACCCTTGACAATATATTTAAATTTAAACTATCACTATTTGCACATAAAATGACTCATAACCAAACCGATATTCCCGAAATCTTCAACGATTACTTTGTAAAAGCATCTGATGTCCATACGTACTGTACCAGGTATGCAACAAACCTAAACTTCTATAGACCAGCAGTGAGAACTATAAGCTACTGTAAGAATACTTCAAAATATGCTATTTCCAAGATATATGAGGAGATTCCTGCTGATATGAAAAGTCTGGAATATAAACAATTTAAAAGACAATATAAAATACTTCTTTTACACTCTCAAAATATTAATTAGATTTTGGTAATCACAAAAATATTACAAAAAGCACTAACTAAGCACACGCTATGACACAAATCAAACTTGTAAAATTATTTAAAGGCGGTGGCTAGCTCGAAAGCTTTGCTCCTCTAGCCGCCGCACACTTCCTATATAAACTATCTACTCTATATATTATTAACGCGAACTTGTATCTGTAATTAACTATCAATTGTAATTCCTATTTTGTAAAAATGAATTGTAATAAAATGAACTTGAACTTGACCCATGAAGTCAGACCGACTCTTAACCCTTTAGCTAGGTACAGTGTATAGTGGCGATTTCAGCCCCCAAAGATTTGATAGAGCCCTTATATTTTTGTCAGCAGTCATACACTATAGAATAACGCTCAGAAGGCACCTGCCTAAATTTCCTTTTCAATTCCATGTTTGAGGGAATTTGGTCGTATATTTGGATAGTTTTGGTGTGTTTTTCGCCGAGTTTTGCGGAATAAATTTGCAACGTGGCCGTAGAAAATTTTTGGACATTATTAATTAACATACTCGCAAGCATTTTGGGACAGAACACGAGGCACGTTGTACGCAGGATATAGAAGTTTGTAAGTTATGTAAATTGTGTAGAATATTTTATCATTATATTAATTAAAGTTTATACAAACAACTTTCCAGCCAGAGTGAATTTAGAAAGAATAGTAAATGGTCCTTCGAGAGCCGGATCGGAAAGAGGAAACTTAATAATATAAACCGCGAAATTCACAGCGAGAAGTCCACCGTTTGTACTGGCAACCGGAATCAAATAATTGATAATTTGGTGAAATTTTTCGAGTATTACAATGACAGAAACCTTGGAGAGAGATAAGAGATCAAGAACAGCCCACAAAACACATGTACGACGAATAATAAACGAAGCAAAAGAGTTATTGACGATATATGATGAAGCGAAACCTGAGCACCGGCAGAAATTGAAGCATTACAAGTCTACGCTAGAGCGAAAGACAAACGTGATAAACGAACTAGATTTTAAATGGGGTTAAAGACGACGAGATCGAAGCAGAAATCGGAGAAACGTCGGAGTTTATGGACGCAATAAATTTGACTTTAATAGCTCTCGATGAAGCAAAAATATATACGAGAAACGAAGGCGGAAATGTAGGAAATCCAACTCAACATGAGAGTTCACCGCCCTTAGGAGAGGAAATTCACAACACGTCGGGTATTTCAGTCGGTAGCAAGGTAAGAGCTAGACTTCCTAAGCTACAACTGTCCACTTTTGATGGAAATTTTACTGAATGGCAGTCCTTTTGGGACAATTTTGACTTGAATGAAATTGACAAGTTTTCATATTTGAGGGCGTCGTTACGTGGGTCAGCGGCATCCGCCATTAAGGGGTTTCTCCTGACAGGAGCAATTATCCTGGCGCGGTTAAACTATTGAGAGAAAGATATGGATATTCCCAGAAAATTATTAGTACTCATATGAATTTGTTGATAAATTTACCGGCAGTTTCAAATGGGAAATATCTCAAGGCTGTTAGACAATTGAGCGATGACATTGAGGCCCATCTGAGGGCACTAGAATCCCTGGGGTGCAAACCAGAACAATATGGAGAACTGTTTTTACCCTTGTTATTAAACAAAATTCCAAAGGATATTAGATTAGATGTTTGCGGTAAAGTACCTGAAAGTTCATGGAACTTTAAGGAAGAATTAGCAAACCGATAACGATGTGAAATAGTAGCTGCAACTACGACCCCTCAGGAAGAACACAAAAAGGTAAATCGTGGAAAATATTTTACAAATATTTTACAACGTCAGCATTTGTTGTTGGAGGAAACAAAGACCCAGTTTGTATTTACTGTGCTCAACCACATTCATCGATTAACTGTACAATAGTAACCAATGTTAGTAAGCGGAAAGAGATCCTTAAACGAAGTGGTCGTTGTTATGTCTGTACCATGAGGAATCACATCAGTAAAACATGTCAATCAAGAACACGTTGTAGCAACTGTCACGGGCGACATCACTCAAGTATTTGTCAAGCCAGAGAAACACCTAGACAACAGATGTACAATGTTGAATCACAAACTCCAGACAGCATGAAACAAAATAGAACAGAAAATGCCAAAGAGAGAGACACAAGAAATGAAAACAAAAGGGTACCTGAAGGATCAACAACATATATATACACATCGTAAAAGAACGGCAAGAATCATCCTAGATGGAGGGAGTCAACGATCTTACATCACAGAGAGAGTTAGAAATGAAATGAATTTGGTAACGTCACATTCGGAATCCTTAACAATCAAGCCATTTGGATCAAGCAGTGGAACCGCTAAGGTATGTGACATAGTGGACTTGTGTATTAGTGGGGACGGAGATAATGACATAAAATTATCAGCTATCAGTGTACCATTAATCAGTGCCCCAGTACAAGGTCAATACTTGAAGCATGCAGTGAAGAGTTACCCTCATCTATCAAATTTACAGTTGGCTGATGATTGTGAGGGAGATGCCCCGATTGATGTGCTAGTGGGAGCAGACCAGTATTGGAACTTAGTCACGGGGGGAGTAGTTAGAGGAGAATCGGGTCCAGCTGCAATTCATACGAAGTTGGGATGGGTCTTGTCGGGTCCAGTGAAAGATATACCAACCCAATCCAATTCATCTACCAATGTTACTACGACACATGTTTTGAAATGTCAAGCTTCCATTAACCCTGAGAAGGGTAGCATTGAGATATTAGACAAAACACTGCACCAATTCTGGGAGTTAGAATCACTTGGAATTAAACCAACTGAGAGTTCTGTCTATGACACTTTCAATCAACGAATTTCCTTTTACGGACAGAAGTATGAAGTTAGTTTGCCCTGGAGAGAGTCGCACCCTATACTACATGATAACTATCAAACCAGTGAGAAGAGATTAAAGTCATTATTGACACGACTTAGAAAGGAACCCGAAATCCTCAGGGAATATGATTCGGTTATCAAGGAACAATTGGAGAAAGGTATTGTAGAGCATGTTCCAAGCAATGAAGAAGATCTAGTGGGAGAGGTGCATTACCTACCACATCACCCGGTAGTGCGCAAAGATCGGGAGACTACAAAGGTCAGAGTGGTCTACGATGCATCTTCAAAGGAGAGCGGTGCTCCATCGTTGAATCAGTGCTTGTATACCGGACCTCCATTAACTGAAAAAATAGCAGATATTCTAATGAGATTAAGAGTACACAAGATTGCACTAGCAGGAGACATCGAAAAGGAATTCCATATGATCTCAGTAGCAGAAGATGATCGCGATGTTCTTAGATTGTTGTGGTTCGACGATCTGTTGAAAGAAAGTCCAGAAGTGATTGAATTGAGATTTCCTCGAGTAACTTTCGGACTGTCTTCAAGCCCATTTTTGCTGAATGCAACCCTAAAGCATCATATATCTGCATATCAAAAAGAAGATCCCGAGTTTGTAGAAAGGTTGTTGCAGTCATTATACGTGGATGATATTGCAACAGGTGATGATGATGAAGATGAGACCTATCGGTTGTATGTTAAACTGAAGATGCGATTAGGTGAAGGAGGATTCAACGCGAGAAAGTTTGCGTCCAATTTGAAAGTCTTGTTGGAAAGAATGCAAGAAAATGAAAACCAATTGAATTCGGTGGTCGCAAGGAGACAAAATATGGAGAACGATACTTCCTGCAAAGACGAAGACGAATCATTTGCAAAGAGCGTGACCGGACCACAAATTTCACAACCAATGGCAGTGAAACTACTCGGAGTACAGTGGCGCACAGAAGAAGATTGTTTTGTTTTTTTATTGCAAGCAATTTCTCGACGAGAAGCCCAAAGAAAACCCAACGAAGAAGGATGTTGTTTGCGTAACTTCGAGAATTTACGATCCCGTAGGATTTATTACGCCACTGACTGTAAAACTGAAACTGTTTTGTCAGAGCTTATGTATGAAAGCCATTGGATGGGACGAACTATTAGACGAGGAGTCATCAAATACTTGGAAATTGTTGCAACAGGAATTAAGAGAAGCAACAGCAATCAAGATACCACGGTGTTATTTCAACGGACTTAACTCTGAAAAGATCGTCGCTGTTTAGAAGGGTTCTGCGATTCGTCAGTGAAAGCGTATGCTGCGGTAGTGTATTTAAGGCTAGAAACAAGAGACGGAGTTAAACTAAACCTTGTAACGTCGAAAACAAGAGTAGCACCATTGGTGAAGCAAACAATTCCTAGACTTGAACTACTTTCAGCATTAATATTGGCGAGATTGATAACACATGTCAAAGAAGCATTGAAAGGATTTATCGATGTTACATCCATACGTTGTTGGTCGGATTCGGAAGTCGCTCTTTACTGGATTTGTGGCGAAACTCGTGAATGGAACCAGTTCGTACAAAACAGAGTCCTAGAAATAAGAAGTCTTGTTCCACCAGAACTGTGGAATCACTGCACTAGTAAGGAGAACCCAGCTGACATCCCGTCGGGAGGAACATCTCCAGTGGAACTGTCAAACAGTATGTGGTTTACCGGACCAAAATGGTTCAAGAGCTACAGTGAATCGTGTGAGCGAACAAAGATGAACGAGAATGAACCTTCTGAGGAAGCGATAAAGGAGATAAAAAAGAAGGAGAAGTCAAATACATCTGAAACGTCATCCTTTACAACTAATTGTGAGGTAGGACAGATTGGTGAAATTATCGATTGCAAGAGATTTAGTAGCTTAAACAAACTGCTGAGAACTACAGCGATAGTATTGAAATTCGTTAAGATGTTGAAAACGAATGGAGATCCGAATGTTAAGACGAAGCCGTTAACAGATTACATGTTACAAGCAGAAGAACTTTGGCTGCAAGATATCCAACTTAAGTTGATGTCGAAGGCCAAGATAAGAAAATGGGAGCATGAATTCGGACTGTACCGTGACGATAGAGGTATTTTAAGATGCGACGGCAGACTAAAGAACGCGGACTTAACACAGACGCAGAAACACCCGGCGATCTTGAACGCAGAACATTATGTAACGTCATTGATTGTGAGAGACAGTCACGAAAGAGTAAAACATAATGGTGTGAAAGCAACTTTGACAGAGATTAGATCGAGATTTTGGATAGTAAGAGGTCGTCAATATGTGCGAAGATTGATACACGAATGTGCAGTATGCCGACGACAAGAAGGAACTGCTTACACACCATCTGATCAACCAGCATTACCACCATTTAGAATTACGAAAGATCACCCTTTCACATATACAGGTGTGGACTTCGCAGGACCGTTGTATGTGAAACAACCAAATGGGAAGGAAAAAGTTTACATGGTAATATACACATGTGCTGTGTCGCAAGCAGTACATTTGGACATCGTGAATGATATGACCGCAGCAGTGTTTATAAGAAGTTTTCGACGATTCACCGCCCGCCGAGGAGTTCCACGGGAGGTGAAATCAGATAATGGTAAAACGTTTAAGGCAGCTTCCAAACAATTGGTAGCGCTATTCGAGATTCCTGAAGTGAAGAAGTACTTGTCGGATCAAAGAATTAGATGGACATTCAACCTCGAGAAGGCACCATGGTGGGGAGGATTCTTCGAAAGACTAATTAAGAGCGTGAAAAGATGTTTATACAAGATCCTAAAAAATGCTAGAGTTACGAACGAAGAACTTTATACCGTACTTACGGAGATAGAAGCAACACTGAATTCGAGACCGTTAACATTTGTGTCTACGGAAGATTTAGACGAACATATAACACCTTCGCACCTGATAAATGGGAGAAGGATAAGCTCATTGCTCGATGCAACGAAATCAGAAGAAGAATCGAGAATTGAAGAGATGAATAAGAATGAAGTTGCAAGACGAGTGTCCTATCTTAGAACGTTAAAGGAACATTTTTTGGTTAAGGTGGAAGGAAGAATATCTACTAGAATTACGCAACGCTCATCGGCAGAAGAACAAACGACAGAAGGGAGAAGGCATTCAAGTCGGAGATGTTGTAGTCATTCATGACGAGCATGTACGAAGAGTACAATGGAAACTCGGTAAAGTCGCGAAACTGCTAGAAGGAAAGGATGGAGCTATTCGCGGAGCAGTAGTTAGGAAATTAACAGAGAAGAAAGGAAATAGTACGCAAATCAGACATCCGATTCAGAAATTATACCCAGTTGAGTTATCGGACGGAGATATGGAAACAGAAGAAGACACCACGGAGAATGCTTCAGGGAAGGACGATCAGACAAGAGAAGTACGGACGAGACCAATACGCGAAGCAGCAACAAAGTCAGAAGCACGCAGACGAGAACTCATTGAGGCAGGGATTATTTAAACTATTGTCATTGTTAAATTTATTAAGATTCAGTTTACGTTAGTTAGAACGGTGAAGTTGACCATTCTTAGTTATCATAGTCAACGGGGCGAGTGTAGAATATTTTTGGACATTATTAATTAACATACTGCAAGGCATTATGGGACAGAACACGAGGCACGTTGTACGCAGGATATAGAAGTTTGTAAGTTATGTAAATTGTGTTTATATTTTATCATTATATTAATTAAAGTTTATACAAACAACTTTCCAGCCAGAGTGAATTTAGAAAGAATAGTAAAGTGGCGTCTGTAAGTACTGGCTACACGTATGAGCAAGTTATTTGAATCTTGATGAAGAAAACGATACAAATATTCCTGAAACGAATGACCGTAGTAGCCTGTCAGACCCGAGTATTGGCGCAATATTGCAATAGCTGAAATTATTCGAAGAAGAACCGAAGAAGAACCCTGCTTCAGGTAATCCACTTTATCGCTCAATCAAAATGTCAATAACTTGGTGAATCATTTCGCATATAACGTCAATGATAACTTCAACCTTTTGTTTTTCTACAAAATTGTTTTGATTCATGATATCAGTAAATCATGACATAGTAGAAGTGTCATTGAGAAAGGAGGAATTGTCAATTGCATGTAAATGGTTTTTGGACTACAATGTGTATCCTGTCCTGGGAAACACCGCCAAGCCCATAAGATTTTCGTCACACTCTGGTTCACTAGTTGGCTCAGTATCTCCTTGGTGCCTGTTCATCCCAAGAAATAATGACTCTAGCTGGCCCAAGTCCAAGAAGAAGATCAGTCTCTGACGAATTGAGACAAAAGGAAAACACTTTCCTGAAAGTGTAGTGAGCACTTTGGATAAGACAACATTTAGTTTCTATATCTCATTGCAGTTAGAGGAAATTAAGCAGTTGGTTACTCAACGAAATTTGTTTTCTGACTTTCAGTTACATTGAGTACCGCGCATGAAAGTTTATGTCATGCTTTAGAGATGTACAAATACATCACAAGCTATGCTATAAGATTATAGTTATTTCACATTTATTTCTTGACTGGGAAAACCCCGCGCCTACTAAGTGCAATTTTACCAATTTACCGAATAGTCCAATACGTTGTCTGTCACGTTGTTTTCGTTTGCATGTTGTAAATTGTCATTTGAGTAACGAATTTCAAGCATTTGATTTACTAACTGCACACCTGATTAGATAATAAATCAGCAATCCAATTAATCCTAACACTATGAAATTGAAACTTGTATACATGTAGTTTTCACAAGCCTGCTGCAACAAAATGTGCTCACGAGGTACACGAACATGTGTAGCAATGAAATTTAATTTACTGTTGAGAAAACTGTCACTGACAAACCGCCTAAGCAAAAGATTATTTCGCAGTTTCTTGGAATAATCTGAGTTTCTTCTGTCTTTCCACATCAGACTTCCGTAATCATTCAACCATAACTAAACTTACGCACGCCACATAATACAAGATATATAATATTAAAGTAGCGTTTTTCAGGAAACAAAACAATTATATAATTGTATACATGTGTTCAAATATTTAATCCTGATTGATTGATTCCCACTATTGATTATACTGTAGTTGTAAAGATAATTTGGTTCATTTTGTATATTAAATCAGCAAGATTCAACTCCACATTTTATTGAACATCCACAAGCAGTCCAGCATTTATTGCTTTTATACACAAGAGAACAGAACTTCAAGTACTTTTAATTGCGTGATACTTTGATTTCACTTAAGCTGGAATGTCTGTTATTCCTTGAGTGTGAACATAATTAGTTTCTAACAAATAGATATTTGTCTCTATTGTAATCTTTCATTGTGCAAATTCTTTAATGAATGATGTCGTCTATGAAAGGTTTCCTTTCACGCCTTTTGAAAATTCGTTACACGGTAAGTAGAAAACCACACTTTCAGATCAAAACAACACCGTATTAAGATTGGCACTCTCCGTTACCCAATAAATTTCACGAGGCTATTCAATTAGAGGCTATGTTCTCGGGGTGTTCAATTGGCCCATTTTCTGTCGCAACGGCGGGAGTAACAATATGCAGTCAAAATATGAACTCAAAGACAAAGCTCAGCGTTATAGCCATTATGTTGTGCAATATCCGACCGTGGCGAGCGAGAAAACTTTGCACTCATTGATACTCAGAAGACATGCAGGATCCTGTCCGGTGACTCAGTGGACAATAAAGATAACAGTTGGGCACGCGCGGATTCGTAAATTTGAACAATAAAATACTGGTAACTATACAAAGGAAAGTCATTTTTTCACAAAATCTCAGCTATCTCGAGGCTTTTTCAAGAGATCAGGTTCTTTCAAGTAATTTAATATTCTATTTAACTATCACTTTAAAAAAACTTATCATTTTGTCACCCAACTTTACCTGAAAATATTGAAATGTTATACCTTGAAATTTACCAATTTTTTAGAGTTGGGGGTGGTTTTACACTTCCACCCCCACTTGTTTTATAGCTAATGATATTAGTGAGAAAAGTTTTAGTTGGCGTATAAACAACTAAACAAACGCTTCCTAAAAAATTTTGGTTTTTGTCACTTTTTGTGTGTTTTATTTATTTATTATTTAGCTGTAAAAGTGAGCCGATTTTGACTTTTGAGACAGTGATAAAATATATTTGTTCCTTCTCGTCTGATTTGGATGGATCTAAAATCACACTCTGTAAATTGATCATCTATTGATCTGCCTCGGATGCAAATCAGCTGATACAAGTAATGAATAGTCAACTCAAGATCCTTGAAGGCTGGTCGAATATGAATAATTTATATATTAATTTAAAGAAAGTTGAATATGACTGTGGTTTTCGGAACATCTGTGAAGCCTAATCAGTCTGAGCTTGACAATATCAGTAATGTATATATATAGGTGATCAAGTTCTTAAATGTGTGCCATTCTATTAGTATTCAGGAGTATACTTAGATCAGTCCTTGTCTTTTAAGGAACACGTTGCCAGGCTAGCTAAAAAAGTATCTGGTCAGCTTAGTATGCTAAGCAGGATAAAAGGTGTTTACTACTGTGATTCTTCCAAGGTTAGACTACTGTGATTTCGTGTGGAATAATGTACCCTCACTACACATAACACTTTAGAAGGTTTACAAACAAGAGCTGCAAGAATAATTTTAAAGAAAATAATTAAGTTACGATGAATTATTGTCTTAGCTATGTTGGAAATCACTTTAGGTACGTTGTATTATGCATAATTAATTTTCGTTTTTTAATGTATTAGTTGCAGTGATCCAGATCTTTTAAGAGATTATTTCTCCAAGTTATCGCATAGCCATGATAACAGACGCAATGGTCTTGATCTTGTTCTTCCGGCGAAAGTTAGAACTGAATCAGCTAAGAGAAGATGTTATAGTCCAGTAATTCTGTGGTTTGACCTGCCACTAATTGCAACAGAAGGTTTCTCTTTGGAAACTGGTCTAATAGACTGTCATGAACAACATATAAAAAGTCCTAACGAATCGGAGTTGCGAAAAGCCTTCAAAATTAGGATAATTGATACGCGCGCTCTCCTGTAACATGAAAACGAGGCTGAAACCGGAAGTTGCCTTATTTCGCTCGTTAAATGATCAATGATGATCGGACTTTCGCGGATATATATCTGGGATAGCAATAACTAATTGCTCAATCTATTTTCGTGTGTATTTTATATATTTTTTAATGGTCATGATGAATTACATAAGATTTCAGATCATGCCAAAGGCATAACTACACAGTACGTGGAGTATTTATATACAAAACGAGTCACTCAGCCAGTGATCAATGCGCTTACATCATCATAACTGAAAAACGGTAAAAGCCAGTAAACAACTATAATATACTCCTATCGGTAAATGAAGCTGATGGGTGATGTCGACAACACGGTTATGGACGTCGCAGTACTTTCGGGGCTGAAGGCACCAGAATGTATTTATTCTTCGTCACTGTCGTCGCTTTCTGGGGTAACGACAGAAGAGTTTTGGCATCCAGAACCTTTGCACTGTCCACACGCCGGCGAACATTCTATACTGTGCTTGCGACAGGAGCATCGCATCGTGCCACATCCAGTAGAGCAGTTGCATCGCACTATGCGTAAAAGGCTCTCTGGTGCTGGCGGTAAATCCGTCATCACAGGGATCACCTGGCCGTCGTTTGACTTCCAACCCCACTCTTCTATGTTGACCTCTGACACCCTCCATTGTTGGACTTGTGCGTAGACGCGGAAACTGTGGTACCTGGCTGCAGCGGATGTTGGTGGAAGACTGTTGGGCTCTATCTTGGTTGTTTTCGTCGCCAACTTTTCTTGATAACGCTGATATCGCATATCATCAAGTCGTTGCCCTGGCTTTCCGTTGTAGAGCAGCACAAGAGTACTTTCCCCAGCTGTCGCAATTTCATATTTGCTTGTCGATGATCCTTGGAACGATTGAGCGTGCTCCTTCAGATGAGAGGATCTCTCAAACATTCTTAAGATCTTTCCTTTTCCTATCCCGTGAATGCGAGAGGTGGTATCACATCCGAGAACCGCGTGTATGTAAAGGATGTTCTCACAGACGTGTCTGCCTAGCTGGTCTTGTGTCTTCTTAATATTCCAGACGCGCCGACGAATAGAATTGCTCTTCGGCTCGGGGATGAAAACAGGTCATGAGATTCTAGTTCGCCGTAGAAGAGTAAAAGAATTAGCAGGTCTGTGTCGTCCCCGACAAGTACGGTGGTGTTGGACCTCGCAGACTCGACAGCCGTTCACAATCAGCAAGTCCGCGTCGCCATCTGCATGATGCGTCTCACACTTGCGCTGTTGTAGAAACCTACTAAGCATATATAGAAACCTCTGCTTGTTCTTAGAATTTGATAAGAACACATCCTTTCTCATGGTGACTTGCATGTCCTCAGTAAACGTCACAGCTGGCACAACCTTTCCTGATGCTCTTCTCCGCTGCGTCATCTGCTTCGATGACATGCTGTTGGTGTATCCGTCAAAGACAACGATTACCTTTCCATACTTTTTTGTGACATAATCACAATATCTAGCGCAGACTTCACTGAAGGTCGCTGAGCCGGGATTAGGCCAGAGTACTCTGTGAAGCGCGCCTCCGTCTAATACAATTTGCAATCCAGGGTCACTTGGGGCTTTCTCTGCTGTAACAAGTTGGGAGAGACTGGACCAGATAGCATCGGCTAGAGCTGGCTTATTGGCCTGGCGTAGCATCAGGGAAGAGTCGAATAATGATGTTGGGTAGCTGCTCAGTTCGTAACGAAATACCGTCGACAGCTCTTCGCTAGTGCTGGATGCCAAGATTAACCGCTGAAACAGTAACTGTGGGTCCACCTCTACTCGCTCACCATCAATCTTGATAGAAGACTTCGCTGCTAGAGTAATAGCCTGATCAACTTTTCTAAAAGTGTACTCTGATGGTGTACGGCCAGTCATAGATGTAAGGATCTTCTCCAATCTCTTTTGAGTTGTAAACATTAACGGAACTGTCTCCATTTACTCCATTCATCGTGTTCCTTAAATTTGGATCCGGGGAAAAGGGGCTCCGATCGTGTAGTGCTCTTAGAATGATTGTCGTATCTTTCACATCACGGCCCTTTCTGCTTGGGGACAAATCCTTGTTTTGCTCGCTTGAGTTGAAGTTGACTCCCGCGAGTTCTTGCATCACGTCATTTACATCAGCGCATGTGGGCATGGCGAGTAACCAAGTCAGACGCTGCTGTTCCGTCATTCCCTGCCTCTTGTCAAGCCGCCACTTGTCTTCAGAGTTCTCATAAGAACCTGTTCAATGATGAGGTCTGTGGACAGTCCCGCCCAATATCGATCGCTGCGTCTGACCACATGCAACCCAGCCATGAATTTCCGGTAGACTTCTGGGTTATCATGCTCGAGCTTGCTCATGAACTGCAAGTATATGCTCACACTCTTGACATAGTGATTGTGTCCTGCTGCAGCAAGGTACGGTAGCATTTGAGACATGGCTTGTAAATGAAGTTCCCAGTTGGCAGTACGCTCGGCTTTTATGAATGTTCTTACAATATTTATCATCTCCATGTACTGCAGCCATAAGGCAGATGTGCGACTTCGCTCTCTTAGGGTTTCTTGGGTAGCTTGGACACGAGCTCGAATGGGCTCCCATACGTCTTCCGCGTTGACCTCTTCCCAGGTTTTTTCCTTTTCCAACAGCTGCTTAAACAGTAATCGGGCCTTTTCAAGTAGATCATCGCCAGTTTCGGGGTTTACTGGAAATTGAAACGACACAAAATAAGTTTTCTGATAGTCAATAGATTAAAAACGTATGTATGTTTGAATATAATTTATTGAACAACTTACAGCTCGATCCTTCTCCAGGATGTCTACTAGAATGATACAGAACAGCCGTGGAACCATCAGGAATTGGCGGGGTAGGGCGGTGGCTGTGCGCTATGGGGGTCACCTGTAGTTTAAAGTAGATGCACAAACATTAGTTTCGAAATCGAGATCCTTTTTCCTAGGTTCTGGCCAACATCAACAGGGAAGGCTTGAAACTTTGCGTTCTATATCATTCCGATGGGAAATGATTGCATTATTTTATGTTTTTGTAAAAACTCACTGTGAAGATCGTTATCTGGAAGGACCGCATCAGCAACGACTTGGTCGTGTTCTTCAGTTTCTAATAAAAAAGAACGCTAGTAGTTAAAGAAAAAAAAAGTTTTTTATTTCATCCCACATCTATCGTAGCTGTTACTCAATACCTTTAACTTCGAGCTGCGGCACAGTCACTTCAAGAGCTTCAGCGTACAGTAAAGCGTTCAAGGCTGCATCTACGAGTAGATGGCCTCGAATTGCACGTGCAATGGCCTTCCCAGTGAGAATGTGGTCTACGGCATTTGAAGCGTAAACAAGCTCCAGTAGCTCCTCAGGCCGGATTCTCCCATAAGCTTGCCAATGGCGCCTAGGAAACTCATCAGGTCATGAAGCCTCCAAGCCTGACAATCATATTTGAAATGGCGCTCCTTCAGGCTCTGTCTGGATCAAGTTGAAGGCCTTCCACCACAGTGGCTGGTCGAACGTGACAATCGGGGTACTGACGTTGTGTTTCTGTGCGTGATCTGCTAAGAACTTCAGTGTGGAATAAATGCACGTAATGTCACTTGCGCTCATGTCTATCATGGGGAGAAAGAAAACAGATGACTTTCCTTGGTGGATACCGTCAAGAACTGTCTGCATCATGCCAGACCAGCCCGTGCGCGCCTCATCATCAAATAACAACGACATCTTCCACATGACGTCCAGATTCATAGATGGGTCTGTTACTTTCTTCACTGCTATGTCATTGTATCTGATTTCTAAAGGACGTCTTGGCTCGACTGGTTGCACTATCTGAATATGTCCTGCTGCAGATATTTCTTTCGCATCAACATAATTCCGCGGTACGTGATTGACGTTCTTCGTTCCAGGCGTCACGGCCGCTATCATGCCCATTCCATGGAACGTGTTTCTTCCATCTAGCGTTCTAATGTTATGGTCCACATTATCTGCTGAATACTGTACAAATTCTCCATTGAAGGAAGGAATGTCGGTGGATCGCTCTACTGCAGCATTTTTGCTGAACTTTTGAACTTCAGTGTATGATGAACAAAATCCATGACTATTTAGAGTCTATCAAAACCGCGAGGCAAAGCAATGGTGGAGTTGAACGGCTAATCCAATCTGAAGTGGGGCTATATGGCTCGAGCGTGCCGCCTGCATAACAGCCTGGCCAATTGATGCTAGCTTAAAATGATGTTTTCCGCAAAAACGATCTGAAGAAACACTTGTAGAGATTGAGGCATGAACGAGACATGTTGGTTAACATCGGCATCGACGTCCGGGTAGGTCGCCCCTGACATTGTTACTCCTTTGATGTCGTGCTTGATGAGTTTAGCCGCGGTCTGGATAATGCTCCTCTTTTCCGCTTCGGGGTCTTTATTGAAGGATTCTGCGTGAAAATCCTGTAGTATAGCATCGGCCGTGGTCTTCATAATAACGACATTTGACCTACCGTTTATTTCAGTGATGATTATTTGGTTATCAAAATGCTTCTTGAGCTTGTCTTTCATGTGAGTACTTCCGTATGCCGAGCTTTCAGAGCCGTCAAGGTACTCTTCCATTTTCGTACAGAGATCGCCAATAGTGAGAAGTTGGTCTTCATCGTTTGCTTTCAAGCAGTTTGCAACTGCAAGGAACGCATCACACTTTTCCATGTTTTGCGGCCGACCTGTTTTTGTTTTCTTGTTAGCGGTTTCTTCTCCAACATAAGCCTTTGGGATTTGCTTCCCAGTACGGAAGTTGACACTGCAGCTTTGGTGATAGATTGCATCTGCAGCAGGTAGATCATGAACATGAAGTATTCTAGCTTGACAACCTCAGACCACGTGTCTCGTCTCTGCTCGCAAACTCGGAGCACTTCATCCTTGGTTTGTAATGTTGTGACGTTGAAAACCCTGTCTTTCAACTTTCTATGATTCTCAATCGAACTCGCTTCCGTTCCACAATACATACAATCAGTTCCAAAGCTGAAGGACTTTTCCACGGTTCGCTCTAGTGAGTTTGCCTTTGTGGGATTTGGGGCGTGTTGCGCTCCCTTTTTGCACGTACAATGTTTTGCTCTTTGCAATAAAATCGGCGGCATTCTGTGTGAACTTTTTGCCCTGAAACAACTACAATGTCATCACCTCGCTCTGTGCTAGCATAATTTATTCCTTGCTACCCCTTTCCGTTAGTACTACTGTGCTCTTCAAATTGAATCCTCAAATCGCTCTTTGCATATAACACAAGCGGCATCATCCATTTGAGGATACCTTGGCTAGCGCTGTAAAATAAAGTTTTCATTGTACCTTGTCAGTGAAGTTACTCGTGAACACACCCAGGGCGTGGGCTGTTGAAATTTAATCAAGGTTTTCATGTTTTCCGCACTGTATTTATGTACCAGCGCGCCTGATACGCCTGTTCAGTATATTTTCACAAAATATCTGAAAAAAATTTCACTAATTACATCGTGATAAACACAATTATAAACAACTCCTGGAGGATCGGTCGGTACTATCTTAAAAAACATAGAATGCTGAAATTTATATGGCAAAAGCTTGCATATGAAAACAATACGCTAGAAACAATACAATTTTTATGCTTTTAATTCCATTAGCAATCAAATAATGCACGCAACAATCACAGCTATAACTGACAAATTCATTCCATGTGCACAAAATGTTCGTGCTATAAAATTCACATGAAATACCAGTCTATGATTGATAAATACAGTATATTTTCGTTTACTTGCATTTCTAAAACTGTTATAATAACTTCTTAATATTATGTTATCGCTTTTTATGACAAAATGGAGCAAAAATTTAAAAGAAATTATCAATAAGCTTACCTCGCAGACAATCCACTAAACGACGCCATGTTTACTTGCCGCTACTAATTCCCATCACTCAAAAGTAGGTATTCGTCATAATAACTCTTTTCGCAACTAGGATTTCTTAGGACTTTTGATATGTTATAAAGGAATACTTTCTGAGCTAGAAACCGTTGAGAAACCTTCTGTTGCAATTAGTGGCAGGTTGACCCACTTTTTTTCACAGAATGACTGGACTATTACTATTCTGGAACATTAGCATATTTAATAATTTGCAAGTGGTTACTTCCTTTTCAGTTTTCAAGTCAAAATTAGGGATATATTGGCTTATGTTTCATATTAGTTAATAAAAGTTATTACAGAAAAGAAAATTTTTGGAACGAATAGGATTTTTATACTTTGCCTCCAACGTTTTTGTCAAGGCAGGAGCCTGGGGACTAATAGGGCTAAAGGGCTCCAGGGACGCCCTCTCTTCCATAATAAGGTGTTCTGTTTCAGCACACGTTTGTTGTCTGGCCTTTTCAGTCCGAAATTCAAACAGTTCACATCTACGAGATTACTATCTGCATTTTTCAATTTCCATCTACTCGTGGGATTTACAAGGTTGGTTACTCAATTAAATTGTTTCAGGGACATACCATTATCATGCAAATTTTTAAATATTTGCTCGTTACCGCAATTTATCGATCCATTTCTTGTGTAATATATCGGTATAATCTTAAATTTGTCATGTACATAAGCTATCCATCTGCGCAACCCAAAACGGAACAGCAGAATCTTAGTGATTGCTGGAAGTAGACCTGCTCTACGGCAACTAAAAATGCTGACTCAGCCTATATTTTTACAAGGAGCGGAAAAGCTTGAATTGTGTGAACTTATGATCAATTTTTACTTATCTTGACGTTCTAAACTGTCGCTTGTACAGCTTTCTGATTTAAGGATAAGAATATGAATTTGAGGACATACTAATGGCTAATAGAACATTATTAGGGGTAAAAGAAATTATTGTAGCGATAAAAAGAGCAAATATAAAGACAACGAACGACAGTAACAATTGTATGAAATATAAACATCAAAACTTGTGCAAATCGTCATCGTTTCAAAGTCAGTAATAGTAAAGATAAAAATGGTGGTGGTAAACATTGATTTGCACGATATTTCAAAGTTGGGGTGAAAATCATGGTGGCAAATCTTTAGAATTATACCTGTCTAAATGACAGACTGGAAACTACTGATTATTGGTAAAGTAACTACTTTGAGTTATAGCCTAACTTGCAGAGGTGATTTGTGAGAGTCATTTATTCTAATTGTCAAGTACAAGTCTATAGTTATAGAAACAAGGATGTGAATGCTTGTGACCAACAAATATATCATAAAGCATTATTTACTACCAATGTGTTGCAATTATGGTTTTACTATTTAACTTAATATAGTTATTCAAATCTATTAGATCATTCACTTGATATAGTTATACTGAAGTAACTGGTGATTGCCAGTATTGTGGCCATGCACAATGTTTTGGGATAACTTGTTGACAAGCCTTGGATGAAAATAGCCTTTGGCCCTTGCCTATCATCTCCAAACAGCCCTGGCTTATAAAATTATTGCAAAGTCTATTTTCAGTAAAGTAAATTTAGGTTGCCAATCAGCTTTCATTACAGCCGAGTGCTGGAATTGTAAGGGACAGAGTAGAAATGTTATTCTGACAAGGGCTAATAATATGGTTCCTCTTACCACAAAACAACCTGGAGAAGAATCCTCCAAGCACGATAGAGAAACAAATCACAACTTCTTGGTTTTCTTTTCTAGCATAAAACATCTATGCAGGGTTGTCTCTCATCCTCATAATAGCACTCCATCTCAATAATACCTGCCCACCTCTGACATACAGTAGCAGGCTTAACTCGATGTAAAGAGCAGAAATTACACCTACAAACCTACCATAATACATTATTCTGGTTCACTGCGTTTCTAGATAAATGGTATGTTAAATACTAACTGTCACCCAATCTAAGATAAGATTTCCTCAATGATAAGATTGTGCCTGGCCAAGGTAAATTTGTAACCAACCAGGAAACCGGGAGACATCCCAGTGCTGGTGCATGCGCCTTAGTATCAGAGTAAGAATACGAAATGCATTTACAAGCATATATTAAGTAGGCCCTTAAAGAGCCATTTTCTCAGCCCAAGTCAGAGAGTGACAACACACATTAAAACCATATTAATTGCAATTTGCAACACCACTGGCTGTTGAATTGCATTATTATATTGTTGATCACAAGCATTGAAATATCGTGAAAATCAATATTTACTACCACAAAATTTTATCTTTAGCATAGTTGACTTCGAAACGGTGAATATTTGCACAAGTTACGATGTTTATATTTCATACAATAGTTCCTGTCAATCGCTGTCTTTATATTTGCTGTTTTCATTGCGCTACAAAATGTTCTTTTAACTGCTAATATTAAATGTTCTAATACCCATAAGTATCTCCCAAATATATATATTCTTATCGTTAAATCCAAAAATCTTTCCAAGCAGCAGTTTAGAACATCAAGATCAGTCAAAATTGATCATAAATTGCAAATAATTCAAGTTTTCACTCTTTGCAAAAAATAGGCTGAGTCAGCATTTTTAGTTGGCGTAGAACATGTCTACTTCCGGCAAACACCAAGCTTTCTGTTCTTCCGCTTTGTTGCGCCAGGGCTTACGACAACGCAGGTAGCCGAGAAGCCTGGGTACGAGCATGAGCAAATACTATGCTATTATTATGTGAATTAAGTGTATATAAGAAAGTGTTGTACAGTGCTATAATGTAGTGTGAGCACGCCGTGTGATCTAGCGAACAGTCGGCTGTTAACCTTGGTTCTTGAGATATTTCGTTAAAGAAGTCAGGCTGTAACATTTGATGACCCCGCGAGGATCTTGCATGAGATAAAATTGTAGTTTCAAAATTATTGTGAGAATGACAACCAGGTTTAGAACGGCAGTCATGCGAGAAGTTGAGGAAGAAATACAAAGCGAAGCGACAGAAGGCGAAGTTTGTAATTTGGGGACGCACGAATCCTGCAACAATGTAGCACAAATAGTTGTGAAGTTAAACGACAGAGAACTTTATTGACTGCAATTTGCGAAGCTCAAGAACAAAAACTGCAACAACAAAACGAGAAAATCGACAGATTGGCAACCTAGGCAGAACTTTTACGGTCGATTGTGTCACGCAAGGACTTCAAAGAAATGCAATCAACCGTAGATAGCCTTGTTTATGCGGTGCAGACGTCTGATATCGCAACTATTCATCTTACCTCAATAACAGAATAATAACAGCTCAAAATTTGCTGGAAGAAGATCTCTTCAAGAATTACGGTTTACGGAGGCGGTTTTAGCGATGGAAGAAACGAATCTACAGAAATTTATTGACGAATCTCGGACATGATAAAGTTAAACGGAAACAGCTGAATTTTCAACACCCGTATCGGCACAAGTGTCTCGAGAACGACGAGACGACCAATATAGTCCCCAGGCGCCAGGATATATCTCGCGATTATCACGTTTATCACATGGTGATGGGTCTGTACGACAGGAAGCACCGACCTTTGAGGGAATGACGACTTGGGAAGCGTATTTCATCCAGTTTGAAATTGTTGCCAATTTAAACCAGTGGGATTTGAGGACAAACCCGCGTCTCGCCGCAAGTTTGAGAAGACGAAAAGCCCGCAGAGTGTCATCTAACCTTCCCCAAGAAAGTCAATGTAATTTTCGTGCACTTGTTGTCGCGTTAGAAAGTCGTCCCCAGTCCTTACACCTGCGTTGGAATTCGCGCTCGAGCTCGAATCGTTTCTGTTAGCAAGTCAGCGTCGCATCAATTTACTCGGGGTACACGGTACGTGTAGAGTCTCCCCAACGAAAAGCGGTCCGCGTGTTAACCAGATATTTCGGAGACCCTAAATTTCAAAAACTTTCGGGGAGAATGGCTCCCGAACCCACTAAAGTATTTTAGTACTGAATGTAGACTAGTGAGAATGTTATTTAAAAGCTTAAATACTGAAGGGACGTAATCCAGAAGTTCAAGGGCATAGAAATTAGTTTTCTAAATAAGCACATGACGCCAAAATCTTTGAGAACGGAAAACAGCTAGGCGCCTAAGTTATCTTTTGGCCTGGGCCCTCAAATGTCTCTGTGTGACCCTGACTGTATATCAAGGTGCCTACACTCAGTTTGAACTTTATTTCCATGAGAGGTGGAACAAGCCTTGTGGTACATGTTAAACAAACAAAAGAAGGAGCCCAAAACAAAACATTTCCATCGGCGGCGCCGTTAAATTAATACACTGGTTGCAGTTCAGAAAACCGATATACTTGATACCGTTCAGAAATATGCATCTGAAGCTACAAAATTCGTAGCATTAAGTAAAACTATGCTCAAAGATACAGTAGAAACAAACATCTGATTTACACTAGAAACTGCACAAACACTTAAAATAGAGCAAGATTTCAGCCTGCAAATTGGCATAAAACCCCCACTATCCATAAAAACTAAACAAAATATGTTACAACAGTCTTGCACAATTTTTGTTTGTCCATTTTGTCCACTACGTTATGGTCGAGGACTACTATGCAATGCAGCGCATTAAAGAGCTGTACATAATTTAGAATACTGCCTTACTCGTTAGCTTAAGGCGCCTTCGCCGCGGTAGACAAGACATATGGCAATTGGCAAGAAAGTATCAGGATCAAAATGGCTATTTGACCAAACGGCGCTTGAAAACTCTGGTGGCCCCAATTAACGTGTTTCCATGAAGAGCAAAGGGAGTTCCGTATAATAAAGCCTAAATAAGAAATGCATTTCGGCCCATGACGTTTCAGGCAGTACATTTCGTGATTTGGATCACATTAGCTTGTCTTGTGAGACTCATTGCAATTTGCTTCGGAAGTATCGAGTTCAAGAAACACAGGCAGCAAGGGTGTTGAGACCCAGTCTTGGGCCCAGGTCAGATTGGTGAATGCAGTCCTCATTCTCTAACGCACCCGTGTGCTAAGTTTGGTCCATCCCACTGAACGTTCGCCAGGAACGTGAACGCCGTGGAGTGTTCTGGCCCCATTATCGCTGGCAAATTTCTTGCAGAAGATTCTTATACTGTTTGGGTGTGTGTGATCATAGAATAAAACACTTTAGAATATAAATAAAAGCCATAAATACACCACGTTAATAGAGTTCCTGCTACACCGAAGCCATTTCAGTTCCTTCAAACATGGAATAATATGATAACATTTGTGTGTTCTAGTGACTCAGCATCTTTTCATTTGATCATGACGTTTATAGCCAACCAATATACAGTCAGTCATATAAAAACTAATTATGTTTATAAGTTAATGATCTTCACACTACTAATATCACGTCTGAGTTAGTAACGCACTATATTTACCTGTGACAATGTATTCATACAAGAGTATAAAATGTTGTAGTTACTACATGTATATGATTATCATAAACCATTCGCGTATATTCCATATAATACGCAGATCCTGTGCGTTTGGGATTCGATTTGTATCTTTGTTCATAATACACATTAAATATTACATGAAGTCAGCGTGACAGTAGCTGAGGTACTCCAGAAGGGCAAGATGTTTCTTTATCTAGATTACTAAGAGGGTCATTTACACCATCGTTCAAATGAAGATTGAAGGTGACTACCGTTTTTCTTAAAAATCGTGATATAAACACACCGTAAAGATTGAAGTGTTGTAATATATGCGAAGGCGAAGTCTATATGAATACATCATTGTAATATTAAACTTTGTTGCTAGATACCTTAACCAATTTTAAGTTATTTATATAGGCTACTGCATCCAAGCAAGTCATTTTACTGCCTCAACGACACGACTTCTGCTGCTCAAGCCACAGGATATTTGCATGTTGTGATCGGCCTTGTGCTGGTATAAAAGTGGCTTTTCCCTAATATATTTATTCATACATATTCATTCAATTTTTGCGGCTGACATCAGTGGCGTGCTGGCTTGTATGTTCGCCAGGAGGCCAGCTGGGAAATTTGGCGCCCCTTGTAATATGTGTATGGTTGAGCGTCGTGTGGACGCGAGTCCTCCAGGGGTCCTAAAGGGGCCAAAAGTATGCCCCGGGAAAATTTTGAGGCCTTAGAGTTCCTGAAATGCCATTTCTTTGCGTTTTGGGTGGCGATTTGACGGAATTCTGAGAATTATAAAACATCGTATAAAAATAAAAATGCGCAAGAAACAACACATTCAGGAGTAAATGTATCATTCATAGAGGATCCTTAGTTTTAAACAAAGAAAAGTAGATCATGCGAACATTCATGAAGTAGACGGAACTTACCAATGATCAGTCGTAAGCCAAATCACTTCACATAATCACATTTCACAATTAACAATTTACATCCTTTGAGATATATTGTTACAGACTGGACAGTAATGCTTGTAGTTGTAGGTAGGGCTGGTGAATTTAATCCTCGTGATAAGTCGTGGTTCCTGACTAACAGAACTCAAATTACAGCTGGCGTGTATATCAGCACTTTGAACAGCAAGCTTGCGGCAGTGCGGTAGTAAGTAATGCGATATTGCGATAGCCAACATAAGAAAAAACCTGGCATATCAGAAATTAATCACTAATATTTATCGGATAAGTTTTATCGATAAACGACAATGTATCAACTTCACAACAATTCCCAAACTCCTTTTTTCTCTCGTTGGTCTCATCGGATCTGATAAAATCTCAATTCGGATTAGCGCTTTCGCGCTTTTGTGTGATTTAGGCGCAAAATTTCGGCGCCCCATTTATGTTTTGGCGCCCTGTGGCCTTTCATTGGGTCTCTGTACTACCAAAATATGGCCTTCACAAATATATCCCGGCCCCTGCCAGCACGCCACTGGCTGACATACAAGAAGTATTACCTCCGTAACACACCTCTCAAAGTAGAATAATTCTCATATATCCCAGTAATAGATTATATAACACTGAATCCAAATCTGAAAAGTTCTTTGCGTACTCATTCAGCAGTTTGATGTGAAGTTTCTGCATTTGATATTAAATGCACCCGCCACAGCATCAGTTCCTTTTTTAAAGATCATAGACTGTTATAAACGTTATCTAACCATTATTTTAGTATAAAAAGAACGATACGTAAACATTCTTTGAATTATAAGACAAAAATCTCAAAGTTTTGTCTCCATTACAGCTTATCTTAAAGAGTCAAATGTCGTGTTTCAAGATACGACTTTTACTCAGAGTTTCCGCCCATAATTGTACTGACGTTATCAGCAGGTAATGCTCCAATGTATATTATCTGGTGAACCAAAAGTGAAATGGAGCGTTTCTGGTCAAGTAACTGGCACAATGGCCACTGAATTGGCATAGTTCAGTATATTTCAAATTTGATTTATTGTCATATGTGTCTTCCTGGTTTGATATTCATTTTTGGCATCTACTGGAAGAGGAGATGCTTGGTATGCTGTCGACAGACATTTTGGACGATAATCAGTTGTGTAGATTCAAGTTGATTCACTCTTCCAAGATTTTACGAATTACCCCCTGTTTACGCTTATGCCAATAAATTCGATCTCATTACAACAATAGCCTCTCTGTTCCTAGTGTGTCGTCATTTTATATTGTACAAACAATTTGTTCCGGCTAAAAATTAAACAAGACAAGTATAAAGGAAAATTTCCTTCAGTGTTGAGGCAAGTTGTTCTGAATTTTAGTTACACTTTTGAAATACACGCTCTTGTATTGTTGGATTTTGATTCGAATTTAAATTTATATATGTATTTTAGTTTAAAACATATTTGATTTATAGAAACTAGAGTGTGTTGAAGCATAAATAGCCAGTTTGAAATGTTGATTAAAAAATATTTATAAACCTAGTGGGGATGATTATTTTGTATTATACTGACCTATAGACTGTGGTGTTTGTCAAAATAAATATTTAAATATTATATATATTATATAATAATTTATACAGGAGTGTATTGTTGCCATCTGGCAGATGAGAATGTTATGTAAAAGTGTATCTTGATTTTCATGCTTGTTATAGGAGTAGCTGGTTTACGACAAATCTGCAAAAAGTTTTACAATAGTTTGGCCAGTGAAATTTATAGTGTTCACTGTACGAGGATGTTCCACTTTATAATTTTCATAAATTATATGATTATTGCCATTCATAGGTTTTAAGCCACTTAATTGCATTATTGCATCTTAGGAGTAAAGTGTTGAAATCTTTTCATTTTACAAAGACATTATTATTAGATCATTATGTTATTAGATTGCACCCATTTTATTATTTTAGCTTATCCAGCACCAGATGTCGAACTACTAGAAACACCATGCATACAGAATCTCTCGTGTTCAAACCAAATAGTTATAGTTCCTAAATGTCAGTGGGCTATTACTGTAGCCATGGTAATATACAACAGTGCTATATATTTTATTATATTTTTGTACAAAATGGTAAAAAGCAAAGTTTTTTAATTTTAACAGTAGAAGTATCAATTGTAGTTTAGATTCTAAACACATCAAGCGGGCTGGGCTGAAGAGAGGGAAATTACGGAGTAGAAATACTTAATAAAGGGGTAAATCATGCATGTTTAATGACGCCATAAGTGAGCTATACAAATACTTCAACATGATTGGTTAACAAAGAAACACGGTAGTTTTTATTGGCTAAAACTTTACGCAGCTTTGCAACTTCTTGACAACACGTAATCTCAGTATTTATATTTTAATCACACATAATCCTTAGCCAATCAAATTGTTTGTTACACTAGTGCTGCATAATCTGTAGTGTGGAGTCGGTGATGCTAATAACGTCTGAGTGGTTTGACTGCGGTGTTCCTGTGCTCGAATCAACGCCTGCTGAGCGTCTTGTTTATGTGAAAATGTTGTATACTCAATATCTTTCAATTACATTTTACGAACATATTTCATATTCTATGCGGTACTACCACTAGGACTGATCGGATTATGCTATGGAAGCTGCTATTAACTAAAGTACTTAAGAACATATGTACTGTAATTTTGTAATTTTTGTAATAGCGTTAACTTTATTCAAATAAAATGGTCATTTCATGTCATTCTTAATGCGCATTAATCTTTTTTTATTTTCCTCCGCATGAAATCCCGGTAGACGCTTGTATGCTGTAGCGTACCTATTTTTACACTTGCAACCAATATATTCGAGAATGTTATTAGGTAGAGATAATTGCGGGTAAGTAATTTCTTGGCAACAATATGCAAACTACAGTATTGCTACGGAACATTCTGCGGCTCTTTTAGTATAGTATATTTGAGAAATAACGGAATATAAAAAGTGACGTCATAGGTTGAACTCCTCACAGTTTGGGATTTATCACTCTGAATGTATATATTTAACTTAACTCTTGCAAAACTGCAGGATGCGAAGGACAATGAAGGCCGTAATGCAATCGACACTAAACATTCTCATAGTCTGTCATTACTTAAAACCTACAATCCTGCTCAAAAATCCTTGGAACACCCAGTAAAATAGGAACTTCCTGTATCACATTTCTGATTTACAGACAGAAATTTGCCAATTGAAATCAAAATTTAATGTTCAGATCCCCCTTCCCCAAAATACAATGTTGGGTAAAAGCTTTGCAAGTTTACCACACTAAGCACGACATTGTACGTATGGGGGCAAGGACAGGGTCGTAATCTTTGGATTGTGGCGGTTGTCATATTCAGCACTGTAAATATCAACATATTTGACAAGGATTGTAGTTTGACTACCCCCAAATCCGTCCCTGATTTCGTTTGCTATAAAGTCTATATCAATATTTATTGTCTAGTTCATTAATCATTACTTGTATAGAGCCATTTCCTTTTTTTGTTGTATTTGTGATGATATTTAGAGTAATAATGCCCTATCTTGGTAAGCAATGAACTAAAAGTATTTGTCTATCATCTAAACTATTTTCATTCTTTAACTAATAAATCTATTATCATTCTTAAACAATAATTTGTTTCTTATACGAGTTAATGTTCATACATAATATTAAATAGTTCATTTCAGCAATTCAGCCGGCGGTTTGTTTTTGCATTGTGTTTTTAATAGTCCTTTGTAACTATACAATGTAGCTTGACAAGTTCCTGCATCCATGCATGCATTTCTAGTTTAATAAATAATAATAGTAATTACTAGAATAAATAAATAATAACTAGAATAGTAATTAACTACTGGTACAGACTACATCAGGTGCTAAGCATATATTAAAGCTCGAAGAAATCACTATAATTTATCAGACTTTACAAGATATATCCTTCCTGCATATTAAAAAATATCACCTGCAACATGTTGCCACAGTCGACTTGGCACCTCATGACTCATGATTGTCTCTTGTTTCTGGCTACTTTCATACTATCTACAAGCTTCACATGGCGATACAAAGGTTTTGATATCCACAGTCAGTCCCGGCCAATAAGTCTATTCACGGACTCTGTTTGTACATTCTATGGACTCGTCCCTTTCCGTCTCGCGTTGTATCGGTGACAATCTCTCTTCAGATAATGGGAAGTATTTAAACAGGTTGAAGGTTTCAAATTCTGGTTCCTCTGGTACTGCTGAGGGCAAACAAGATCTTGATAATGTATCTGCTAGAATCATGGTAGATAGTGTTCTTGCCTTTCTCATAGCCGACTTCTATATCTTACTTTTGCAAATGAGGGATTATTTCTGCAGCTTCTTTGGTGGGCGATGAAGTGCTTTCTTAAATATTGAATATAGTGGTTTGATCTGAAAAATATGTTTTAGTTCCAAATTGTAGGCCTTGAACCTATCAATGGCGTAAACGATAGCCAACATCTCTTTTTCTGATCAGTGCATAAAGAGATTCATTGTCCGTTTTGGATTAGAGCAACACCATGGCCAACTTTGACTACTATCGCGCTGTATGTCTAACGGTTCACTGGGCTTGAAATATGCCTAGATTGGTGTGGTTGAGATTAGTTTTCTACCTCGTTCCTGGCTTCTTCTTGAAATTCACCCAACTCTAATGGACATCTTGTGAGTGAGGTCTCGATGTGATTTCATTGCATCGGAAAATGAGGTAGAAACGGCTTAGATAGTCTATCATAATTCAGTTGAGGCTTCGTACATCTTTTCGATTGCTTGCTCGCGGAATCTCGGTTATGGCTCTAATTTTCTCTTAATCTGGTTTAATGTCTTTGGTGGTGAGGCGTCCACGAAATGAACTTTTCACATGTAAACTCTAGCTTGTTGGTATTTAATTTCATATTTTTTGTTGACTCGCCAATATCGTGGTCAGTTTTACTTATAAGGACGGCATCAGTACCAAATAAAAGGCGTCGTCTGCAATGCACTTGACACCGGGTAGACCTTCCAATTCTTGTAGAAGGTACTTCTTGAATGATCTCACTAGGCTCTTCATCCAACTCCAGATGCCAGAAAGCTTAGGTTATACTGTATCATCCTTAGTAAAGAAAGACGCGCTGTTTAAATCGAGAAACAAGTCGAAAATGACTGGTATCTGACAACGTTCCTTCCCAAAGAGCATTCAGTGGCTTCGTATCCATACAAACACGTAACTCTCCGGATTTCTTCACAGCCACTACAATTTGGCTGACCCATTCAGTAGACTCATCTACAAGAACAAATAGTTAAGATTTTCTGCGTCAGTTTTTTCTTTGAACATTTTATTATGGAAACGGGCACTTTGTAGACGTGAAACCAACAGGCTTGCATTCAGGATCAACTTGGAAGTGAACTTTACCAGGGAGTGTTCCACCATAGGTATTTAGTAGTTATAACACCAGTAGACGTTTGCACAACATTCACGAAACTTTCGTTGTGAACTGTCAATAATTTCATACCTTCCAACGCACTCAAACCCAACAATGGTGTAAGTTCTTCGCTGACAATCAACTTCGTCGTCCTTTGGGTAGATCATTTGAAGCATAGAAGCTCCTATGGGTTTAACTTTTGTGCCATTCCTACATCACCATCAAGTTTCACATCTTGAACAGATTTGAGCGGTAAGATATTTTCACTTGCTCAGGAATCAGTCTGTAATTTGACAGCTTTTCCTCAGGCGTTCATCTTTGCAAACACGGCTGTTTCTTTTACTTCATGGACTTTATCATGTTTATTTCTTCAAATTTGCCTTCACTATCAATGCACTACTTGCCAAGTGATTGTTCTTTCGCATTTCTTACGAGACTCTCCCAATGTTTGGCATTTTTTCTTGTCCGGAACGTGTCAGGGCCTTTTAAGAAATCAACAGTGGGGTGGGGTATCATCAAAAGGGACGTAACAAGTAGGTGGTGTATTACAGGTGTGGGAATGGGAAGGGGGTCTTCCGGAAAATGTTTGTATTCTTGAGTGTCTGTGGTTGATTTTATTTTCAGAGACAATTTTTGATATATCCCATCTAAACAAAGCCAGGTTTTGTTGTGAGAATACAATAACTTTCCTCTAAATCTTTTCCCCTTTTTACGAGCTTAGTACTTTGACAAAGGGACCTTCACTGGGGAATAGCTTACTGGGGGCAACATGGGGGCTGGGGAGGTTTTGGCCCTCCAGTACATTAGTTAAAAAAGCTCCTGGAATGTGTTGATAGCCACAGAACTTGCAAAACAAATTATTTTTCCATGTGAAAAACTCTTGTGTTAGGTTACTATTTTTTGCTTCTTTTGACTAGACTTCATTTGTATATCGGTAATTCATTCTGCTGCAATATATGTCAATTGATCGCAGTGAGATCTCATATTCTAAATACCTTATTTTAAATACGGTATTTTAATACATTAATTTGTGGGTTGTTCATTCTTATTCCCCAGACGATCGGGTTACATGAATTAAACTTTCCCGAAGGCAATCGCCAAAAAGTTGCTGTGTTTTAGCTAGGGAAGTTTATCTCTCTTGTTCAAACAATATCTTTGAAAATCTCATTGCCTTAACTGATACAATGTTTCCAAGTTATTCATGACAACTCGCCAGTCACTTGCATTCTCGTCTCTTGAATTGTTGAATGTCGTGATAACTTTCAGCCCGACCTCTCCAATCGCATATTCAAAGCTTTCTTTGACACAATCTCGAAATAACAAAGTAGTTGTTGTACTTTTCTTGTCATAACTTCCAGTTTTGTGCGACCTCGCTGCTGGCTTTTTTAGGTCAATGAGATTATAGCGGTTGATGAAACAATGCTGATTGGGTCAGCGGCACTTTCGTTATTTGGTTAGAAGACTGACTTTGACTTCCTTTATCAGACATATCAACGGTCTACATTGTCGATCTTAGATATTAACTGGATGTGGATTTATCCCGCTGCCACTGATGTGTTATAATATCAAATAAACAATGACTTTTTAAACAAAGTTATTTCCAGATAAATCTCAACTAACTCATTGTAAACAATATACTTGTATTGATATGTAGCTATTAATCTAATTTAAATAAAAATAACTTGAATGCTAATTAGCTAATAGTATATGGACTATTAAACATATTAAACATGATATTATAACACTCAGTCAAGATTTGCAATTCTTCGCATTCAAGCGCATGAATGATATGCGCCCAGATTACCTTACCTTAAAGTATATTAAATGAAGTGAAGTATGTCAGAGTACTACCAGTAATGAATAAAGATTGAGCAATCTTAGTGCAAGAGTGCTTCTAAGCCATAGGAACTTTTACAATCGTACTGTTAATTTTATGGAATAATCTTTCAACAGGAACTTAAATTATCTTGATGTATTTCCTGATTTGAAACGAATTAACTTTGTAAAATTGGCAAGGCTAATAGGGTGACTTTTTATTGTCGGTGATAATTTTTATTTTTTATCTTATTAACTTAACTATAGAAATAGCTTTACAGTATATCTCGCACACACCAGCTCGTGTCTTACCAATATTTTTACCATTGAACTCTAGCTTTATAACTACATGACTACGTTACCCAATTAATGTGAACCGCTTTTTGTAATCTTCGTGGTTGTCGAGCATTATTGATACATATTTGAATTTCTGTTTTTTGATGGGTAGATACTAAGTAATATATAGCGTGTCTAAAAAGAAATTCAATAAAAGAAAAGAAAATGTGGAGTTGCAAATAGTAGCAAATACAGTAGAAACTGGCCATGAATTGGCATTCTATAACTAAGTTGTTTCGTAAACCACAACGTTACAGAGACGTGACAAAAGTTTGCTCTTTAAAATTTACATGATCGCCCTTTGCCGGGATGTGGGATGCAAAACTGCGCTCATTTTGATTTAGCTGAGATAAGTAACGGTTCACCGTGAAGCTGACAGGATCTCAGCAAATATTTCAGTTCGATTAAACGCCGGTCTTAACAGTTTCTCCTGTTTAGCGTCCAGTAGCATTTTTCATTACAACCGAATCATCATTGCCTTCCAACCCATCGTCGCCGCAAATTTCGGAAACTGTCGACGGTCGGGCACCTCCGAGATGGTCGGACACCTCATTTTTCTGACTCCCTCTAAGCTACTTGTGCTCAGCGGAAACTCTCCCGAAAAACACTTTTGATTCTGCACATTACTCCTAATATTCCACTAATGTACCTATTAGCTCTACTAGTCCACGTGTGTTTAGGAAGTCAAAATGGCTGAATATACTGGGGAAGCTTTGGTGATATTGACAATATTGACAATAGTGGAAAAAAAAGAACGTCATCGAAAGTTATGCAGCTTATCATGCTTTTTTATCGAAGCGTTGCTGTAAGTATAAAAACCATCTATTAAATTCTAAATATTTGAATGTTTGAGCATTGCAAAACAATGATATAATTTAAGTATAAATGGCTGTGATGCCAATTTTTAGCAAGATTGTATTTATATTCAAGTCAAATTTATATAAAATGTTTAGGTCTTATCAAGAAAAACTACTAGAAGCAGATATTAGTGTGATGTAGAGCAAAACCGCATCTTTTATGTGGAAGAGATGTTCTCCATATTGCAATGACAGGTATTAAATATGTGAGTATTAAAGCAAATAACCTAGTAATCATATATTATTGGCTCCTGTTTTTTGAATATTGACCTCAGTGTTGGTTAGATATTATAGGCTATAAGAAGCTTTGTGATTGCAAAACAATTTTTACAACTTGATTATAGTCATTAAATCAACTATCATTATATCATGTCTTTACAAAATTATTGTTGGTGGGGGATAGTTTGGTGTGTCAACTGAGAATCCATAGGCGTACAAGCATGTGGGGGGGCAGGATGGGGGTGAAAGCCCCCACCTTTGAGCAGAAATGGTAGTCGGGCAATTTCTACTCAAGAGTTGGGGTAATTTGGTTGTATGTCATGAGATGTCTTGTCATATAATGGAATAGCATAAATTTAATCTGAGTAATTTACAGGGTTTTTGTAAAAGTTAATTACAGTTATTAGTTAAAGTTATATTCTTCCATCCTCGCTCCTTTTAGGCAAACCTGAACGGCCCTGCATTTTATTCTTAACATATTTTGTCCTCAGTGAAAATTCCTTAAAAAAAAGGCACTGCATGGATACTTTATCCTAAGTGAAATGCAACTCATAAAGAGCGTGTTGTTTCTTCTCAGCTGTATTTGTTAGACATTTAATAATGTCGGCTAATTTTTTCGGTCCCTACGCCTATGCTGATAACCATGGGATGCATGCTGCCAAGTCGAGAGAGGCATTTGTTCATCCAATTTCATTTCGGGTAACTGTCATTTGTGACATTCTAAAACTTCTTGAGTTTGAGTAGTGGCTTTGCCCTAAAGATCAAAAGGGAAAGCGACAACTACTAAGGGAAGATATAGATTGTGGAATTGTATCATACAAGTGCAGAACATGTCAAAAGTTATTTTAAGGCAAAAGATGCTATATACCATGATAAGAATTGCAAAGAGTGCATGTGTATGGAATGCAGCAAGACTTTCCCAATCAACTTGCATTAAAGAGACATTTCAGCTATTCTATCAGGGAAAAGACATTGGCGTGGAATATGCACAAATTGTTTGGTGGCATAGTCTTCATGTTGCTGCACAAAACGGCAATTTTGAACTAAGAATAGTGGAAATCGCAGAAGAGCTGTATGTCAACATTGCAATGCCAAGTTCATAACAAAATTCCAGCATCATGATAAGCGCATAAAAAAATATGTGTAACTGTTGATATGATCAATTGTGAACATCATTGCTTTCTATATATTACGGCACTACATCAGTATGTGCTGGATGTTCATATTTGTTAGTTAATAAATGATACTGATGTTAAAAATTGACTTAAGATTACATATTGCTGTTTCGTTCAGTTAGACGAAAACAGCATAACTAAATTCATTAATTAATGTTATTTAAACAAAATGGTTTTTCATTGTGTCCAGAAAATCGTGCTTTAACTTTCTAAAATAAATTTTCTTACCCATTGAAGGGGAAACAAGTATGCTCTATAAAGTGGAATTAAGACGTCATATAATTAGCAACTTCTACTAAGCCCTCTGTGTTCGGGGCATATTTAAATGAGGCATTTTTGAGGAAATGGCTAAAGCCAAGACTCTATTGGTATATTTATTGTACACTATCAGATTAATGATTGAACTTATGCGGAATGAGTCATACAATGTCTGTCATTGGAGAACTTCACGATCTCCGTCTGCAATACAAAAATGTATTTCTATTATATATTATTACAGGCTTATTAAATATGGGCCCAAATATTTGTTACGGTATCGAAACTGAACATCAGTAAGTTTTATGATTAAAAATTTGTGTGACCACGGAGACAGAGTGTTGAGATAATGTATTTGGCAAGGTGATTTATATATATAATAATTACATTTCTATTTTAAAAATATTTTAGACAGGATGGATCTATTCAGCAAAAGCTAGTTTAAATGGAGCCCTGCATATATGGTTAATATATTAAAATACAAATATTGCTAATACTAATATTTATTTACTATTTATTGTGAATTATACCCACCTGTTAAGTGACTATCCGATTAACATAAATTATTTGTTGCGCGACCGTACGAGCAAGACACCTCGTTTCTCGCTCAAAAAAATAAAAAAATAGGTCCGCGAATCGTACATGTATCTGCTCATACGTATTTCCATAATTTACGCATAATTATATAATGATGTCAAAGCATGAGGTCAATATCACTTAATGAGTGTACGTTAAAAACTGTGCACCAAATGGGATGAGGGCCTATGCCCATGGGAGATTAATGCAGTCTCTCAGCAAAGGCTTGCCAGCTTTAAAAATATTTAGTCGTCTTACACAGGGTTTTATGAAGCGTGGGGAGCGTGCTGTACACATGGGAAAATAGGGATTTAGAAATGCGAGCGCGCGGGTAAACATCTAATAACGTTGTGTAAGACTCTAAAAATGCTCGAGAACGCACGCTCTCCCCTCCTGCGCTTCACGAAACTCTGTGTAAGACGACTAAATATTTTTAAAGCTCGCAATCCTCTGCGGAGGAGAGTTGGTTATGTCTAAAACAATTGTGAAACCTTCATATTTTAGTCTTTTATGCTTGAGAATAAATATTGCATTATTTTAACACTTTTACGCGTGAAATTTGTCGAATTAGAAGCTCGAATAATGTAGGATATTCGTACAATATTTAAAAAAAGTTGGCTTACCTTGTTTCCTGATTCAAATGACATTGATATATATCAGGTCAAGTCACAAATACTTTGTGTATATTGGCGAATAATTTCACAGCGTAAAATGCATTCGAACCACTTCAAACACTGCCAAAAATACTCCCTCGACTCTTGCCACGTTCAAGATAGTACGGAAAATTAAAACACCATTATCGTTGGTTTGATGGATAATTTTCACCCCATTTTAAGCCCATCGCCAAATTGGCTACAAGCTAACGCACTCTTACTCGCAAAATGGCAATATATCTGCATTCGAAGATACAAAAACTAAAGATGTTCTAGCCAACGACATGAAGAATTCCAAAACCAAGAGGTTGCTGCTGAGCATGTACCCTTGCGAGTATGATTTGAATTAGTTCAATTTTGAGGTTAGGCTACCCATTGCTACAATCCAACGAAAATAAAAATTGATACATCGAAGTCTATAATTTATTGCCGCTAAATCCAACGGCTTATGCCTCCTCAAAAGCATAAAGCGGGAATGCAATGTCATTTTTAACGTCATAGTCAATGCTTCGTAGTGCTACCGTCGCGCTCTCATCGTGGCCAATTCAGCAGTATGAAATGGCGAAAGGGAGCAGAATTCAGGTGTCCGTATATGATTACCGAGTTTCGTTACTGCAATGAAATTATCAATTCCTTCATAGTACATACAGTTTTGTCTCATCGTTTACACATATTGTTTTCACGGTCTTAAGTTTGATATTCCTTTTTAAAATATATGCATGGCATGCAGCGAATCAACGAGTGGGTTGTTTTGTAATTTGCATATAAAAGAAACGGCATTTGCTTGGTGAACTTTGGAGGAGTAAATACTTTCATCACGTTATATCATTAATTATCTTCTATAGGTAAGTTAAATTCCGTAAAGATGTGTTTTACGTCTTTGAAAGAAAACGTTCGTTCTTAAGTGTCTTTTGCAAAGCTATTACTCTGTGACTGGAAATAAATGTGATATATACATTACATATACCTGAACAATTCCTTCCACCGTTCACTGAGGTGAAACCTAATTCACATTGACATGACCAGGAATCGTTGATGTTTCTACAGTAACTTAAAGCACTGCAAGAAACATTTGGGCATCCAGCTTCTGTAAAGAAATTCGAAATTTTTAGCTTTCATTTTACTTCGAAGAAATTGTCTGGTTAGTACTGTAAACTTTAAACGTTTAGATATCTCAATAGATTTCTCTACAGAGTACAACTTTATTCATAAGTGGATAATTAATCTTGGATTATCGGACATATAATCTTGACTAGTTTCCTGGACAAGTTGTATTTGCTCGAAACTAAGACAAAAATTTGCAATTTTTGTTATCAAGGAGCCTTGTTAAAAAGTTGGTCGTACCAGCTTTAGAACAAGAATAATTGTTCGTGTGTACGGCCGAGAATGAAAAAGCATAGAAATGCACAGTATGCAACTGCACACTCATCTTCGATCTAAACATGAAGTATTCAGTTGTGTCGTGAATATGAGGGCTCGTAAAACATTCCAAGAAAATGGAAAAAGTTTACATTTAAATGTTTTGAATAGTCAATACCTGTAATGCGCAAAAATACAGACATTTTAAGCGGGAAGTTGTCATATTGATTTACATTCATGTATTTACATGGAAGAGGTATTTGCACGAACGAAATGCAGTTGGCGAATATGTGAAATTCCGGGCAAATGAACCAATGAGGGCAATGAACCAATGAACCAAACTCGTGAAGGGGAAATGTTGGGTATTAATAAACCTAATCAGGATGCATGTGTTAATTTGTTGTGAAGAGGGAGAGGGTTACTGAATTGAGAGGCTGCTTAATAAATTCATCCCCTTAATTCAGGGACTGTCATATTTTAACTACATTTAATTTTGTCAAAGTTCAAAGAATGAACAGTGATCGAACCTTTGATGAAATGTACACTGTTGGATATGGAAAGTTTACACTAAGCACGTTGCATATGTAGATTTGGAGAAATCACGTTAAGATTGTTATTGGATTGTAGCCGATTGCTTGGGTATGAAGTTTGAAAGAAACAGTTCCATTTGATTGTTTTTGAACCGCGTTTAAAATTAAAAACCACGTTTTCAAATGTGTAAATTATATTTTATAAAGCGAGTTTTTAGTGCCGTTCTTAGCCGTTCTTAATCGCTCTATCTAATACAAAATCAAGAAAAAACATTCTCACTAACTCGTCCAGTCTATGTTCTATACAGGGGTCTTAATAGAGGTCTTTTGCATGTCAGTTGTCGGCTAATATTCAAGCCAATTGTCTACTTTCAGAAAGATATTTTTCCAAATGTCAGTTCTAAAAATGGTGATTTATCGTTTGTCATATTTTGTTAATTAAGGAAATTTGTCAGTTGCTGCCAAAAATACGAGCAAATGTCAGTAATCAGTTAACCCACATTCAGTCCCTCCTACAGGCCTCAAATAGATTCTCGTTTCGCGGACAAAAATTATCGAAAATCTCATCAGAAGAGCAGTCTCACAGATAAACTTAAACATTGTTAAGAAAGTATTGATGGAGATTAGACCATTTCGACAGGCCGTAAAAGATGGTGGGTTGAAAGAAGTGTATAGAATAAATGCTTTACTTGTGAGTGGAGGAGAACCAGGAAGTATTTGAGGTGTATTCAATGCCTACTAGAATCTGACCAATGATATATAAGCATGTAGAAGATAGAAAGAAAGAATATCCTCATTTAAACAGGTTGTGGTTATCAGATGTGTGTCGAGATAGGAAAGTTTTGATCCTTTAATATGGACAGACTACTTTTGTTGTTCCAAGGTCGCAGAACGATAACGGGAGGAGAAAGGTGATGCTGTGGCTGTGGAAACATATCTAGTTTGGGTCCTATGAGGACAATAATGGCAATTGTGGGTAACAATATGGTAAGTGTGAACCTTATTACCCAAAGTGATGTTGAACCTAAGAATGTGGACCTAGAATTGCTCACACAGAAGTTGTGGGTTTTGGGGATCATGGGTATAGGCGCACAAGATGAAGTGCGTGAAGCCATGAATGATTGCATTTCCTTCAATATCAGTAGGTATCAGGTAAGTTTACCAGGGCCTAGGAACTTTGCCGAGCAATTATAGAAACACCATGAAGGGACAGTTGAGAAAGTTAAAGGTTGAGCCAGAGATTTTGCATGAGTACAATAATATAATTAATGAAAATCTTGGTAAGGAAGCAATTGAACCTGTAATAAAACTATATATAACCCTGAACGAATGCACTATCTGTCTGACTAGGCAATGGTGCTACAAAATGCGAAAACGACTAAGGTAATAATTGTCTATGACGTCTCGTCAAAAGAAAGTAAGAAAGCTTTGCCGCTGAATGACTGTCTAGGGTATATGCATGTACGCCTACCTTTATTACCACCTTTATCATGGAAATATATTATATTTTACTGCGGTTGCAAAAAACGAAGATGGCTCTTATTAGTGATATTGATTAGACGTTTCTCAATATCTCGCCTGAGATTTCCAAGCACGACAGGGATTGCTTAAGATTTTTCTGGATGCAAGGTGTTGATTCTGACGTTGTCAATCCAGTAGTTTACAGATTTTGTCGTGTTGTATTTGGGTTGTATTGTTCACCTTTCCTCTTGAATGCCACACTTCAGTACCACTTGCAGATCTTGTTGATATAGATCCAGAGTTTGTTAGAGTTATGAAAGAGTCCTTCTACAGTATGTTGCAGAACTGAGGACACGGTATTGGGTGCCAAAAGTTCGTCAATTGATAAAAATTATTCTTAGTAAATGCTGAGTTTGTAAAATGCTTCAAGTGTTACGGGGAACCACTCATGGCTTCATTGCCTGCGTTTAGAATATGCGAAGCTCTTGCATTATTTAAATCTGGAATAGACTTTGCAGGTTCTTTATATAAAAAAAATTGAGAACATGTTTTGAATGAAAAGGCGTATAGTGTGTTATGGTCATGTTGTGTAACTTGAGCTGTCACATTAGATCTGATAAGTTATTTAAATACTGCGACATTATGAAGAACGTTGTGACGATTTACTGCTAGGATGGGGTACCTGCATTGATTGTATCAGACCACGCGAAAAGGTTTAATAAAGCGCATAAGTACGTTAAGAATCACTTGACGGATCCCGATTTGAAAGAATATTTTGAAATTTAATCGTAATAAGTGGATGTTCAATCTTGCTAGAGCACCTTTTGAACGCATGGTGGGTACATTCAAAAGACGTTTGAAGAAGGTTTTACACAATCCAAGGTTAACGTTTGATGAGCTTGTTACTGTTTTGTTAGATGTTGAACAAAGAGTAAATTCAAACCTTTAACTTTCAAATATGATGAGGTAAGTGGAGAGATCGTTGACTTACGTTAACATCACAAGGTAAATAAAAGAAGAATGGTCCAAAGGTGAAAGTATCTGACGTAGTCTAACTGGAGGAAGTTAATAACAGGAGGAGACAATGGGTAGCATGTGTTATTTAGGAGTTAGTTGTGCATTAGGTTAGGATAAGGAAGTTACATGGGCGACTGTGCGATTATTTGCAAAGGGAAAGCCATTCTCTTTGAATAGATCAGTTAGAAAGTTGTATCCGCTAGAAACAAATTGTTCTTTTAATGGAAATTTGGACGAAGTGCAAGGAAAAGGAAGCGAAGAAGAAGTGGAGGATGAAGGATTGGAGAAGGACCTGAATGACAAATTCGAAGTGGAAGGGGAGCAGCATGCAACAGTGGAGGCACAGTGAAAGACTTAGCCTCCTCCTCCTTAGGCAACTCCTTGTAAACGGAAGAATTGTGCAATACTTCGTAGGAATTGCGCTATGGATTGGGAAGTCAAAACTTTAGTGAGTTGCCTACAAAAATCGACATGTCAGCACATGGCCTTGCGCGGCGACAAAATACGATGTTCGTGTGGGTGGTTAAGTGGGAAAAAAATATGGCGGATTTTATAGAGTGGAGAATTAAACTGGACTAAGTTTTTGAAGACGAGTTTAAACGTAAATATTCAAAGAAATAGATTGGAATGTTTCCATAAAACTATCAAAGATGGACAACATTCGACAGATGGATTTTAACAAGATATGTGACGATATACCGAATATGTTATTAAACATGAAATTCGATGAAATTCATGTTTGTTTGTTTGATGGACTATATCTGAATTTATGAACAAAATCATTGTATCTGATTTCGAATTAGTTTGAAATATTTAACCGATTTATTCTGCATTGACATATATACTAGATAAGATCTGATATATTCTGGAGATCGTACTCGTAGATTTAATAGGCACCTGATCAATGTTAAATTATTCATGTTGTGATGTTGTCTTGGTATACTTAAAAAACTCATTAATAATTCATGAATCATGAGGAAATGACTAGCACAGACTTGTAAATAAATTTTCATTTGTGATATCATTAATTATACTCTTGATACATGTACTTATTTTGTACAGTATTCTCTGCATGCTATAGATTTAAGAGCTTAAATTTCTAATGGCTTCTCATATGTATACATAAATAAGACGACACCTATCCATTTTTGTTGTCAAGAGAACAATTATTTTTGTCCAAAGTGTGAATTATTAACAACTGGTTATATTATTGGCGAACAATTATTTTGTCCCAAGTGTGAATTATTAACAACTGGTTATATTATTGGCTACACCTCGATAATTATATAGTATTTTATGGTATACACATTAGAAACCATGTGTTTTGGTAAGACAAGTATTTCAACCCATTCAACACAGGATGAATCTTACCCCTGTTATTTTTCTGTTTCCAATAAGAGGATTTTACTTAGCAGGAGAATGGGTAGTAAAAATGGATTTATCAAATTGTCTGCACATGTCTATTGTTAACCATAGTGCACCCTTATTTTTCATTTTAGTCTAACATATCTTGTTTTTAACAATTTGGAGTCGAACATAGGTTCTGCAGGTACCCTTGTAAGATGTGTTGGATTATGACATGAAATACTCTTAGTAAATCAGCCAGTTGCCTTGTTTGATAGTGACTAAAATAGCTGACCCAGCTTCTCTGTAAAGTGATGGTTTCAAAATCAAGGATATTTTTAAGAAGTAGGGCCAGTCTGTCTTAACTTTTTTTAATTAAACAGCCCGTCGATGCTATTCGTTCAATAATCTCAGCTCAAGTGGAAAGTACTTGGGTTCATCACTTTGACAGATGCCATTTCTTCCAGAATAATTACTAAAAGGCATACACAAACCTATTACGTTTAGTGAGGGCTGCAACACCGTAATCAAACCAAATATTATTTGCTTTAGATTAATATGTAATGAAATGCAGTAATCTAGATTTAGGCAACATTGTGAAGGTATAAATTTACAAATGTCGAAATTGTAGCATTTGCAGTAGCTGTTTACTATAATTGCCACAAATTCTTGAGCGGCAACTTAATTATTCCAGTATATAATTTATAAAGTGTTTACGTCTTAATCTATTGAAGGCCATGATGACCTAATATGGGCCATTGGCTGATTGTGTCTTCACAAAGCATCATTATTTTCAAACAACTTTTGTGATAAAATTTGAAACATGTTCAACAATATTCAAGCAGGCCTTTTGTCTGTATGGAAATTGGTAGGCACATAAAATGCCCTCACTAAAACATGATACTGATAGTAAGATAATTTGTTCTATATTATGCTTACTTTTTTACCAAACGGTGCCATAACTTCTAAGAGTCCCGTATTAAGTGGATGTTCAATCTTGCTAGAACGCCCTTTGAACGCATGGTGGGTACTGTCAAAAGGTGTTTGAAGAAGGTTTTAGACAATCCAAGGTTAAGGTTTGATGAGCTTGTTATATTTTTGTATTCGCGTAGCAGATATAATGCTATCGACTTGTGAAGTTAATGTTAGCTTGTAGCCTTCACGACGAGGTTATATAAACCAATCAGCGATTAGCTTACAACCCTCCAATTGACCTGAATTGACCTCGTGTATTCGTGTTATTGTGTTCGCCGTTTTTGCTGCGAAAGTATCTTGATTTTTACTTGAAAAGTTGTCCCGTTTTTCTCGCCGTTTTACTTGAGAAATTATCCTTCCTTGTCGCCATCTAACATGGACACTTATCCTCATTTGGTAAGTAGTTAAACATGAATTCTGAAAGTTTAATTGTGTGAATTGCAGCAGATTTTGTGATGGGTTTTGGAGCCATACTGCGCCATATTTTACGGCTCTTCCGAGCAATCGGAGGGCAAATAAACTCTTCGAAGATCAAATCCGTGTTATATATTACCCCTCTCGGCATGTGGTAAAACACTGACGACCGGAACACCGGAGCACCGGAACAACGGAACAGCTAACAAAATCCAAAATGGCGGCAATTATTTTATAGAAAGGAGTAATACGTTAAGTATTAGTCTGGTTATTGTATTATTAGCACGTACAATGCGAAAATCAACTGCGCTTTGCAAAATCAATGTTCCTCCGTGTGGAGGGGTATATAGTAAAACACTGATTACCGGAACACCACCGGAATACCGAAACAATAACACCGTAAGTGGGAACACGACATTGGTGATGAATCCTTTTGAAATCATGAATAATTTATGACATTCCTATTCAATATATGTGTACCATGTTTATGACACCTGGGATTGAAGTTGCATATTGAAGTTAATTTAATAAACCTTTCTCTTGTGTTATTGTTTTATTTACAAAATGTTCCAATGGTTATAGTACACATTTTGTGTAACTTGGAATTAACACTCTAAGCATAACCAGGAGGTGGCAAGAAAGTTGTTTTTGACCAATGATAATCACCAACTTTTAATGAACACAAACTTTTCAGCCGCCGCACTCGCACACTCTGGTTGCCATGGCCCATACTCCTGACAATAATGTTTAAGTCTACTCACTACTTGGCGATTATTCCAATATTTATATGCTTAAATCTAAATAATTTGCACACCATATAGGTGCTCCTCCACATGGAGGAACATTGATTTTGCGAAGCGCAGTTGATTTTCACATTGTACGTGCTAATAATACAATAACCAAACTAATACTTAACGTATTACTGCTTTCTATAAAATAATTGCCGCCATTTTGGATTTGTCAGCTGTTCCGGTGTTCCGGTGTTCCGGTAGTCAGTGTCGGTTTTACTACATGCCACCCCTCTCCCCATATAATACTATATATTGTCTTATGTATTGTTGCTTGTTCTACAAAGTCATTTTTTGCCTTCAGTTCTAACATAAAGGTTTTTGTTTATAGACGAATACAACAATCGTGAATAAAAGCATCGGATATTGGCTGGATAATATTGTCAGGACAGCAACACCTCACTTGCAGACCAATCTCATACTAAACTCACTTGCATACATGTATATTTTAATACAAGATTCAAGATAATAAGTTAACATCAACAGCTGCAACCATATGTCGTATGATGGGATCTTATTAATTAATGGCACACAATGTACAGAACTGAACTTATTATTAGTATTGAATTTTATCCACAACACAATATTATTATATGGATCTGGTATGCTGTGTTATATACCATACTTTATATACATACTGTAACCATCTTCGATGATATTGTCGATAGGGTAGTGGCATTTGATAGGGAAGTCCTCACGACAGAGATGGAAGAAGTTATAACTTCAACGATGATCGCCTTTCCTACCGTGTCGAGTTGTCGTATAAGAACAATTCCAAGATTGTTATTGACTTAATAAGAGTTTGTGACGATGAGTAATAGACAGTTTAAAAGTAGAAGAAACTTGACATTTCTTGTTGATATTGGTGGAAAAATTGTTTTCTTATGTTCATATTTAAAAGACTGTTATTGATCAAGTCATTGAAGTGTATCGTGGTGATTCATAATAAATATTTAGAACTCTATTTGATCTTATTTTTCAAGGCGCATTCCCAAGAGATTTACGAACTAGTGGAAGTACCTCATGGGTTGTGGCGAACTCATGGGTTGTGGCATTTTGGAGAACGAATAAGAGGAATTCCTTACAATTGTTACATGATTATAAAGCATCTTATAAGAATCATCAAATTCGTTTCCATAAACATTACAAGTCTGAAGTTCACAAAATGTTTAGTACTTCAACAAAATTTACAAAACAACTTGCGAAATTGGCTTTAAGCCATTACAAATTCGAAATTTGGAAACGTTATTAATTGGAGTATTCCCTTGTCAAAACTTCTATCCAAATAAACTTTCTGTTTCTAGATTTGCTTTGCCATTCAGTGGCATAGACAGGAGCTCTGCTGTTCTAGAGACTCTAGGAATTCAAAATGTCCCCCTGGAGAACACACCCGTGGTCCGTGGATCACAACATTTGCGCGCCATTGCTCCTCATTTCCTGAATATATAAGTATGTTTGCCCCTCCCCCATAACACCCTGGTTATGCCACTGTTGCCAGGTCTTGCCATGCGCAGATACATGTACGCTTAGCGTACCTATTTTTGTTAGAAGTTGAGCAAAGAGTAAATTCATGCCCTTTAACTTTCAAATATGATGAGGTCAGTGGAGAGATCGTTTATTGGAGTAAACATCACAAGGTGCAAAGTTTTAAAAGACAAACGCTATGTTACATGGTTTATAGTGCGTACGTAATTGTTGTGCATCTATGTTGTTGTGTTGTGTTGCGTTGTGTTGATATTTGCATATTACGTATTTACACGCGCAATTTTATTTGGCAATTATTTATACCTTTACTATTTCTATTTGCCATTGAAATTGATGAAATGTGACAAGCTTTTGAAAAGCTAGCATGCCAGTTATTCAACAAGTACACTTGTCAATGAAAAGCTTGTCACATTGCATCATTTGTAATTCTAAATTCGCGATGAGTGATTATGTTTTTGCCAATATATTATATAGTAAGCAGATAAAATTGTCTTTTGTTTACGGTTGCAATATTTGATTAGTTTTACTTTTATTTAATAGTTCAAACGATATGTTATAGGCTAATAAAATAAATATGTCAATATATGTTATTATTTCATTGTACAGACTACTAAAATAAAGGCTAAGCGAAACTAGAAAGTATATAGAATGCATCATACGTCATAGTTATATAATATACACACGCATCCTCACCAAAATGCCATTCGCATTTGTGTTTAACTGGCCTGTCAAAAGAGATGTCAAGAATTTTAAAATGCAAATTGCCCAATACCTTTATACCAGGCAGAGGTTCAGAACGAAGAATTATAAAAGAAATATAATTTGTTTGCTCTATTAAAATTGCATAACAAATGTCATATTTCAAAATTATGCAGTTGTACTACACTCTGGTGACTCTACAAATTACACTCTACGAGTCTACGGACAGAGTATAGCAAATTCTACTATCTATAAAATTCGCCAGAAACAATACAGTAGCCGTATTAATGTGTATAAATTGTACGCAAGTCGACTTACCTTAGATCGCTGGTAAAAGCAATGCTGTATACTATAACTAACATGTTCGATATTTACGGTATTTAAAGGCCAAAAGGGATCTCAATCATCTCATCGGGTCTTGACTTGATTCTTGTATATGTGACATGTTTGAGGCGAAACTTAACACGCTTCGGAATTTATAAAAATATTGCAATAATGAATGTTCGACCCATTCAGTATTATTGTCTATTGAATATAGAAATGACAAAACGCACTACTAATCCAAAAGGCCAAAATGAAACGTTTATTTATAAATTTGATCGTATTTTCCATCACATTCGCACTTCCAGCCGCCACATTGTGCGGTAAATATTTCGAAATTTCGTACGTGATATTATTAGATCAGTGGACTTGAAACGCACGTGTTCATAGCTATCGGGGAGTTAGCAACCCAATATTATATATAAAACGATTGTTATGATGTAGACGTTTAATACCACAACCCAAAATGTTGTTCGTAAATCTAATTAAACACTGCATGAATACAAACTGAATTGAGCTATAAGATAACTTCAAAGTGCTTAAAAAGTTTCAACCCCAAAGTTTAACAGATACGGTATTAATAGAGAATCTTCAAACACCCCCGGAAAGTTTACACTATGATGCCTGATGCCTGATGCCTGACTGATATGAATTTTCGCCCTCATCACAATACTGCAAGTTAAAAACTTTGCACTAAAAATGGTGCAAAGCTGAAAGTATCTGATGTAGTTCAACTGGAGGAAGAAAATGGAAGGGTCATGAAAACAGGTGTTAAAGGAGTTAGTTGTACAGTAGGTCAGGATGAGCAATTTTAAGATTATGTGCAAAGGGAAAGCAAATAAGTTGATCTGTGGAGGTAACAACCGCTAGGAATAAATTGTTCTGTAGAAGGAAATGAAAGGGAAAGGATTGGAGAAGGATGTAAATGTGAATATCGAGGAACCCGAACGACGAATGCGAAGAGGATGGAGAGCAGCAGCAGCAGTGGACGTACAGTGAAATACTGGATGTATGCCGGACCCATAAGATTAAGGGCAGAGTTTGTCAGATTTTATTTATATTTAAATGGTCTAACGTCAAATCAATGAACAATGAATGTTTGATGAAATAAACATTGTGCCATATGTGCGAATAGGACCCTCTTTGTAACATTACACTTCGCGGATTTGGGGGGATTTGGTTTATATTTTTATTGGATGAGATTGTAGACTGTTTGAATGTGAAGTTTGAGTTTAAATATACGTGGAAATATGGCCTATGTGATTATTTTATAACCGAGCCAGGGCTAAGATTATAACAGGGACTGTTCGTATGAATCGGTCTGACCCAGATGGTCGGGCGACTTCACTAGTGCTGAGAAGCGCCACGTATGGGATTGCATTCACAACATTTCCTTGAAAATGTTGCAAACTTAGTTGCACTGACAAGAGGAAATTCACGGAAAATCTGCTCTAGTTCAATTATTCCAACAACTGCCATTTACCATGACACGCACTTAAGTGATAGACTAGAGTATTATGGAGAACGGACCGTATAGAATCATGTACAATCATTAAATGTATGATTGCAAGTGATTTAAATTTGATCTCTATGGTTTGAGGAAACTAAAATAATCAATCTACTGTACTATATATATGGGGAGGGAGCGAAAACTCCGCCATGGTGGACACTGTCACTGGATAGGGCTATTTTATTAGCGTAGCTTCAGTTTTCTAGGGTTAGATTACAGTAAGGGGAACCACCCATTGAAAACTAAATGCCGCACGGACATTGCCATAGGTCTTGATTGAGAATTGCAAGTACTAGTATTACTATGAATTTCGAGCCATTAACGTATAATTATAAGAGATAGGATAGCCGCGATGATAGATATATTTTATAGTAAATAATGAGTCTAGACTGTTTTTTAAAATGGTAAAAATTAGATTAGAATTATAAATAGGCAAAAAATTACAAATAAAGAAAAATAAGTTGAAAGATGAATAAATTAATTTACTTATCATACAGCTACCTTAATTAGGGCTGTACTTTTTAGTATTTGCACAGGCACTCATTCAAAATGGTTGACTTTTGGTATATCTACTTACGAGAACAAAGAGAATCTCTCGGGGTTTTGGAACATTAAAGGGCATAGACTGACTGTTTCATTGAAAAGAAGTTAGGGTGTTTGCAAAACCTGAACACTGTCCGAGTTATGCTGATGTTATGAGGTATGGAAGTAGTAGTTATCAGGTATGTCCTTGCTTTTGTACTATTCATTTTCAATATAGTTTTATCGTTACTTTTTGTAAAGTGTAAACAATGAAACTTTTCAGTTATTCCTATATATACGAGATTTTGCTCTAGGTTTTCGCCGTTAGCCGGACTTCGTTCATATCCGCTTTAACTATAGCTTAGCCTTAGATGTAACTATGCTTTTTTGGTATCCATATTAACACTGTATGTGTTTAAATTTGAACAATAAACCAATAATCAATACTGAACTATGTTAGCTTAAGTAGTTTAATATTCGAATCAGATGTGTTTGCGAAAAATTATTAAGTACTTTGACTCGGTAGTATAGTCTGGCGGTTAAGTGTAAGAATTGTTCATTTTGTAATAAAAGCACCATATTTGCAGGAAGTATAGACTTTGATATGACAATAACTTTTAGATATGGAGGCATCTGAAAAATTAAAGTCGCGCCGGCGTAAAATTTGGGTTCTTTTTCATTTTCCTCATTAACTCATATACTTGTAAAACCGTGTAATTCCAAGTTCATTTAAAGCAATAATGACTTACATCATTGGAAAGCTTGCAAAAAACTATATATAGGTCACTTAAGCGGTTACCTTTATTTTCCCAACCGATTTCGAGTTATTGCTGTTCCAAATTGGAAAAAATGCCACGAAATCGCGCGAAAAGCCTGGGTACTAGCTTGAAAATGCGTATTTAACAGCTTGTAACTCAAGAAGGATTTGAAAAATAATAGTAACCACTTACATGTCTTAATATAACTTTTTGTAAGCTTTCTGATTCTGTAATCACTTTTGCTATAAGTGAACTTGCAATTTTATATTTTTCGACAATATAGGAGTTTAATGAGGAAAATGAAAAAGAACCCAAATTTTAGGCCGGCGACATTAAATTTTCAGATGCCTCCATATCTCAAAGTTATTGTCATATCAAAGTCTATACTTCCTGCAAATATGGTGCTTTTATCACAAAATGAACAATTCCAGCTAAATTTCTGCCTCTTAACCGCCTCACTAGTAGTTGGTACAGAATCCTCGTTCACAGAGACTATATTGTGCCGACGGCTAATCACTCCATTTTAGACTGTCTTTCGCATTTTGGAACATTGAAATATATTTTAGGGGCTGTTTTGATAATTATGCCGTATTTAAATCTCCTTATTTTTATAGTAGAAATTGCTTTAAACAAGCGAAACTGATATATTATAAACATTGGAATTTAAAAGTAAGAACATATATCAGGACTACCAATTCCATACCTCACAACATCAGAATAGCTTGTCACCCTCAAACATCAAATATTGTAGATCCCGATTTTTCGATGATGAGTTTCCTGCCGATATATCAATTATAACACCCCCTGGTTTATCTCGAACGCGTTATTTGCTAGTGTAGGTGGAGTATAACGAAGATTCGGCGGATGAGTAGAAACTAAAACTACAACAAGAACTTCGACGTTTCGAGCGAAGGTCCTTCGTCTGGAAGTTAGTAGACTAACTTTCAGACGAAGGGCCTTTGCTCGAACCGTCGAAGTTCTTATTTTATTTTGCAGGTAGTTTTATACAACTCAACCGCCGAACCCTCAGGTTTATACCTGCCACCACTAATGAAGCTAGTCAAACGACACTCCAGACTTTGATTCCTGAAAATAACGTATATTTGCCTTCTCTGTTGGCTGCAAATGCTCGATTTCTTGCTAAAAAGGTGGAAATGTGCAACAAGCCTTACCAAATATAAACAATGTTGACCAAATTTGCATTACTAAAACTTGGTTCACTTACAACATCCCAGATCCCGCAGTTTCCTTGTCTAATTTATTATGTTCGAAACAATCGAATTTCCTCAGTTGTTTGCGGTGACAGCGTTTATGTTAGTTCTTATATTGAAGCCAATAGAAGTAAACAGTTTGAAAACCCAGCAATTGGGTCTTTATGGATCTCAATTAGACCCAAATTCATTCCAAAATCGATTCTTGGCATGCTTGTTTCTGTTACTTACTATAGTCCTACGTTTGGTGCATTTAAACGCTCGGAATTGTATAATCATGCACATTCATTATAATCTTGATCTTCTTGCCAATCATCCCGAAATCTTTGTCATGGTAACAGGGATTTTAATTGTGCTTGTACTGGTTTAGCGAAAAGAATGTTAAAATATTGTGTGGTTTAATTCAAATTATTAACGTTCCGAAATGAGGAAATATCACATTGGGCTGGTGTTTGATTAATACACAGGAAGGACCTAAATCTCCATTCAGATAAATAGGCACTAGTGATCACAATTCAATATTGGTGAAAATGGTTGCATCGGGACATAAGGCTCGCAACTAATTACACAAAACCCAACAGACAGTAGTGCCAGATCCTTTGGCCAGTAGGTTATTAGATTTCATTAGAATGATATCCAATACTTTACATAAGAATGGAAAAACATCCTGAGATTACCGTTTTAATTTGCCACAAAAAGTACAATTTCAAACTTCGACAGTTTGTAGTAACATTTTTCACCACTTGGTAAAAAAATCAATAAATGCTTATTCCGCAAGGTAATGGAAGCAAGTTAATTCTTTGGGAGGTCTTATAACAAACATACTTGCAGGGAGGTGCGTCCGGGATAGACGAATCGAGGGGGTCTGGTAGCTCCCCGAACCTACCGAACGAAGCGAGGTGGAACGAGAGGCTACAAGACCCCGTGGTGCGTTAATCCCTGACGCATCGAACCTGCAAGTATGTATTGTTTTTATCCGATATCAACTTATCAACTATCAAACAATAAAAAAGTATAAATAAACTTTAAAAGCTCCCATTCTCCTAAGAATTGTTAATGCAAAGACGAAAACAGCTTCAAGCCATGATTATAAATTGCATGCCACTTTACTTAAGGTAGCTCCATTCTGTTTTAACAAGAGAAAATAGTAATATAAACATTTAAAGCATCCAGTCTCCTAAGAATTGTTAATGCAAAAACGAAAGCAGCTTCAAAGTATAATTTTATTGCATGTCACTCTAAATAAGGTGGCGCAATGCGTTTTTTTTACAATAAAGAAAGCAAATTTGAGGTTAAATATATAAACAAAGTTACTGACATCACCCAACATTTTTGCAAATTTATTTAAAGTAATTAAATATGATATCAATAAATTTATATAAGCGACATATAAGGGACAAAAATATTCAATATTTACATGAAGGGAGAAGTCATTATTAATGGCGGGGGATGGGGCGGAAGATATTTCACAATTAGTAATACATTTTTCACTGTCCTCTTTTACTCCAAACAATTTTTCATGGCCCACCCCCAAGGATATTGTTAATTCTCATAGCTCCCTACTGCCCAACCAGTATAATTTACAACATATATTATCTATTAATGCAATTAGTTGTAAACCCCTTGATCATTTGGGGTCGAGAAATAGTCAAACAAATAATGCAATAAAATGGATTGGTTCAAATAATGCTTTAAAATAAATTGATTCATAATGTTGTTGAACGTCCTGTAAATTTTCAGGTCATTCCCTTAAACTGTGTATAATCAATATACAGTATAAGGCGCATTCTAGCATGACTGATTAACTTCAATGTTAAACATGAGTGGGTAGGTGTATGTCATTGTAAGTTTACTGTTGTTGGGAAGCTAACCTTGACTGTGTTCTATGAACAGCAGATTTTTAGTTATGGCAGTTGTGGCTGTTATATGATTTGAAGGACTTTCTCTCTGCAAAGGATGCACACAAGGGCGTTTGGTAATTGTCGCAGTTTCTCTGGAACGAGGAGCTTGGCGCTTGCTGAGAGGTACAATTTGGTTTGGAATGGTACAGAAAGAAAGGTGGGTGGTATGTGACGACTGTTATCAGTAGTTATCTCGAGGACGCTGTTGGTAAACACAGACAACCTCACTATTTTTGACCACACCGTTAGGATCTCCAGTAAGCATATAGCCAAGTATTAAGCGCATTCTAAGCTTTTCGTCTGAAAAGCGCAATTTTCTGATATATATATTCAAACTTGCACTGCTTCGGTGGCCAGTTACAGACATGATTTTCTTATCATTATAATCATTGCGCTTCAGGGTTGTTACTCCAGACCGACGCTCAAAGGCTGTCGTTAGTCGCTGTATCTTTTGCCTTCGAATCCACAGTTTTTTGGCAAGGTTAGACATGAATGTGTCCAGTTTATTGTGATCAACATCTCTTAGGCCATACCATATCTCTTGGCTATTAGTTGAAATATATTATACTTAGGTATCTGCCACTCCGCTTGGTGAAGGGCTTGGGTATACTTAACTGATTAAACTCCTTACTGGGCAATACTTGTCATCCTTTATGCTAGGCATATAACCACTTAAAATGTCATCTTCACTATTCTTGTGATTTTCGTGGCTTCTTATTCAGCTTTTACGACATACTGCATACCTGTCGTCTCGATGGCAAACGTTGTCTTCGTCATAATTATTATACATGTTTGCTGCTTCTCTGCGTCTGAAATAGAATCTTATGTCCCACTGAACCTTGTTTTGAAGCACTCTTGCGCGGTTCTTCATCCCGATCAAGGTGTCGACTGTGATATATGTCGTACAAGTTTGAAGATAAAAGTTAGAAATTAGAATTGAGAACATTTCTATACTTCATATAAAAAGTTCTGTACTTGATATACAGTGGATGTTATAATTATAATTTATCGCTGTATTTACCGTCAAGGTTGACATCGCTTCCTTCGTTTCCTTTTTGTTTCAGTTCAGTCGTCGCGTGTTCATAGGCTTTGATGCCTTACATTCCGTCTTTGTTATGTCGAATTTATGGCCGTCACGTTTCAGAGCTCTGTTAAAACTGTATCTAATTGTTTCAAGAGAGCATATTTTATATTTTTGCCCATTCTTTGCTGTTGCAGCAAACCAAAACTTGACAAGGTGTTTGTCAAGTTTTCCCTCGCTGCACTTGTAAAAGTTTAAATCTTCTTCGCCAAACTCTTTAAGATATTCCTTGAATAACGTTCTGCTTTCTTTTCATTGTCTATTGCATTTTTGTTTTGAAGACTATTCTTACTGTCATTTGCATGCTGACAGATGATCTCCCTATATGTGATAGTTCGGCAGAAGCATATAGTAGTTTCTTGGTTGCCTTGACTGCACATTTTACACATTTGACTAACTTCAACAATGTTGAAGGTATCGAAGTTCCGGATCACCTTTTTTGTCAACAACTGCACAGAACATAAAATTTCCATAATCCCTTGGACCGACCTTATCCCGATCAAGACTTTCGCTTTTGAATTGGCTCACGTAATAACCGATATACATAAACATACATAAGTGTGTAATACTAAACATGTGGTAACGTAACGTTAGTTAGTAGTCTAGTATGTTAGTAAGCTTGGTATATAGTGAACAAAAGTTGTTCTCAAGGTTTATTGCTCAGAAACCACTTCTGAATCCCCGAACGGGGATCGATCCCGCGACCTCTTAGTTTTTCGAACGTTTTTTGATAATCAAACAGCACCACCCTCACCGCGGCCCCCGTTCCATCCGTTGCTTCCGTCCATCTGTGAATCATTCTTATGATGGCCTGGCTTGACGAAGAACCGGGGATGATACCAAATTGATTTGGGTCTAAAATTTTAAGGATTGCAGGTCTCAATTCCATGCTTACAACGAAATCTTCCGCAACGTTCGAGAGGACAAGAGTAAGGGAGATAGGGCGAAGGTGCTGTTTTGTATGTTGAATTTGCACCGATTTTGAGACTGGAACAGCGTTTGCCATCTTCCAGATCCTGGGTAGTTTATTTTCTATAAAAAGGACAGTTTAGTAGTTTCATACCAGGTAACGAGAGAAAAACGGCGTATTCTTTGAGCATCCAAGATTGGATGTTATCAGGGTCACTTGCCTTTGAGAGATTAAGCGATCTTAGGCAATTATATACTTCTAGTTCAGAGATTGAGAGTACATTTGAAGTTATATCACTAGTTTTGTCAGTTACTTGCAAAGGTTGGAATTCATGAAATGGCTCAAGGAAACTGTTGTTAATTTTGTTCGCATTCTGGGTATCGCTCAGATGTTGGAGATCATCTACTTGTAATGTGGAACAAAAATCAGGTTTAGTCACGGTGTCCCTACCACTGATCTTTTTAACTGCAGTCCACCAATCTTTGGGTTTAACGTGCTTAAGGTAATACAGTAGTAGGAGGACCTACATTTTTTCCGCTCACAGTGAACTAGGTTACGGTAATATTTAAAAGTTTTACTGCTATTCCCATGTTTATTGAGAGCTCTTTGACGATTCTTAATTGCACTTTTGAGTTTATCCGACATCCAGGGAGCATCATTATTATGAATAGTTCTGGCTTTAGCCGGCATGATTATGTTGAGAGTGTTGGATATCATTGCGTTAAAGAATTCTACTTGATTCTGTCTAGACACGACCAGTCCACTTTTGAGAGAAATCTTCCCAGAGCTCTTTTGTTCTTAAGCCTCGTGTCACGTATTTGAATTACTCTAGACGTTTTCGGGGTAGTTTCTTTTATCTTCGGAAAAACTTGATATTGTGAAGTGATCTGATTGACCAAAAGGTGGAGATTTCTAGGATTGCCGTAAATTGAGAAATGTTAGTTACCACAACGTCTAAGGTTCTCTCTCGTCTAGTAGTAAAGTTTACTAGTTGTTTCAACTTGAATTGTCGGGATATACTCGAAATTTTCAAGCTATTAAGATCACCCATGATTATAATTCCGCAGTTTGAATATGTTGGTTCGGCTCTGATCAAGCAATCAATAAGATGGTTAATCATAGACCTGGAGGATGGTATATTGCTCTTAAAACAATTGATGATAGTCCCAGTGGTAGTCTCCTAGGATGTAACTTTATCCAAAGTACCTCAAAATGTGAACTCTCCAACTCAGGTAGAGTACAACATTTCATTTGATTTGGGTGTGGATACAAACTTCTCCATGTATTCGGTCAAGTCTATCTTTACGAAATATTTTATATCCGGGAATATCGACAATAGAGTGTGGGATAGTATTTTTGAGCCATGTTTCAGTAAACACATCGCCTTCGGCAGCGGCATTAGTCACAAACGGGCGTACAGTATTTCATCTATTTTTGGTACTAACGACATTAGGCAATATGAGTCCTGGCATAAACGTTGATTTGTTATATATTGCTATTTGTCGTAGATTTGGTGAGGGGAATAATTACTACTATGATTGCTAGAAGCACTTTGTTTATGTTCTTGAAGGCGAGGAATACGTAAGGTTACACGAACTGGAATGTTATGACTGCATGGGACCCATATTTATTGCCGCATTTTGATACGGACACAAGTCAGGTAATTCTGCCAGCTTAGAGTTCGTTTTCGTTTCCCAATCACCGGTTTTTGTGGAAAAAATATCTTTGATATTTTGCCCGCTTACCTCTTACCGATCTTTTAGTCTGGTTTATCTTAGATGGCCTCTGTACATTTATTTCAATTAATGGTAAATAACCCATCCAACGCAGTTGACAGCAATTATTCTGATTCATGGTTTAGTCGGTATTTAAGTTTTCATAACATACTAGAAATAAAGGCATGCAGAAACCTCTCGCCATTAGAACCAAGCAAGTATACTCCCGAGTTGATAAATATAACCATGGTAACACGCAACAGGACGCATATTTCTTTTATTTTTTTGTACAAAATGGCCAAATAGTGATAAGGTTTGTACTTTTAAGCTTTGTACTTCGGGCCATTGCTCGGGGATAAATTTTGGTAATTTGCATAAGGCAATTCTTCGACTTCGCTCGTTGGGACAAGCGGTTGACAATGGCTGTGGCTGTCATTATTCTGATTCATTGTTTGATCGGTATTTGAGCTTTCACAACTTATCTGGAAGTTTGCATACGATAATCGTTCGACATCGCTCGCTGGGACAGGCGGGATTCATTGTTTCGTCTGCATTTGAGTTTTCACAACCTATCTGAAGATTTGCACCAGATAAGAAACACGGGCTAGAGGTTACCAAGCCTTGTTTCAAATCCAAGATGGCTGTAGCAAGAAGGTATTAAAAAAAACGAGAAGCAAATCACTGATTTAAATCTCGTACACCTTCGAAAAAATTCAAAAATAAACAAATCACAAAAATATGGAAAAATAATTGAAAAATCGGAAAATAACCCAAAAAATTCACATGATTTTTCAATCTCGTACACTTTTTAAGAGTGATTTGTCCCTCGCAAAAAAATATTTAATCATTTTATTTTTTCGATATATAATTATATGTTAGTCATTTTATATTTTCTTACGCACTCGGCTGTAGGCGAGACTTTAAAGATTTAATGTATTTAATGCTATACGATAGCAGCTCTAAGGATTCCTCAAGCGACAGCGAAAACAACATCGACTTTATTTTCGTTGTAATGGTATTTTCGGATAAGAGAGACTCAGGTCAACGAATCAACTTAGAAGATATCAGTGAGTTGGATTGCGAACTATTGTTCAGGTAGAATTTATTTTTTCAGGTTGAGTAGTTCATGATATGCCAACGCTAGTTACTGTAGTTTACGCGATACGATTGACTAATCAGCGGTCCGAAAAACACGTAATGCCCCGCGGGGCGTTACAAAATTTTTAATGCTCTACAACAAAAACAAACCATATAATAAACTACATATTTTACTACTTATGGTTGTGCCATATAAAAAAACTACTTATTAACCTCAAACGTTCGGTCTTTACGGTAAAATATTAAACCTCGGTCTTGCCGTATTGATCTTGCGATCGCTTGGCCAATACGGCAAGACATCGGTTTACTACCTTACCGCGTAAACACCTCACTTTCGGTTAATAAGTAGTTAATATTTAGATATCTAAATTGAGATTTATTTTATTAGGTTCCAAAAGGGTGACACGTATCGTCATTTGCATGCCTTGACACTACCGGAATATTATACTTGTAAACAAGGGACAGTTGCAACCTGGGCGCTTATATATAGGAAGATGTAACGGCTGTGTTTTTGTTGATCGACATGTGATGCGGCAGTGACCTGGGGCGAGCATGTTTTCGCCCCAAAATCCAAGCAAAACAGATTTTTTTCTCATTACTTATGAGAGGAAAATTATTCAAGTTTACAAGTGAAATATTGCTTTTCCTGTGGATACCATATATTTTATGCTTTTTATTATATAGCTGTGTTTCTCGATAAAACATTAACCGAACTGATTGATTAAATTTTTAGTGACTTGCTTATGGCATTCACAGCAAAGGACTGGGGTTTTGTTCACAACTCACAGGCATAACAATTTATCTTTGTTAGCGTTCGATAGAAGAAAGATTTAGCTTCCACAGCGTATTCAAGATTGCAAAAAGGATAGCGCGAAAGAATCAACCTCAAAATTTTATATTTAAGCAAAACTTAAGAGAAGTACATGTCACCTATCTCTCTCAAAAATTTGATTTTTCTTAAATTGGCTACAAAGAGGACCAGTTTGGTAATTCTGCTTCAACAGTCGTAAAACTTATGCAAAACATCAAGCGGTTTCGCTACTTTTTTCGAAACAAATTATTGTTAAACGTCCGAAAAAGAAGCATTAAAAGGGGTAAAATTTCAGCCATGATATCTCCTAAGAATCAACTCCGTATCCTAACGAATTTTTAAGATATAAACTTGAGATAAGAAACTTCAACATGCCCGAGTTGTAAGAGGAGGGCAACAAATTGAAAAAAGGTACTCTCATTTGAAATTTTGTCCCCATTCGAAGTCACCAAACACACGCGCATTATCGATAATAAATCTCTCTGACAGCAGAATCTTTGCTAAATTCAAACTGACTACGTACTCAGAGTGATATTACACGTAAATATTCCGTTAATTTGTATTCACACTTAAAACGATGCGAAATATGAACGCAAGAACTAGACATATCCAAATTTGTTTGTTTTTTCACTTTTATCAAAATCGGCTACTTCCGCATGACGCGGCGATCAGCGCGCGCACTCGTTGTACCGCCCTATATGCAAGCGCCCTGGTTGCAACATTACTGGAAGCTCTAATGATTATGTTACGGAGGTTAGTATGATCTTTAATACGGTAAGAACAGCTAGTGTTAGCAATAGCAACCAACAGATTTGGCTACAAACATTGAAAATATACTGCCAGACTTTTACTTATTTTAGATAATCGACGATCTGTACAATCGCAAACATCATTTGGTCATCTCGCCGGATCTTGCATGGCTATACCCCGCCATTTTTGCTGGGGCCATTTCCAGAAAAAGTGCTCGACTTAGCAACTGTTGTTGTTTTATTGATAGCACTGCAATACGTATTGCAAGACCCATTCGCAATCAAGTAATTATGTTCAGTGGACACAGAAGAATTTATTTTTAAAATGTCAAATTCAAGCGTGTAGATTTATTTGTCACAAAAATGAAAAAATATTTGCTATTTTCATTCATTTCATTTTAATTTATAAAGCAAATACGTGTACTTTATTTATGGACAAATCACTAAAACATGATTTCCCAATTTCTAAAAAATTCATAGTACTACAGAACTACAGAACCCATTACTACAGAAGGGTTTTGAAAAAGATGGGGTAACCAAAGTTGTCTCACTTTAAATTTAGTGGAAGTGATAGCATTTTTACATTTTTTGATATAGCAACCACAGGAAGCCACTATTGTTTACTTTTTGGTGCTGGAAGGGTTCTATGCGAAACATCCCATTTTTGCTTTCCTGCAAATTTTTTCTATATATTTTGCATGTTCCTTTTTTGCTACCTTAATCTATAGTTAGCAAAATATTTTCATTCCTTTATAGTCTTTACTGGCTCCTAATGGTCTATTTGAACATCTATTTGGACCCATTGAGAGAAGACGACACGATCCTTTCATTCTTGGAGTCAGTGGTCTAACTTACTAGCCCTGTTTCGTGGAGCAGTTGTTACTCCTCGTCAAAAGACTTTAACAGAGAAATGAGTAGATTACGTGTTGGCGTTGAATGGGAGTTTGGAAAAATTAGCCAGTATTTTGCCTATGTAGATTTTCACAAAAATTTAAAAGTCCTACTTCAACCAGTAGGAAAATATTATATGGTAGCAGCATTGTTGACCAACTGTCACACATGTTTTTATGGGTCTGTGACTAGCTCATATTTTGAACTAGATCATCCTTCACTTGAAAATTATCTATCAAATAGCAACTAGTTCAACAGGAAAATACCTTGTAAATAGATAAACAATAGCACAATGTTTGTTGCTCACTAAACTATCAAGATATGAAAAAAATTGTCTATGTGACATTTAATATTTTCTGCTATAATAACACAATATCAACAGCAATCACTATTTTCACAAAGAAGCTACAAATAATGCATGGATGGTCTGTATCAAAAACAAGTGCAACACTGATGATGAAAACAATGTGAGTGGTTCTTGAAGGAATGGTTATTGAACGTAATCGAAGCTGTCACTTTTACACAATCACATGGGTAATACCACTTACAGTTTTCACCAGTCCTCCATCCAAAAGCTCAACGTCGTCGTGGAGGAAAAGCAACGGTGGGTTACCTCAAGAATTAAACTTGGTCATCTTCTTTTAGCAATGTTGGTTAATCCACTTCTAAAAGATTGGCTTGGCCGTTTGAAACACTTAGACAATAATTTATGACGACGTTGGAGATTATTCCCCGAAGCTCGCTGAGCTTGTTACCTTACAGGTAGTTTATGAAATGTCCAACTCTGCTGCATATCGAGGAATGCAATTAAACCGCAAAAAGTAAAAGCGATGTTCGTGTCCTTTCTGAAGTTGGCTTACCATCAAATAATCCCCCTTTTTATGTCGCTGAAATGCTTTGGGAAAGAATATATTAAATCTTATTGGATTCTTATATGGCAAAATATTAAGTCGATACTTCAATATTCGGCGAGACCGAACGTCGAGCGCAATATTGCAATTTGATATTCAATTTTGCCATATTCGGCGAAAATGAATCCAACAGGTGTGTTATTATATCGAACAAAACATTTATAACATAAAACTTTTTCTAAGCGAGAATGATACAACAACATTGCGATAAAACTACCTGGAAACCATCAAACAAAGATGTTTTATATCAATCACTCGATAAGGGAAAAGGCTGTAACAATCTTCGACCGAAGTGGTTTTGAAACTCGTCATAGTATGTGCGTAAGTAACCACCAAAACGAGAGTAGCATAAAAATTTACTGCAAGACGGATCAAAATACAAAAGCAAGATGGAAGACAGCTCGTGATAGAAAGTAGCGAGAAAGTGTAAACTGATGGTTCTTCTTCACTTCATTTGACAGATTCGCAAGGAAAGTCTCTCCTGAAAGATTTCCCTGTACAAACTGCACATAATCAGAACGCAAAGCAGTTTAACTTTTTCAACTGTAAAGTTTAATTATTTAATTAGCTAAATAATATAGAAAGTGAGATGACTGTCGTTTTTACACTTGTTGTGTTAAATTTTAAGTGGCAAATGTTGTATCAATCTGAAAATGGTATTCTTGTTGTTCATTATATTTCTTTTTGATATTTTGGTTTAGCATTTTTTTCTACCGGACGCCAGTCTGGGCATTCGTATCTGTTGTATTGAGCATATAAGAAAACAATTATTGGATTCAGCTGACGGAAGATATCAAGAATTTTTCATACCTTGGTCAATGTTATATTGACCTCGGTCTAAATAATAATAGGTTATTGACCGAGCGTGAGGTCTGTACAGTGAAATATCGGACCGAGGTTTTTTAGTACGGACCAAGCGAGCGCAGCGAGCGCGGTCCGTACTAAAAAACAGAGGTCCGATATTTCACTACAGACCGAACAAGCGAGGTCAATAAACTGTTTATTATATGCATGGCTCTTGAGTTTGATTCTTAAATTAATTAAGGCATAAACAAGAATTTTTCGCCACCTTTCTTGTTGAGACATGAAATGGCTTCCTCATTAGCTATTCTGTTACTTTTATCGAACAACGACGGTTGTTTGCCAGTTTGGCACTTTGGCTTCCGTTACGATGGGCATTGTTTTTTTTTGTTTTATTAATTGCAAATTTTTAAAATTTTAAATTTAAAAATTTAAAATTTAAAAATTTTTAAAAAATGTTTAAAAATTTTTTTAAATTTTTAAAATATTTAAAAAAAATATTTTTAAATATTTCTGTTTTAAATTTTTAAAATTTAATTTAAAATGTTTAATTTTTTAATCCGGGACACCGGTCAGGATAACTAGTTATCCGGACCACGGTCCGGATACGGCTTTTATCGGACCGCTCGCTAGCCAATCAGAACCGCGGATTTCATAAAGCCATATAATAATTCTTGATATCATGCTCAGCCTCATCCAATAATTGTTTATTAGATAGATAGGTTATTTTAATCAAATCACATTGCAGTATTGCAGCTGAATTGTGTGAGTTATTACAACCAATGAGAAATTACAAGTATTAAAAATAAGTATGTACAAGTGAGATTAAAAAGTTAAAAGAGATATTAAAATACACAAAGCTAAAGTTTTATTCTAATGCATTATATATAATACTACTAGAGATAAGAAAGGAATTTAAGAAACGTTGTGTTTTTGTAAGCGGAACATCAAGCTTTCTTTGATTCGGCAAGTTATAATCAATGTAATCAATAGTGCCAGGAATTAAATAATTGAGCCTACAGGTTTGTTCAGCTAGTAAGCTCTTCTTGATGTTCGTCAACTGACTTAATTTTGGCCCGAGATAAGGCATCATGATACGGGATGCCTGGGAAAATACAACCCAAGGCTCTCTTCTGCACTCGCTCCAATTCATCACGGAGATATTTCGGTAAGGCATGATGGAAAGCCGGACAAGCATAAGGCCTGCTCTGGGGTCTTAACTCGCCTTAAATCGCCATAAATCGCAGATAAAAATTGGCAAAGATTCTCTTAAATCGCTTAAACTCGCACTAAATCGCCTAAACTCGCCAACCAAATTAAAATGCTGAAAATAGTAAATACTATATACAGTGTAAACACCCTTTCCTCAGGAGAGGAGGGTTCTGGTTGTTTATTTCAGATAAGATTAGGAGGGGCTTATCGAAGGGGGCTTGCTGGAGAGAGGGGGCTTAGCCGAAACACGACAAGTTACATGCATATTGATTATAACCAAACACAGTAATGCACTAGTCATTGGAGAGCCCTGCACCCCCCTACCCTGGGGAACAGCGGGCATTAGATAAAGGGTGTGTCCTAAATCATCCTAATCCCCCGCAATACTGTATGACCTTCTTACTAGTCTAAACATGACTGAAGTCCCCTGCTACCCGGGCACCAAAAATGAAGGCTACCACAATAATTGCTTTTAAAATTCAACAAACTATTCTAAAATTTCCCCAATTTTGATCTTTGGAGGCCAAACATGCTGTCTAATGCCCAAGTACCAAGGCATAACAGATTGGTGCATAAATTACATACTATCAAGCATATAGTTATATAATATGACGTAAGAAGTTTATAGGAACCCTTATTTTCAAACTGAAAAAAGTCAGGATGGCAAGAATCAGTCTGTTTTCAACATTTTATCTATTTCGATGAGTATAATTAATATACCAATATTGTGACATGAACTTCCAGAACAATTCATCAATTGTTTTGTTTTCCTTTATTGAAAATAGTGCGGGGCCTATAACTTACAGGGTAGATGGCTTAATAGAGTATATATATAATGCTCTAGCTTTGGCACAGTTCCTTTCCTTCATTATGTACAAGTGCTGAATTGCAGTGCCAGTAGTGAAAAACATTTAATATTTTATATTAACAGTGTTGAAACTTGCATAAATTGATAAACCACAGCATGATCCTAGTCAACTTTTATAGTCAACATTGTCCGGTATTTATAAAGATCCAGGGTCGATACCATGAATTCAGTTAAATACTTCATGTTGTTAGCTACTGCGAATAAGGAAGCCTTCTCTCAGGCTATCCAGCGGAAAGATATTATTAAACTCTATGAAACTTCATGTAAACTAAATTTTAACATTAGTGAATTTTTGTAAACACTGTACTATATTATATCGAGGGGAATTGAAATAAATACTAAACAATGTTAAGTTTTAGTCATTAACTAAACACATGAAAATGAAATTCACCGTAAATTCAAGCTTACTTGGTAAGTTTAACACATATGTAAATAGTAAATTCGTTTGAATAACTATATAATGTATTGCCACATTGGAACATGCATGATCACAGTTTTAATATATTCTGTGCCCTTGGAATTTCCAAGAATTGACACGGCATTCTCAAAATATAGGCTAGCAACCCCGTGGGGTGCACTAAAACTTCTCGTTCCTACACTCCAGCCACAATCCTGATTTTTTAGATTTCCAATTGATTGTGGTTCCAGGCCTGAACTTAGTAATATGTATTAGTATGCAATTCAATTTAAAAATACATGTTATTATATAATGGTTTATGTTCTTCATTGTATTAATTCCAGCTGCAATTTGGTGGTATAACCTTAAAATTAGTAATACGGCAAAATAACAAGCAAATTAATAATAAGTTTCACCTGGGTCTTGTTTACATGACAGTCTAACCAGACCCCCTGGGGGTGTGGGTGGGGCAGTGGTGTTCTTTCAAAGTACATGTACTATGCACTATTATAATTATGTATTATTACTGTATTTTGCTTAAAGTCTATACTTGCATATTTAATTACCATGTATTTTTTCTTAAATCGCCTTAAATCGCCCTAAAACGCCTTAAAACGCATTACCTAAAAGTTGCGTTTTTCTTAAATCGCCTATAAACTCGCCTTAACTCGCATTATCTCGCGGCGGGTTAAGGCGAGTTAAGATCCCAGAGCAGGCCTAGCATAGTTCAAAGATGACCTGATACATGTACAGTAGTAAAACACTAGTTCAGTTGGTATTATTATTATTAATTTGGAAGCGAGTCTGGGACGTCGTTTAAGAAAAAAACATCTATCTTGTCGTTCTAAGTTTGTAGCAAATACTAGCAAAAGCACTGCTACATACCGGATAGGTGCGCCGTACATCATGGTTGCGCACAGGCCATGTATGTATAAGTCATATAAATTAACATAGTAGATACATATATATATATATCGCCACTTGATGATCGCTTATTGCATGAAACAGGCTGTAGTGGATGCCTTGAGGTAAGCGAAAACTATTTATAAACATTCCTCCAAAAATGGACGTTGCCATTACGGAGGGGAGCTGACTCGTTTCCGAACCAGCTCAGCGAAGTCATGGCGTGACTGTGTCATTCTCCTAGCCGGATAAATAGATAGTTTCACGTTGACACGTGTTTTAACTACGTCACAACGTTTCTTGTTACGGGCTCCCAAATATGTGGGATTTTACACAAATTTATATGTTTAAAGCTGATATCTTCCAAACCAAATATATTAGTGAAATAATGTAAAATAACTTATAAGCTACCTTTTTCATGAGATTACTTAAATAATTATTAAAAAAATTATTTATAGATAGATGGATTCTAGTGAGCAATTCTAGTAACAAACGACTAAACATTTTTTTCGTTAAAGATACATGGATTGTTTCAGTAACAAATTGTGTGTTCCTTTGAAATCACCAATTTAAAACATGCATAATCTATTTTCAATTGACATCTATTGAGCGTACGCTACACTGGTCTCATGTTTCCCACCTTATCACGCATCGACAGTCGTGCATATAATATAATAAGAGTGATTCACTGGTGTCTTAAGCTAATATACGAAACATCACTTTGAAAAATGCACTTCTATAGATATCTGTGTGTATTGTTCTACTTTAAGTATTATGCTAGGCTATTCTTTTCATTATCAGAATAGATCAAGAGTGTAAAATATTATGACTGCGAAACTGAGAGAGAACATTGTCAATTATGTAAAAGTCAGTTAGTTACCTCAAAACTTGGCTTTTATATCCAAATACAGAATGAAATTTAAGGACTACAATTGTTGGAACTTGTTAAATTCAACCTATATTTTATCAATTTGCATAAAACTTGCACTGTTTATTTTGAAAATATATTTGCGACTAGCTGGAAAGTTTCGCTCGAAAGATACAACTTGGACAATTAAATGCCAACACCCCACCACACGCGAATTAGAAAACGTTATTAATATTGTCGTATGAGTATGGTGTTGGGGAACAACAAGTCATTGCGATGTTAAAACATTTCGTAGACGTTGTTTACGTTTGAATGAAAATAGTTTTATAGCAACATGTTGCGTATGGCAAATGCTAAACGAAGGGGTTTGCTGCTATTAAACGTCAATTTTGAAGTCTATTGTATATTACTTAAATAAATCCTACCTTCAGGTTGCCGAGATCTGTCCACAACGATAAGATGCCGAAGGAGGGAGCCCTTAGGTGACGGAATATAACGCGATATTTTTCTGTTGAATACCTTCATTTCAACAATGTCAGATGACCCTAGTTTTTGAAAGTACAGTGAATTTTCAAATATGTCCAATGGATAACGATAAACTGGACCATCCTTGAATATTTTATTCTTGTTCCCACCATCATAATCCATTGAAAATATCTCACCACCCAAGTTGATCAAGTACACTCGCTTGTTGACGTAATCTAGAGTTATAGCGGTATACCCGCTGCCGCTACTGCTTAATATTTGTTGGTCCTTGTCAATCAAACGGCTTCGCCACACGCTAAGATGCATGTTAGTCCAAAATAAGTATCTAAAAGAAAGATGAAGGATTTGTAAATAATCATTTTTAATAAGGAAGTTAAAAACTGGTGCTACCATGCCTACTTCGTAAAGTTGTTCAACAGAAATAGCGGTTCAAATTAGGTAATTTACTGGCAATTAAAATTAGATTATCTGACTGTAACCAATAGTAAATAGGTAATATCCTGAAATTCCTATATATTATAAATTTTATATTGCTGTCGCGAACAAATATATTATTCTTGTTGATATACAGCTAATTCATAAAAGATTATCCTTGGAGACTTTCAACTTTAAATCTCAAATTCTAAGCGGGAAAGCACAATTGGACCGCACGGTGTTTGCCGCATAGCTGCATGCACGCGGTATTTTGACATTATTATTCACTGTAATAACTCGCGACAAACGCCGTGCGTTCTCAGTGTGCTTAACGAGCTTTGAGTTAAAGGTTAAATGTTTATGGTTTAGAGTCCCGATGGACAAGTGGACGACAACTTCGTTAACTGAATTATCTGTTTGCAGAAGAGTGATAAAACATGCAAAGTACAATATTCAATAATGGCAACGAATATGCGTTGACAAAGAGGCCACATGTGAAAATGCCTCACAAAAAAATTCGTAAATAAAACTACAAACTTGCAAACAAGTGACTTAGCGTTTTGATTGAGGATTGCATAATCTTTCCATTTTCAAATTTAGATATCATTGTTTCGAAGTAGGCGATTTAGATTATATATTATATTTTAAGCTTGATAAAATTTACAATTACTTGTCAGTATTTAGCTAAGTTTCTAACACATATTACTCCTCAGCTATAAGGAAATTTTAAATATGTAATCTTTCAGATGAAAAATATTTTGGTACAGGTTCGTTCCAGGGGCGAATCTTGGTGGTGTCAAAGGTAGTTCGAAGCACGGACAGACAGACAGACAGACAGACAGACAGACAGACAGACAGACAGACAGACAGACAGACAGACAGACAGACAGACAGACAGACAGACAGACAGACAGACAGACAGACAGACAGACAGACAGACAGACAGACAGACAGACAGACAGACAGACAGACAGACAGACAGACAGACAGACAGACAGACAGACAGACAGACAGACAGACAGACAGACAGACAGACAGACAGACAGACAGACAGACAGACAGACAGACAGACAGACAGACAGACAGACAGACAGACAGACAGACAGACAGACAGACAGACAGACAGACAGACAGGACAGACAGACAGACAGACAGACAGACAGACAGACAGACAGACAGACAGACAGACAGACAGACAGACAGACAGACAGACAGACAGACAGACAGACAGACAGACAGACAGACAGACAGACAGACAGACAGACAGACAGACAGACAGACAGACAGACAGACAGACAGACAGACAGACAGACAGACAGACAGACAGACAGACAGACAGACAGACAGACAGACAGACAGACAGACAGACAGACAGACAGACAGACAGACAGACAGACAGAATTATTTTAATATTATTACCTAAACTTTAACCACGGACATGTACGCCATAAACAAGTTAAATATATGAAACTGCCTATAAGAACTTCGGAATATACACAATCGCGCACACATTAATTGGAAATAAAGTTATGATATATCATTGCCCTTATATCACAAGGTTTATCTGAAAAAGATAAATACACAAGGTTTTTACTAGCAACGCCAACGCAAGCAGAAGAATAAAAGACGAAGAGCAAGGCGAGGATAACTAAAACATAGAAATGTAGTGAAGCATGTCGAAGCAATTTCCATATTAACATTCCTGACATTACACTCGGTAAATAGTTAGGCCTGGTTCAAAAGTCAACCCCTAGTTCTTAAACGCGGATCGACGAGAGATATAAACAATCAACAGTAAATATCAATTCAAAGCAATTTATACTACATTTGAACTAATTTTCTAGATCAAAGCCTTCCTTCTATTATAACATTTTCTGAGTTACTTGCGCGCTTCAAATATTTTGTAACCCACAGTGGTGACAGCGCCACCATGAACTTAAGGATATGACCTCCTACTTTTTTTCCTGTAGACTTCTTTTAAGTGGACACCTCGGCTAATTGCTTACGGTGTCCGCCTAATAAGGGTTCGACAGCAGCGACCTAACATGTGACATGGCGACGTCGATGTTACCTTTCAATAACATTACATTATGTCTTCTGAGCCACGCCCAAGCCGAATGGAATTCGAAGCATGTAAAATGCGACGTCTGAAACCATGGCCACCTCGCCCTTAGCTCGCATTATGCAACCGAACCGTTCAAATTGAAGTAAAATTGTTCAGACGTCGAATTTTACATGAACATATTTCAAACAATTGAGTTCTGCACATGCCAAATGCTACGTTAACTGGGTGAGCTAGATTCTTAAAAACCTGTCTACAATCCCTTAATGACGTCACAACAATAAGGGTTAGGATTAGGGTTAGGATTAGGGTTAGGATAAGGGTTAGGATAAGGGTTAGGATAAGGGTTAGGATAAGGGTTAGGATAAGGGTTAGGTTAAGCGTTAGGATAAGGGTTAGGATAAGGGTTAGGATAAGGGTTAGGATAAGGGTTAGGATAAGGGTTAGGTTAAGCGTTAGGATAAGGGTTAGGATAAGGGTTAGGATAAGGGTTAGGATAAGGGTTAGGATAAGGGTTAGGATAAGGGTTAGGATAAGGGTTAGGATAAGGGTTAGGATAAGGGTTAGGATAAGGGTTAGGATTAGGGTTAGGATAAGGGTTAGGATAAGGGTTAGGTTAAGGGTTAGGATAAGGGTTAGGATTTTGGTTAGGATTAGGGTTAGGATAAGGGTTAGGATAAGGGTTAGGATAAGGGTTAGGATAAGGGTTAGGATAAGGGTTAGGATAAGGGTTAAGATAAGGGTTAAGATAAGGGTTAGGATAAGGGTTAGGATAAGGGTTAGGATAAGGGTTAGGATAAGGATTAGGATAAGGGTTAGGATAAGGGTTAGGATAAAGGTTAGGATAAGGGTTAAGATAAGGGTTAAGATAAGGGTTAGGATAAGGGTTAGGATAAGGGTTAGGATAAGGGTTAGGATAAGGGTTAGGATAAGGGTTAGGATAAGGGTTAGGATAAGGGTTAGGATAAGGGTTAGGATAAGGGTTAGGATAAGGGTTAGGATAAGGGTTAGGATAAGGGTTAGGATAAGGGTTAGGATAAGGATTAGGATAAGGGTTAGGATAAGGGTTAGGATAAAGGTTAGGATAATGTATTCCTAAAGCAACTAGTCTTCTAGATTGTAGGACATCGCGTTTCTAAGACTATATATAATGGAGTTCGCGTCTAGGAGGTAAGAGACTCCTGAGGCGATGGTTCTCGTCCTGTTCTATTCTGCTAAAAAGGTATTTTCAGATTCTTAGATGATGGATATGTAATCGTTCCATTTCAAGATTATTACTGACAATGCTCTTTTTTGGACCTTCTCTAAATCGTTCACTAAATATTTTGGCAACGCGTAGTGAAATACGGGACTCCATAATCTATCACATATCTTATACATGTAATATAAATTTTTTTAAAGGAAGGGTAACCATTTTAAGTTGTTTTAAAAAAATACATTCATGTGTGTATTCCATTTCAAATTGTTGCTCAAGGTAATGCCTAATAATCTCACATTGATAACTGGCTCAATTTATTTTCCATTTACCCATATCGCAGAAAAGTTGTGATTTTTCTTCGGAAACGAAATCCGCAGCTCTTTAAACTTATCAGAATTTAGCTGCATTTTATTCCTAACAGACCATTGAGCTACTTCGTCCACAATTCATAAAGATCGTGCATACTCTATAAGTTAACGTGCATACTCTATAAGTTACGCTGTCCCAACGGAGTTGTGTGCGGACGTGTCTCTTGGAGCTCCTCAAGTCAAATTTATAATGCCTCCAAAATTACGAAATCAGACAGATTCTGAAAGCTTAACGATCGCTTCTATAAGAACTTTATGGGAAAATGAGTTCCTACCTAGCATTAGGAATGAAATTAAAGCAGAGATTGACGATATGAAGCGTGAAATAACGTCCCTTACAGCAAAATGCAACGAAATTGAAAACTCACAGAAGTTCCTCTCTAGTGAATACGATGGTTTTAAAGATTCGCTCCAAGGGACAAAGAAAGATATCTCGGAAGTATCTAAAACAATAAAGTCTTTAGATGACAGAATTGGGATCAGCGAGCGAGAAATACACGAAACAGGCGAAACGTTGGATAACATACAGCAGTATTTACGCCGCGATTGCATCGAGATTACGGGAATACCAATACCACCGAAGGATGACCCGACTCAAATAGCAGTACAAGTTGGTGAAATGCTAGGAATTCAAGTATCTGAACACCACATATCAACCGCTCATCGCCTCCCACCAACTCGAAAGGTAAAGGACCGCATTATCGTAAAGTTTGTCCATAGAGACATGAGAGAAGCATTTTACAAAAATCGAAGTAAGTTGATTGGGAAAAAGTCAAAGGACGTTCCGCTAATTGCAAGTGAGTATGGTAAATCTATTCATGAAACCGATAACATTTATATCAACGAGTCACTAACTTTCCTCAGAAAAAGACTTCTTGGCAAGGTAAATGAATTTAAACGTAGGAATAAATGGAAATTCGTCTGACGGTGAACGGTAAAATTCTACTGAGGAGTCTGAAAGTTCAAAGGTTTTCGAATTTACAAACATTAATCATTTTGACAGTTTCGTGGGAGAGCCTAGTTATGATAAATATAATTAGTGTGTAAATTGTACAAGTGCATGCATGCGTGATTACACGCATACTTATGATCAAATGTTCTCCATGGATGAACTTGACTGTAGTAGCTTACATCAACAATTGCCTTTTGTCAACCTGAATGACAGAGAATTTAATTCTTTGTTTAATTGCACAACCAGAGAATTGGATTCAGATATGGATCTATATAATATTCTTCCAAATCCAGATAAATTAGATGAAAATGACCCTGATAACATGTTGACCAATTTAGTGTCCGACTATTATTCGATCGACAAAATCAATAATATGCTGAACGCAGCAGGATCTAAGTCACTTTCAGTTTTCCACTGCAATGTAAGAAGTCTCCCAAAAAATCTTACTTTAGTACACGATATGATACAGTTATTTTCGTCTCCACTGGATATTTTAGCTGTCACTGAGACAAAATTAAATGAAAATACTGCAATTAATGTTGATATTTCTGGCTATAGTTTTACCACGTTGACTCGCCAACTAATGCGGGTGGTGCAGGAATATATGTTAAGCAAAATTTAAAAACTGTGGCTAGACCTGATATCAAACTATTATTGGAGGATGTTGAATCTTGTTGGGTAGAGATTGAATCCGACCTTACCTGTAATAGCAATAAGAATATCATGGTAGGCTGTATTTACAGACATCCTCGATCAAATATTCAGGCTTACATAGAACATCTTGACGAGTTGCTAAAGCATCTTAATCAACTTAATTATCAGGTTATAATATTAGGCGATATAAATATTGATTTTCTTCGTTATGTTACTCACCACCCTACCGAAAGGTATTTAGATATGTTATATACGAATAACTTTATCCCTATTATAACTAAGCCTACCAGGATAACTAACCACACTAAAACTCTAATTGACCATATTTACATAAACAAGTCCATACATCAAGCTCAATCAGGAATTGCTATATTCGATATATCTGACCATCTACCTGTATTTAGCATTATAAATATACCTTGCGAGAGATTGAATGAAAAAAGGTTCTACCGTGACTACAAGTCTTTTAATAAAGATGAATATCTTCGTGATCTATCACAAGTTGACTGGCATGAAAAACTTCGAGATTTAGGCAATAATATACATCAGACCACAAAAAATATAATCAATAAGTTGGAAGAAGTAACACAAAAGCATGCACCTATGAAGGAAGTGCCTCGTAGTAAGCTGAAACAATTTAATAAACCATGGATTACTAATGGTATTTTAAAATCAATTAAAGTTAAACAGAGAATGTACCGCCTACATTTTTTCAGTAATAATGCGAGGAAAGTTAAGCAGTATAAACAATATGCTAATAAGTTAAATAAAATTAAAGCCATAAACAAAACTAGGTATTATAATAGCCAGTTTGAAAAGTATAAAAACAACTTAAAAGCAACATGGAAACTTATAGGCAATCTAATTAAACGTCAACCGAAAGGACAGTTATCTCCATCTAGATTAATACGAAATGGAAATATATACACTGATAAATATGATATAGCTAATCAATTTAACCAACACTTTGTTAATGTTGGCCCAAATTTGGCAAGCAAATTAAATAATTCCAGCTTCATCCCAACATCATATATACGGAATTCACCTACATCAAGTTTTGTAATGTTACCTGTGACTGAATCACAAGTTCAACAATTATTTCTCTCATTGAAGGAAAATAAGTCTTCCATTAGCCTCCCAAATTCCATTATTAAAATAGCATCATCTATAATGGTTCCAATTTTCACTTGTATTTATAATGAATCAATTATTAGTGGCATAGTTCCAAATGTATTAAAGATTTCACGTATTACACCTGTTTATAAAACGGCATAGAAACTGATCCAAACAATTATCGTCCAATATCGATACTATCACCATTTGCAAAAGTACTAGAACGATTAGTATATAACCAGCTTGAACAATTTCTTGCTAAAAACAAACTAATCTTTGACTACCAATTTGGGTTTAGAAAAGGATATTCAACAGAGCAAGCTATTCTGGAAATCACAGATAATCTAAAGTCGGCAATTGATAATAAAAAATAACCTGTGGTTTGTTTTTAGACTTTTCTAAAGCATTTGATACGGTCGATCATGAAATTTTGTTAGCGAAACTATATAAATATGGCATACGTGGAACACCTTTGACATGGTTCAGTAATTATTTAACCAATAGACAACAATATGTTAAAATAGGAAACACTGAATCCGAATACTTAACGATGTCTTGTGGAGTTCCTCAAGGATCAACACTTGGGCCACTTCTTTTATATTATACATCAATGATATGCCAAATTGTTCAAACAAAGTTTCATTTCGAATTTTGCTGACGATTCCAATGTATTTTACTCAAGCACAAGTATTGATGATGTTGAAAAAGTGATGAATGAAGAATTAAACCACATATTTCGATATTGCGATGCCAATAAATTGTCAATTAATATAAATAAAACTAAGTTTATGGTAATTACCTCTAGTAAGAAACGAGTTCGTAAAATTAAACTTATAAGAAACATTGAACAGAAAAACCACATTAAATATTTAGGTATATACATTGATACCAATATAAGCTGGGACCAACAGATAAGCCATGTGAATAATAAACTTGCCAAAAACACTGGAATTATTACTAAACTTAGATATTATGTTGATTTAAAGATGCTGAAGCAACTGTACTTTACTCTCATCTATCCGTACATTAACTACGGGTTGATGAGTTGGGAAACGCTTATGCCTCGAAATTGAAGAAATTGAAATCATGTCAAAATAAATGCATTAGAAGCATATTCTTCGCTGGCAAAAGAGAGAATGCTACACCGTATTACAGCCTATTAGGTATTCTTAAGCTAGACAGTGTTTTTAAACTCAAATTAGCAGTATTCACCTATAAAGTTATAAATGAAAAAAGTCAACTACCTATGATATTTTCTGACACTATTACCCTTGCATCATCACTACATTCATACAATACTAGATTTGCTGCACAATCTAACTTTTCTAGACCAAGTGCACGAACTAATTTTGGAACTCAAACATTTTTATTTACTTCATCTAAAATATGGGAGACTATTGATAATGAAATCAAGCAATCAAATTCAATTTCTTTATTTAAAAAAACGTATAGTCAATCTTTGCTCATTTCACAAGTACAAATATAAATAGATCAGTAATCCCGCTTACAGTATATGTGGAGATTTAATTATCTATCTAAGTAGATACCGTCCTCAATTTTGAATAATAATTAAGCGTAGGCAGTGACCAACTCGAAAGCTTATAGCTACTTTGGCCACTGCACACGGTAATGATTTTGTATCAATTTCTCTTGTAATTTAAACTTGTAATTCTCTAATTAACTTTTGTAAATTATTGTGGAAACGTGTGAATTTATAATAAATCTAAATCTAAAATCTAAATCTGTTAGTAATGCACAATATGCAGGGTTACTTGTATGGCATGGATATGGGTCCATGACCGACCTTGTTTATTTTTAAATAATTGTTGCTAAGTAGCACAACTTTAGTTACCTAAACTTACTTAGCAGGTGTACGATATGGCCTACAAATATATATCACTTATTCAATTATAAAAATGCCAGATGAAAATAAATTTCCCATTCTTTTGTCATTTTATCCTTCCTGTTCTGTTTCTCCCCATCTGTTGATTCAGTGCTGATAATCAGGCTGGACTTGTTTTTACTCTATCTCTGTTGTGCAGGAGATTATTTTCAGAACAAAATCCAAGTAATTAATGCTTGACATGTGTTTGTTTATAAATCGCCTCTTGTAAAATATTTTAACACTATGGATGGCACTAATCATCTTATAAGCAACTCAAAGGATATACCTTATCTTGGCGAATCCCCTTCCCGTTAAACGACAACCCCGAAAGCCAGCTGTTAGACATTGATAAGTCATTTGTAATAAGAACTTGGCGTACCAACGCAGGCTGACTTTTTCTGTCATCTATGAAAATCTGATATGTAGACAGCGGTATGTTTCAATGTATTCATGTAATTGCTAGAGAAATCATGCATTTGGCACTTTGACAAACATAACTCAATACTAATTTTTGTTAGCATAGCCAATGAGCTATAACTAAAATTCCAGCCTGGCTCCATGTGGCCTGGGGTTAATAAGAACAGCAACTATATAAACAATGGTTGCAAAACCTCGTCAAATGATCCAAGTTCTGTATTCATTATTCTGTGTTTACTTTATATCATCGGTCTATATCTTTCGTATTAAGCCATGGTATATCGAGTGAATAATAGTGTCTTTTGCTAGGCAGAATATAATAAAATGTGTTTCACTGTGACGGAAATTCCGTTTCTCTTATCTTAACTGGTTGAGATGTAGGTACAACTTTTAGTTAGTACATTGCAATGTAGTATTCGAGGAATGAAAGTGATAAAGTTTTGAGTTTCTTCACAAAAAGATGTAACTGCAAAATATATTTCTATATATAAGGTTCCACTGTTCAAACCCAAGGGATCTTTCTTTGTGGAAACTTGTCTAAATTCCAAGTATTATTACCGTTTGACTTGGCAAACACTTAACTATTGTTGTAAGACGCTTTACAACTCAACAGTCTTTTTAAATTAACGTTTTTCTCATCTGCTATTGGGCTGCTGTTATACAACATGTACGGAAATGAATTTCGCTAACCATTTTCGTGTTTTAAGATAACGTTAACTATAACCGGATGTTTTCAGTATTGACCAAGAAATTTAGATTTTTTGCGTATTTTTCTTGTTCTTTTTTGTCAAATAGAAGCATTTTTGGAGGACAATTTCGGAGTAAATACGCAGGAAATGGGTTTTCGTGGATTAAAATTTCAAAATTAGTATATTGGTGCTTTTGTTGGGAGCAAGCGATTGGCAATAATTTCATGTGGAATGGGTTAGTCGAATCGCAAAATTTTCGTTCTGCAATTAATAGATGTAAAAAAGATTGCAGCAAAATATAGAATGTGCATGTTTATTCTGTTATGTGTTCATTTCGACGACTTAATTCACTGTGTATAGCTATAATAATTAATACTTAAACAAAATTTCATCCATATATAAGCCCTCCATGCATAAAGCCAATTAAGAAAATGGTTACGAATGGACATAAGCCATGAGATGCGAAAAAATACCCGAAAAAAGGAGTGAAAAAGGTACGAGAAAATATTGCGCGAAAAATATTGAGGGAAAAAGAAGGCTCAATAAAAGGCGCATATAAAATTTATTACCCTCAATTTCGCAGTTAGCGGAATTACATTTAATTGTAATTAAATTGTAGTCAAAGTATTGTTAAAGGCTAGACAGTCCTGTCGATTGACATGATGTTGATGTATTTCCTGTGGTTAAACCAGGACTGTAGTGTAAGGGAAGCACCCACTGTTATTGTCAACTGTAACATTTTTTAAATCAATGTCTATTTGGGGAGGGACTGAGACCCCTATTGTTTCTAGAAATTTCGCGGTCTTTACCTAGAAAGTTCATTGGAATTGCAGTCTTGAAATTTCAGCCATTTCAAGCGAGAATGATTTAAGCAATCTCTACTTGATCGCTTTGATCATATTATTTGATCATTTACGTGGCTCCAACATGGTTTGAATAAAAATTAACAATGTGAAAATGTCTTACCAGGAATCAAATTCAAAATCTCAGAGATATGGATATAACACCGCCTTTACTCTCGATACGAAGGCATTTAGTCAGGTGGCTTAACGAGTAAGTGCAACTGGTCGGATAAAAGCACCAACCTTTTCTCATACCTTCAACCGGTTATCAACTTTGAATTATTATAAGAGGTGTTTTGTATTTTTTGCCAATATATTTTCTGTCCAAATTGAATCATCCCAGCGACGGACGTATATGGAAGAAGGCTTAGCCATTATCAATTTATGATACTCGAGAGATCTGTTTTTAACGACATGTACGAATATCATCTCCCTGATAATTCGCTGTTGTCCAAATATCAGTCTGGATTTTTCGTAAGAATTCAACTTTGACCACACTGATACAAATTTGCGATAAATGATATGGAAATGTGTACTATATAATGGTATATAGAACGGCGTTGTTTCACTGCCTGGATATTCCTAAAGCCATTGTTTCGAATATTAAACTAAATTGCCATAAAATAAGTCTTATACAGCAAACCGACAACACGTTTGCATCATCAAAGACCGTATATCATCTTATAAAAATATTATTTGCGATGTACCTAACGGATTTTACGACACTAATATTCTTTCTCTATAGCTATATAAAAATATTTACCAGAATTTTCACAATTATAAATTTGGAAATAGCAATACAGATTTAGCTTTCCCAAAACAGAAAAGAAAATTAGAATTTTAAATACAGGGGGAAAAAGTTTGGAATAGCCTTTCTCAGAAAACAAAAACATCCCAATCATTACTCGTTTACGACGAATATTAATATCATAATAATTAATTATAGTAACTGATGGTTCATGTGCCACACCAAATATACTCGGAAATAGAGTTTCAACTTATCTATAGTTCTTTTTTTTTTGTAGATGTTAGTTAATGTGTAATTTTGTCAGTGTCGAAGGTTGTATAAGTCTATTTCAATCTATATCTGACGCCCCTAATGGAAACCAACGTTACGTTGATCAGGCTAGTATCTTTATATAAAGGTTACATACATACAGATACACACATGCGGGAAATGGACGATTTCACTGAAAACTATTTCTAAAAGGGAGAAAAATGCTATTTCGATACACTATAAGACGCGTTATTGAGAAATTATAGCTTGTGGAAAGTGAATGAAACACAAAATGCGCATGCGCAATTCCATTATCTCAGAATTTCAATGTCAAATTTCTCTTGATTTATATATCATACACAAGTAAGAAACGCCTCAATTTTGTTGCTTTCTCAAGCTATTTATTCTGATTCAAATCCATTTTATCGTACCCTAGCTGTTAGAATATAATATATATTTTGTAGTCTATCACAGTATCTTTCAGTTGCATGAATTCAGTCTAATAAAGCATGTTCTGTTGCCGGAATAAAATTAACCAGTTAACAAAGTTAGACGTGTCGATGGCAATTTCATTGGCTCCGTGTTCAGATAATACAGGACCTCTCCACAATTTGAGCATCCTAAAGAAGATCTCTACAGTTAGCTCGTACTGCCCAATAAAGAAGTGATCTGCAATACTTTCAAATGTAGTATTGTTTCAAAGAATGACGTTTCGCTCAAATGAGGCCAATAGCTACTGTGTAATATTTAAGAAATAGAAAACATTTTCCGTGTTTCTATACAGTTATAGAAACACGCTTGGGAGTTTGGGAGAACGAGAAATAATCATACGAGCCCGTAGGGCGAGTTTTTCCACGTTATTTCGAGTTCTCCCAAACTCCCACAAATTTTAATGTAAGCATGGTCTCTTCGACCTAGATATCTCCTCTTTCGTCACTTTTTCTTCAAACAGCTTGTCTCACACCCGTTCAAGTTCGGACAACTTGCTTCATGTTAATCATTGCAGGACTTCTCTCAGAACTCTTTTTTCAACCGAATTGTTTTCTGAATAATTCCTCATCTAGTTCATCAGTCCTTCTTTAAAAACAGACTAACTGTCCATTACTCTTCTCTACTTCATTCATCTTTCGATGTAAACAGAATGCGCACTTGGAAAACATTCTGTTCTAAGTGCCGCTCTTTCAATTAAGCTGTTGTTCGTAATTCGTCATGTTTTCTGTAATTTATGTTTGATTTGCTTGTTTTCATAAAGGTTGATCTTCACATGGGGCTATTCATGTCCTGTTGACCATACCTTCAACCATATTATGTAGTGGTTTAATCTATTTTATGTATGGTTGTAAAGTTAATAAATGAAATTAAAAGACATTTTTAAACTCGATTAATTTACAAATTCTCATTACGTACGCATGCTGACCTTTGCTCGTCAATTAATCATTGTCAATTTTGCTATCAATGAAAATTAACAGTCAAAAATGTTAAAGCATTAAAATTGTTTGTTAAATAGTGTTAAAAAGTTTTATAATTCGCATTAAATTTGTTTTTTATGATTTTAAAATTTGTATGGAAAATTTCGTGTTTCAGTTATAGAAAACACGCTTCTATCAACAGTTTCATATAATATAAATGTTAAATATAAACAAATAGAATTCTAGTTAAACATAAAAAGTTATGAAATGAACGAAGAGCTGATCCAGTAAATCTATAAGTTTGAAAGAAGCCATCCATATCATCAAAAGAAATCAACCATGAACTCCCGGGATGGATGCAATGAACTATTAGACCTTTCATTCTACTTGTACTCTTTATCACACTCCACAAATTTTAATATCGCATGCGACTTTATACGTTTCAAAGAATGTTTTAACAGAGTAGATTTGCTAGTTCTAAATTTGTTGTGTTATCAGTACGTGCCGGCGAGGGGGGAATCATCGCACGCCCTCAAAGTCGGTTTAAACCTAAGACTATTCAAAAGGCATATAAGCATGCAGTTATATCAGTAAGTTTGCACTACGTCTGAGTCAAAATCTCTAAGTATATAAATTTTCAACAACCGAAATCAGAAATTTGTTGACCACCTAACTTTTCTTAGTTGCTATTTCATGTGTTACCACACCCAAATAGAAAACAATATTTTTGCATTGCTTAAAGCTCCATTCTTCGTCGATTAAACAGCTGTGAAAAACGTGAAAAATACTTGCAAAAGTCGAGAAAGAATAAATTGAAATACAGCCAGAAATTCAGGTTACGATAAATTATCCTGAGAAAAGATGCGAAAAGCCGGCGAACGAAATATTTAAAAAATTCAAAAACTGATAAATATGCATGCATGGTCGGCGAGAATAAGGCGTGATAAAGGGACGTGAAAAATGGTCCGAAAAAAGGCACAAAATTAGGCGCGACAAATACGGACGGAGGCGCAACAAAAGGACGAGTAATGATGTTATGTCTGCTTCGTACCTCAATACCCAATAATAAAATCGAACTAGATCGCGAAAAACCTCTCCCCGAGTACCTGAGTTCTTGGTGGCGCAGTATAATTGGTTAGCGCGCTTATCTAGAAACTAAGAGGTCGAGGGTTCGATCCCCGCTCGGGGACTCAGCATTTTCTGAGTAATAAAGCTTGAGAACAACTTTTACCCACTATATACCAAGCTTACAAATGTACTAGACAATTAACTGACGTTTACCATCACGTCTAGTATTACACAATAATAAAATCATACGCATTTCAAGTACGAAGCAGACATAACCATAGGTCTCCCGAAAAAGTGTTTTATTTCATAGAAAATCCATAAAATTGCTTCAAAATTTATTGCTTATATCATTTTCTAGACCAATCTGCAGTAAATCATCTATAATGTGTACTACATGAAGTACTTACATATATCAAGTTACGTCATTGGTTGCGTACGTTGCTTATGTAATTTATAAAAGGTTGGCCAGAAAATGCCAAACTTTAGCTTAACACTGTTTACATAAGCTAAATGACAACAAACTCGTACATAAACCTTTAAATTAATTAAAAAACTAACCCATTATGTTCACAAATAACTTCAATACTAATGCGTTGTATTTTTTGTTTCAGTTCAACCACATAAAAGCGAGTAAATTTTGTAAAAATTCGCCACATTTTTGTCAAAACTATGCGGGATGTCCCTTGCCTGCCGTAAGAGCTCTCTGATTGGCTGAAACTTTCCCCGCGAGACGTGAAACAGATGAAAATATGGGGGGTATTCCATTGTCTAGAAGAATACAATAGCAACGCGACGAAAAATTTTGAGCTTGAAAGACTGTTTCTTTGCATGCATGCATGTATAATGTGCAAAATGTATGTCAAAAAGTAAAGAGAAAATCCATGCATACGTTATGTTTTTCTTTTGCAAACTAAGTTCTGAAATTGTTTATATGCTTATACTGGGCATTTTGGCGTTTGGTTACAATGTTTGTTTGGCTTTCGATTAATTATAGTTTATATTTCAACTGAAAAGGCCAAGGCCATGGCCACCAATGAGGTCAGTTAATCAATATTAAAAACTATGGTAGCTAGCTACTATTCTCAATCTTACTCAGAACTTTCAAAAATACTAATATGTACTCAGTATAGTATACACATTTATGCCAAGGAATGATAACCTTTTACAACACGTAAAATTTTGCTATACTCTCGGCCTAATTTTAGCTCCAAATATGTTGTTTATATCTGAGATTTGGTCTCTAGCGTACGTTTTTAACCATTGTCGTTGAAACTAGTTTTTAATCTGAAAGAAAATTAAGCTGCATAAGAAGTAAAGTATAAGCACTGATGTAGTCATCAATAACGTCAAGCCGGTAAACTCGGACTGTTTAATACAATTACAATATATGCACGAAATTTAATGTGCATGTATTATATATACGAGGTCGATGAGGTTGCTGGGTTTAAATTATCCGAATTTTCGCAAACTAGGAATTGGCCCAACTCATGATCTACTTTTCTCAATACATAACGAAAGAAATTGAATGCTTTTCCCTCTCTCGGGACATTTACCTTGAAAAAATACCACAAAATTATATCATGCACTTACTTAAAATTATATCATGCACTTAAGCCAAACAAACACTTAAACGAAGCGCCAAAATGCCCAGTGAAGATATAAACAATTTCAGAACAGAGTTTGAAAAACAAAAACATAACGTATTTACTTTCTCTTTACTTTTTTACATAATTTTGCACATTATACATGCATTATATAACATTTCCCGTCGCGTTGCTATTGTAGTCTTGTAGACTATCAAATATCCCATCTTTTCATCTGTTTCACGTTTCGCGGGGAAAATTTTAAGCTTTCATTCAGCCAATCAGAAAGCTCTTACCTTGCGACGTAGGCAAGGCAAGAGGCATCCCGCATAGTTTTGACAAAATTCAGGCAAACATTTGACGAATTTTCACAAAATTCACTCGCTTTTATGTGGTTGAAAAACAAAAAATACAACGCATTAGTATTGAAGTTATTTGTGAACATAATGGGTTAGTTTTTTTTAATGAACTTAAATGTTTATGTACGAGTTTTTCGTCTTTTATTTTATGTAAACAGTGTTAAGTTTGGCATTTTCTTGCCAACCTTTTATAAATTATATACATAAGCAAAGTACGCAACCAATGACGTAACTTGATATATGTAGGTACTTCATGTAGTACGCATTATAGATGATTTACAGCAGATTGGTCTAGAGAATGATATAAGCAATGAATATTGAGGCAATTTTATGGATTTTCGATAAAATAAAACACTTTTTCGGGAGACCTATGACATAACATCATTACTCGAACCAGATCGCGAAAGACCTCTAGCCGGGTACCTGAGTTTTCGGTGGACAATTGGTTAGCGCGCTTATCTAGAAACTAAGATGTCCGGGTTAGATCCTGTACGAGGATTCAGAAGTATTTTCTGAGTAATAAAGCTTCAGTACAACTTTTACTCACTATGTACCAAGCTTACAAACTCACTAGACTATTTTAAGTTACGTTTACGTTTGTATTAACTATTAACGTTTTAGTCTACCCGAGATGTTAAAAAGCGACATATATATATATATATCAAATCAGTCCTATCCATGTCCTTTCCATGCCCTATCTAGGGCAAATATAACTGCATACCGAGTTGTTCCAACAATATGGCGATTGCATGCTTGTTTTTTAATGCTAATAATAGCTTCGAGTTCGGATTTCGAAATTGGGATATTTTCATTATTAGCTTGCGAATGTTTTTGAAACTAAGCCGCACAGCGCTAGCAATTATTTGAAAATTGGTGTGTTCGAAAACATACCTTGGTGTGTAAGAAAACACACCAATGGTGGGTCACAAACACACCAAGATGTGATTTGGGACACACTTCCTTTTTGCACACCTTTCTTTACACACCCTTGATGACTGTTAGGTGTTTAATAATATCTCCTTATTGTTTGGTGCTGACTATTCTAAGACGATATCGTCTTACTTTTGCAGTTTTCATATCTTCGGTTCAGTGCATGCTATGTAGATGAAAATACCACCGTTCGATTCAGCGTTTTACGATGTCTTTAGAGAAGTAAATTGTGTTTGTTTACAATGCTACGCGGCCAATTTAGCCCCTTTCAAACACCTCTGAACTTTGTATTGTTTACAAATTAACAATAATACAAACTAATTATATATTCATTTCGCTTTCCTACCTTTGGTTTACACGCTACAAACTCCTAAGTGTGAGCATTGGATAGCTCTTGAAAATCGTGTTCGAAAGGATGTATTTAAATAACCATACTAAAAAAACTAGCCATTTTATGACAATTCTCGACTTTTCTCGTGAAAATGCCGTCTTTATTGCGAAATCCCGGTTTTGTCGGCGCACGCTCGGGCAACTTCGGAAGCTAAATCTCCGCGGCTTTGCATCCTAGCGTATTGAAATTACCGGCAATCGATTCCGCGTGATGTAATTGCCTAGATGGCGGATTTTCATTGGTTTATAGCAATCAACACTGACCTTATATGGCATTTCGTAATTAATTTCCGCGTGCGGGAATCAAATTTCAACGATCTCGGCATTTTGCATGCGACTTTCAAAAAATAAAATAAAATACTTCTACTTCTTCAAATGCAATGAAACTTCCAAATAATATTCCTTTTTATATGAGCTACAATTTTGGTCCAACATTTGCTAACATTTGCTCGAAAATTCTAAACCCTGTTCTGGCAATTCAGGGTTATTTCAACAATAATTGTAAAATTTTTAGATAATTTATGAAGATGTATGCAAATTAATTTGGATATGTAATATGAACCGGGACAAACTAAATATAATTTTAAAGAGGAAGTCATAAGCTATCGAATGACGCGTGTCCTGTTGCCAGAGAATAAACACGTCTGGAGATATTTACATTTTGAAACAACCGATCGTAATTACGGCGCAAGCCGTAAAACGATAAGGAGTTGCACAACTTTGACTTTATATAGAAACACACCTTGGTGTTTTACAGAACACACTTCACACGGATTTTTCAACAAAACACAGCATGGAATGAGCTAGAAAGGAAATGCCTTTTAAAGTGCCTCCCTACATTTTCTAAAAGATAGTAGATTTCCTATTTAGATCCAATTTTTTGACAATTATTGTTGGTTGAGAAACAAAGAGAGTCTGACTTGTATAAAACAGTGATCGCATCGAGTGAGTGAGTTGATCGTTAACGAAAAGCCTTTTTAGTTATTATATTTAGCGTATGTAATGTTTTATTTAGTTTACTTGTTTATGGATGTAAAAAATTATAACATGTTTAATTAACTTATCTGGATCGAAATAGAAATCACAATATGTATAACAAATTATAGGTGCCACCTCCCCCCTCCCCAGCTCCGCAGTCCTTTTTTAAAGCATTTTAAACCCGAACTGCCATCTTGAAACGTCATTACCATCATAGCAACGGCAGTAATAGATGTCTCTCGCAAAAATTCAAACCGAAAATTGCAAACTTGCCAATTATTATGAGGGTAGTAAGGGGGGGGGGTTATTGATCACGTTTCTCGAAAAATAAAACGGCAATTTCACGATTCACGAATAAAAGATCTTCCATTTCACGTTTCACGGAAAGTAAAATGTCGCTCCAATTGTATTCTACAGCTCGCATTTGGAAAGACCGGAAAAAATTGCCGGAGATTTTAACAAACTAAACCTCACCCGTTTATGTAACCGTTTCAACCTTAAGAAATCCATCCTTGCCCCAACTAGAGGAAACAACACTTTGGATCAAGTCCTGACGAATATGCGAGACATTTATCATCCTACACTCCATCTGCCACCACTTGGGCATTCTGATCACCAATGCCTTCTCCTCGTACCAAAACAGAAAGAGAAACTACCAGCCTACCCCACACGAGTAAGACTTTTGACGCCTGGAAATTTAGCTGTCCTAAGTAGAAAAGTTATACTTGAAGATTGGTCTGAGGTATACGCCGCAGAAGAGACAGATGAGAAAGTAAAAGTTTTTTCTTCAACTATGCTCAAAATTATGGACGAAATTATTCCTGAAAGAACAGTCAGAAGCTTCATCAAAACAAAGCCATTAAAGCTAGACAGCGTGCCTTCTCTGGTAATGATTATGTGCGATATGAACAATTATGCGTTACCGTTTCAAGACTCATATCCAAGGCTAAAACGTCCTATTATAGATCAAAAGCAAAAGATCTTCGCACGACAAACTCAGCTTAATGGTTTAAGTCCATCTTTTCACTTTTAGGAATTAACAACCGAAATAACTCATTGGGTAAAACATCGGATCATAATGTACTAGAACTGGCTGAAAAATTACAACAGGCTTTTATAAAACCCTGGGAAACTTTACCACCCGATAAAGAATTAGATATTAACCAGATTGATCAATTACTCAGGAACACTACACCTCCGCTGCCATCCATTGGACAAGACGACAAGTTAAGAACTGTCTAAGACACCTAAACCCCAGGAAAGCGACCGGAGTAGACAAAATTCCTGCGTGGATACTTAAGCGTTTTTGCGACGATCTCGCTCCAGTAGTCCACAATATTTTTACTGCCAGTATAAAACAATGCAAGTACCCAAGTCAAGACAAATATGCGCTGATATCTCCAGTTGCCAAAGTTCAGAACCCAAGCGATGTTGAAAATGACTTCAGACAAATATCAGTCCTTCCACAATTGGCTAAGGTTATTGAAAAACTCAAACTCCAATTAAATATATCGGATCTTATCATAAAGAATAATCAACATGCTTTCACTCGCGGCCGATCTACTGTTTCTGCTTTAATATCTGCGACACAGAACTGGTATAATGCCACAGACAATTCTCAGTCGGGTAGAAAAGGTGTCCATGCCATATTTATAGACTTTCGAAAGGTCTTCGATCTGGTGAATCATAACATTCTATTAGAAAAACTAGCCTCTATGAATGTCAGCAAACCGTTTTGGCTATGGATCAGAAGCTTTTCAACCGGAAGAACACAACAAGTTAACTTACAAGGTATCCTATCATCAATACAACCTTGTCCTTTGGGCATACCACAGGGCTCAGTTATATCGCCCACCTTGTTTAACGTACATATCAACGATTTAGAGGATACTGTGCCTAATCTTGCAAATATTAATACGTGCAAATATGCTGACGACTGCACCCAGCATCAGATTGTTGAAAGGGGTATGTGCAGCTCCATGCAAGAAGCTGTTGACGGGTTAAGTGGATGGGCAAACACAAATAAAATGGCTTTGAACCCGAAAAAAACAAAGGATATGTGGATTTGTTTCTCAGACTCAATACCAGAACCACCTCGCATCCAAATCAATGATGAAGAAGTAGAAAGGGTAAACAGTTTTAAGCTCCTGGGTGTGTCATATCAAAATGATCTTAAATGGAATGACCATGTAGACCAAATCACATGTAAGGCAAACAAGAGATTATACCATCTTAGACATGCAGATTGACAACTTACATATAAAAAATTCGACCAGTATTAGAGTATGCATCGCCTGTATGGGAGGGACTTCCAGATTATTTACAACAAGAAATTGAACGTGTACAGGCATGATGTCTGAGAATTCTTGATTTGGACAGAGACTGCTTGCCATCTTTAAGAAGCAGACGTGAATTAGCAACTATCCGCACTGCAAAAAATCCCGAGTAAATGGTACTCAAAATATTGAGTAAATGAATGCACCCATAGTTACTCCTAATATTGAGGAAAACCTACTCATATAACACGAGTAAGAACAACTCAAGTTTTTGAGTTGATTTTACTCAAAAAATGAGTAGAACACTACTCAAATGCAAACTAATGAGTTACTCAAATTTTGAGTAATTTTACTCAAGTATGAGTACTCGCTACTCAAAAAATGAGTTGTGGTTACTCAAAAAAAATGCACCCATAGTTACTCCTATTTTTGCGCAAATTTTGATTTTACTCAAACTTTGAGTAAACTTACTCAAGAAACTGAGTATCTATAACTCAAAAAAAGAGTTCCACTTACTCAATGAAAATGCACCCATAGTTACTCCTATTTTTGCGCAAATTTTGATTTTACTCAAACTTTGAGTAAACTTACTCAAGAAACTGAGTATCTATAACTCAAAAAAAGAGTTCCACTTACTCAATGAAAATGTACCCATAGTTACTCCTATTTTTGCGCAAATTTTGATTTTACTCAAACTTTGAGTAAAGTTACTCATAAACGTGAGTAAAGTTACTTTGAGTCAAGTTACTCACAAACGTGAGTTGTAGTTCAGTACTGTACTTGCTTTAATCATAATAAAAAACAGTCGCTCAAGAAACGAGTCACTCAAACATTGATAGCAAAAGAAAATATTATTATGGAATTTCCAATGATTCCCTTAAAATATTACCAATATTCAAGTTCGTAACAAAATAATTTAAAAACTACTGTACTATATATATTCTAGCCATTCTATAATCATGCATGTATATAGAACAAATTATCTAGTCAGCGGTTTCTGATAACAAATGTGTATACTCTAGCACGTGCAGCAAGTTATTCTAAAATTGCTTCCTTCATCATATTAATAATTTAGCTAATTTGTTGAAGTAGAGCAAAACCTGTATATGGATAAACCTTGATATATTGAATTTTGAACCAAATTTCGAGAAACAGCATGACTATACATTTGTCAATTGGATATACGACTCGCACAAACGGTACAATACGAACATATTAAATGGTGAGTTTAATAAAGTCTACTTGTATAGAGAGATCAGAAGGATTCAAGCGGAACCAAACCATCCCTGCCATACCCTACTACCTGAGCCTAGAGGATACCCATATGAACTTAGACAAAATAATTCTTGTACAGTTCTATCTAGAACCGAGAGACACAAACAATCTTTCATTGCAAGATCTAGTAAATATATGTAAATCCGATAACATTCAACTTTGTCTCTTTAACTTATAATTAGTCTTTTTAATCTTAGTCTTTTTAACTGCATGTAATTATTGATCTTATTCTATTATGACTTAATGTAAATCCATTGTATTTTTAATTCCTAAGATGGATAATAAATTCAAATTCAAAGTCGGAACTATCATGAGATTTTCTTGACGTTATACAAATTACACTCTTTTTGGACATCTCAAGTACTATATTTTTTGTTTTGCATACACAAATATCGCTTCTCTTCTCCCTGTGAAATCACGATTCACGGTAAATTGCACTTGAATTGTCGTTTCACGTTAAATAAACTCAGCATTACACGATTCACGGGAACTATCTAAATCACCATTCACGGAAAAATTAATAGCCTTTACTCGTTTCACGAAAATTAAAAATAGCAATTCACGCTTCAAGAAAATACCCTTTACCACCCTCTATTATCAGTCAGACTCTTGGATTTTTATACAAATAATAGTTGTAGGAAATTTTGGATCGAAGACGGAAATCTTCTCTCTTTGAAAAACTGCAGAGAGCCACCTTAATAGCATATGTTAATAACCTTATACCAGAAATCCCCATCATAAACTACGATAATGTATGCTATAATATTTCTACGAAAATATTGAAATATATCGGGCAATATATCGGTAAGTTTGATGCGGTCAATTTACGATTTTACGTTTGTTGTGGAGCATTCTATTCCTCAACATTTAAGAAGAGCATTTCAGCGACTATCTTTCTATTTAAGAGCTCTATATGTAACACAAAATCTAAAATATTTACTGCCTAGTTATGCTTGGAGGTTTGTCACTTTATCAAAGAATGAACGAGAAATGAATAAATTCCGCAATGCGCTCGGACTGACAGATTGGTGTCAATTTTCTTACTACACGCGCAAAGGTTCTCGGGATAGAGCAATGGGATAGAGTCACTGATCTGGATATAGCCTGGATAACGCATCTTATAATAAATCCGTGGCGAGAAGTGAAGCCGGAAGTCATGCTGCCGCCACCCGACTCAAGGGTCGCAGTTTACTAAAGATTTGTATTACAGAATCATAGTTTTCGCGGTTTTTTTTCCTTTTACACGTTTCTGATCGGACCAATTTTCTTATCACATGGATAGAAGTACACGAGAAGTATTTTGAGAAAAAAATTCCCCTTTGTTTTGGCTTCATAACGTTGGAAGACGGGATTTGAAGGTTCGAAGGACTGGAGTGAACATCCACTGCTTAATAATTGCAAGTCTAACAATAGTGTTTGCAACCACTGGTTTGCAACATATACTGCTTAAATTAAAACGTTTAGGTGGATTAAAGCACATCAAAGAAGAAAAAGATGAGACTATTTTTTTAAAACAAGATGTGTTATTTCAATCCCTACAAATGATGCAAAAGAATGGAGTACAAATTGAACGTTTCAGTTTTCAACAACAGGTTTTCCTAAACATCTTTGATAGTTACAATAAATACTCACTGATGGTGCTGTACAGCGTTACTCAATTGCTCCACATTTAGTGATTTACATATATTTATTATTAAGACATTATTCAGAATTAACATAGAATGTTATTCACAAACAGTACAATACACTATGATGTGGCCTGGAATATCTCTAATCTAAGTTATTTAGTTATAATGCCTAGGAAAACAGACATTGAGTATCTGAGTTAATATATTTTTATGCTCTTTCAACATTTCCTGTTTCTTCAAATGGTTCATATTTTTAAACTATTTAATAAACCAAAACAAATATACTTTGAGCAATTTTAATATTAATAATCTCAAAATTCTAATCCTTTCACCAACCTGGCCCGGACCTGTCAGTGGATCTGGTCGGCCTTGATCGTTGTGACATCACTTCAGGATAATAATATATTAAGTCACCTTAAGTGTCACCTCATTTTTCATCAAATTGAGAAATTTATGTCTTGCCAAACAATTTTGACATGTGAACGATTTCTTAAATTCTTAATTAACAAATACAGGAAAGTTGCTAGGCTCAGACACTGGGCTCAGACTCTAGCCATTGGGGTCTTGGCACACACATTGTGGGAGATTGAGTGCACAGAACCCCAACAACTGAGCCTAAAATCTACCAGCCAGTATAATATAGGACATATCGTGGTTTCTTGGAAAGTTTGGAAATCTTTGGACCAGAGCTGAAGCTGAGTTTATTCAATTTATGTGCATTGAAAAATGTTGGGCCAGCAGAAAGCTTTGATTGTGAATAAGCAATAGTGATGGGGAGCTTCCTGTTGAGACCTCTCAGGGTTGTGGCTGAGGATCATATTCATGATGTCAGTCGATCACATTCATAACTTGGTTATAAATGGATTGACAAGTGTTGTTGCAACTTGCAAGATCAGTCTATATTGTCTGGGCAAAGAAGCCTGAAGCCACACAAGACCTCTGTGGCAATAAACTAAGAAAGAAATCTAACAAATCTCTTCCATCTTTAATGATTAACAAAACAATTCATCTGTACGTGGTTAACTTCGCTGCAGCCCCCCCAGCCCCCCGGCTCGTACGCCTATGAAAGATAAGCAGTGGATGTTCACTCCTTTGAACGTTCAAATCCCGTTTTCCAACGCTATGAAGCCAAAACAACCGGAATTATTGGCTCAAAAATACTTCTCGTCTACTTCTATCCATATGTTGAGAAAATTGGTCCGATCAGAAACGTGTAAAAAGGAAAAAAAACGCGAAAACTATGATTCTGTAATACAAATATATAGTAAACTGGGACCTGTTACGATGTGCACTTACCTACCCCCCTCACCCCCCCCCCCCCCTGAGGACACACAGCAAAATCTGCTTCGGTCAGCAACAATCAGGGCATTTGGAGATCTTCAGAAATATATTGGAAACCTTCAGAAATATACTGGAAACCTTCAGAAATATACTGGAAACCTTCAGAAATATATTGTCTTTAGCCTATATTAATTCATGATTATGAGTTGCTGGGGGTCGCAGCAACGATAGGTTTCGGCTCGCAATGGAATTTTTTATTGGACACAAAATGCACGAACAAATACCAATATATAATCCAGTTATAACAAGTGTGTTGTTCCTCAATATACAAAGGAATCACAGGGGGAATGCACCCAGCTTTTGTGGTTGCAAAATCATGGACACAGCTTTGTTACACAGTTAATCAGCTATCAATTGAAGGCTTTGAGAAATTATGGAGGTCGCCTCCCTTTGCCCCCCTAGTGTCTGTCACTTCTGGCACATGAAGTTAAAGACAATCTGCCAATGGCCAAACTATTGAATGGCAAGCAATTTCCAGGATTTTTCAAAGACACTAACACTTTCTCCACATGTATGGAAGAATTACAAAAGTATAGTCCCTGACCCCCATTGACCCTCCCCCATGGTATTTTTAAAATATAAAAGGTTTATTTATATATATTTAAATATATATTTTATAAATTATATATAAAAGGTTTTTTTCTGATTATCGTTATTTTCTTGAGATTTTTTTGATTTTTTTTCTGTCCCTTTTATTGTGATTCTTCAATTATTTTTTTTCTATTTTTGTGATTGTTTCTATTTTTGATGTAAATTTTTGAATGTGTATGTATTTGTGATTTAAGTCAGTGATTTGCTCCACGTTTTATTCTTTATAGGGCGTAGTCTAGCATGCCCGTGCCATTTCCACGCGCAAGTAATAAATCATGCAGACAGATATTAATTTGATAACCATTTTAATAGTTACTGTAATTAATAAAATGATTCTGAAGCGGCCTCGATTTTATACATGATCACGCCTTGAAGTTAGCACATTCTTCTCACTGCATTGTCAACTTCAAATTTATAATATATTAAGATCGGGATAAAAACACCTTTTTCGGGTAGGACCGGGTCGGGGGACAATGAAAATTCAAACACCGATCGCGTGATCTCGTACGGGCGTTCCAAGCGGGGAAAACATGTGGAGTTGAAGCTATTTTATAGCCCCATTCTGCCTAGAAGGTCCCCCTAAAGTTTCTCTATTTAAAGATTGCGACTCCAGTTTGTGATATGATTAAGTACCACTGGGGTTATTGCCTATAAAGAGGGAGGGATTAAAGGGAAAATTTGTTAAAATTGCGCGACTTATCGTCGAGAAAAGCAGGGCTACACAGATTATTAATATTTAAGAGTTAAACCGGAGTTACGATTTTGGATAGTTAACTTATGGCCACGCCCACACTATGCCCATTTTTGCCAATGACAACAACCAATAAGATAGTGAAAAACTATAAATAAACTCATCTATAAATAAACTGCGCACAATCCCCCAACCCCCAAATACCGCCCAGCTACGCAGGCTATGTGGTTAATAACTGAGTGCATGTCGACAGCTAGCGTAAAAGAGAATGTCGGTGAACTGACTTGCAACCCCGGTCCGGTTTTATATATCATTTTTTTTCGGTCAAAGTAAACTATGTGTTATCGCTTTTTGTTGTAGGGTATACTTGTCAAATTCTATATCATCACTTATTGACAAAACATGAAACTGAACATTAATAATACAAATATTTAGTTTAGTCTTTAGTGAGTATTCACCGTGGTCAGTCACAACTTTATGAACTTTAGTTAGTTCAAAATAGCCTAAATTCACAAAATTAACGCAGGGTTTTGCTAAATTAACTGACATCTAACCTTTTGTTAATTTTAAAAGGAGTCATTCATGTGACGAGTGGTAGCAATATACAACCTGTCCCGCATACGCCAGCGAAGAAACTTGGTCATCGACAGTGACGAAGAAATATTTATTGGCAATGACGAGAAGAAGTCAAAACCGAAGGCGACCAGAAGGTTGTTGGGCTATGCTGGCTATTGCGCAACTTTGGTGAAAATGCGCGCGACTTCTCCGGCATTAACAGGTAGACAGAAGATTGCTCCTGGCCATTTCCCTGCTCCTTCGACTTTGGGGAAGAGTGTAGACATGATATCTGTCTAGTCATCAGACGAGTTGTTTACAACTGGCTCTGAGGATGAAATAACGCAGTATTTCAACGACGATCCCAGATTTCCCATAGTCAGTACAACCAACGCCAAGTATACAGCTGAAAAAGTGCTTGAAATAATCTCGAAAGATTTTCCAGAAGAAAGTAAGTGCCGCAAACAGCCAATTGATACCAGATTTGTTACCTTGGAGGACTTACGAGCAGATAGGAATGGGTCATATGTGAACAATGGCCGCTCAACCCATACATACTGTCGCAAAACCAGTGGAAAATGGAAGAAAGTGAGCGCGGGGAGTTCTTACATTGCAAAGTCGTCGAAAGTGCATTTTACGCGGGAGTATAGAGCACATGAGTAAAGTGTGGATTTTCGATGAACAATATTTTACGCCAGAACCAAGAATGGAGAAATTTTGAACAATTTGGCGATATTACAATATCGTTTTACAGGACAGGAACGCAGAATAGAGCTACAGTAAGCTCCCACGGTAACCTCAAGTCCGGTAAATCATACACACGCACGAAGCCTTCTGTTAAGCAAATGGTAAGTGAGAACTTGAAACGTTTACCAGCAAGTGAGGCAGTTGCGAAGACGCGTAAAGATCTTGGTGCACCATTCAGTACCTCTCTGAATCAGAAGGGCCAAGGGAGAGAACTCAAGCTTCATGCTCAGAAGCCAAGAGAAAGAACAGCGACGAAATGACAACATTAAATTGGTCTGCAAAGACTGACGGGAAGGGTTTTGTAAGAATTCAAGAACTTTCATCTGAGGCATTGATTTTGCTGGCAACAGATAAGCAGTTGGCAGACGTCTTCAGATTCTGTACAAATCTGTCAACTTCAGTTATATCTCGGTTGATTCAACATTTAATTTTGGCGAATTTAGCGTCACCCCAATGTCTTATAGAAACGTCTGACTGAAGAATGAGAAGACGGGCCATTCACCTGTGTTTGTTGGCCCAATTTTTATTCACCACACGAAAACGAAAAAAACTTACGCACAATTTTTCTTCAAACTTTCCAGCTTATCTCTCCAGATTCAAGACTTTATTAAAATTTCGGCACGGACGGTGAAAAAGATCTTTCAGATGTAGAATCGATGTTGCACTTCTTAAAAGTAAAGGACTGTGGGCAATATTACGCAGAAATATTTCGCAAATAAGATGGAACCGTTTAAGACAAAGGTTTGCTGGACGCAACAAGGGAGGAAGAATTTGACGCCATCCTTGCATTTGATCATATTTTAAAATGTTAATTTGCGCAATAGAAGTATTAAATATTATTATTATTGTTAAAGGACCCGTGGTGTAAGAGAGAGAATGAGGAATCTGGAAGCAAGTTTCATGAATGGATGATTGAAAGGTCTGATAGGATGAAACGCTCCATGATTGCACGTGTCAGAACTAAAGCTGGACTTGATTTACTTCCTGACAAGTTTTATATCAATGATTCCGCGCAAGTAAAAGTCGGCGATTGCGGCACAAAACTCGTGGTAAAGAATTGGATGAAATGTCTTTTTCGAAATCTATAAAAGAGCTAATAGAATATGATCAAGAGATAGAGTTTATTTTATCCCTTTGCGGATGTTCAGAACAATATGAATTACGAGAGGTGTTTAGCCAATTGCTTGTACCGAGTAACGAATGATTTGACGTGAAAGAAGATCAGAAAAGAAAAAAAGTCGCATCTGTTTACTCAGCGTCGATGGAACAGCGGCACGAAATCGGTGATAATCAAAAATCCCAAGCCCGCGTGTGCTCTGGTCGCATTGACCCGATTCCACCGGCATCAAAAGATCTATCTCTTCCTCCATCGTCAGTAACGTCTGAACTTGATAATCACTTCGTTGCTCTGATATGGCTTAAAGAGAAGAGAATCTTAAATGGAAAAGATTCGGTTTTTCCAGCGCTATCCCGAGATGAGTCAGTCAAAGCTTTTTCGGTGGTGTCAGAATCAATCAATATACCAAATGTTGTGCAAATCTATCGTGGGTCAAGAATGTCATGTACTTGTAAGAACTACAAGCCACAGAAAATCTGTTCCCATGTTGTTAGCGCTGCTGATAACCAGAATGCACTTCAAGAATTTGTAGCATGGTTCATCAAGCAAAAGAATCCTACAAATTTGTCAGCGGTTGCATCCATGAACGTTAATACAAAAGCTTCAGGTCGGAAAGGAGCTGCTCCAAAACGCAAAAGAAAGCAGAAAGATCCTATTCAGTCTTATGCTTCTTCTCTAGTAACAACCTCTTCTGCGCAACCGAACACAGTTACTAGTAATGAAACTAGTGAAATCCCGTCGCGGTCTCAGTCTCCTTGCTACCAATTTCGCCGATCAGTGGTGCCGCACCGTGTTGGTTTCGAAACGGAAGGTCAAAACGCAATGTTTTCGAAAATGTTCAATGGGAAAAGCAAGTTTGTTATTTTCCGTTGTTGGCAAAAGTTCACATCGTTAATGCGTGAGTTTGGTCAGCAAATGCGCAATGCGGTTACCTAGCCTAGACGCGCTATGTCCGTTACGTAAAAACATACGTTTCTAGATTAGGTTTATATTCCGGGTTGTTCTGCACAAAAACAGCCAACTAAGGCAGTAAACTTCATTCTGCTATAAGTCTTTAATGTGGACGCTTGTGAGTACAGTAAGCATCGGTTTTGGGCTATGTATTGGCCAAGTTATCTATCCACGTTAGAAGTCCATCTACCCTTATTCAATTTTGGCTTGAAAGAAGAAGCTGTATATCTACGCTATTAGAGTAAAGTTTGGTGCGTTTGCAAACCACAGTAAGTATATAGATAATAATTTGTTTGTTTGCGATAGTCATAGTTCGCGCGAAATGTTTCACATAAAAAAGACGTTTAGCATGATCAAAGTTCTGTTTGTTATCTGTAAAGTACCATTTCATTTGTTCAGTTGCCCAGGCGTATGTATTCTTGTAGGCTTAATTCTGCGCTAAGTTGATGTATTCTTTCGATTTAAAAGCGCGACTAAAATCGATTATTAGCGCATGCTAATCGTTAGTAATTGCATTTTATTATCATTTTAGGTCTATTATCAAGTATATATATATTAGTATTAGTTTGCATGCTATGTTTATACAGTAGTTGGTTTGCTATAGTTAGCTAGTTTTGTTTTACTTATTGTCTTCTAGTTCGAACCGACACAATCAGTCTCGACACTAGCTATCGACACTATCGTCTAATATATCTTCTATGACTACAATATACCACGATAAACGACAATCCAACCAGCAAATTATAGACATTCAGCAATCTCGAATGCGCGAATCAATCAACTGAAAACCTACAATATCGATTTCACATTTCGACACCTTATTTCCTACCAGTCGTCGTATCGTGATATTGTATTGTATACATCGTCAGTATTTCACACCTGTATATATCCTGTTATCTACCGTCGAGTTCGATTTATAATAATAACCGGAGACCTTAACTGTAACCTCGTAGCTACACAGAGCAATGCACACACGATTAAACTAAAATATCTAATAGATGTATACCAACTACGGCAACACATTAACATACCCGAACTAGAATATCAACTACTACACAAACATTACTAGATGTAATACTTACTAAAATAGACGACTCAAAAACTATAGACTCGGGAGTCATACACTTAGGGATAAGTGACCACAGTTTAGTTTACATATGCAGAAAAATTGGTATTCCAAAACAGAAACCAAAGATAGTCGAAACAAGGTAATTTACACATTTCAACACAACTCAATTTCAACAAGATTTAAGAGAAGCGTTCAGCATTCCATATTGCGAAACCGACCCAAATAAAGTGTGGAATGACTGGAAAGAGACATTCCTTGAAATTACGAACTTTCACGCACCAGTCAGACAAAGAAAAGTAAAAAGTGAGTATAAGCCATGGCTAAATAATGATACAAAAACAAAGATTTATCGTAGCGATTATTTAAAAAAGAAAGCTGTCAGTTTGAATTCAACAGCTTTCCATGAGTCCTACAAACAATGTAAAAATCAAGTAAACAGTGCCCTCAACACAAACAATGTTTATAAACCGTCATTTCTTCGAAGTCTTCGCTCGTCGCCTTCTTCTAAGTATATAGACAAATCTCTTCATAATTGCCTTGTTTCCCTCGGAATCCTGAGACCATTCCGTGGTTGTCGCAGTGGAAGGAGAGTGAAAGAACGCAAAGCCTACATTCGAGATCAAAATACTCGTGCGCAATATGGTCGCCAAATTTACATATCACCTAATCAAAACAATACACCCTCGTACAATCATCTCTCGAGCTGTTTCTCTTTTTCTACTAAAAACTCGGCAGACATCGCGTCATTACAAACATCAAGATGCGAAGAGTTTTTTCCTAGCCAAGTTGTCCAACCCCGGAAGAACTTAAATAATCTGATTTTAATAACACCAAACAAACCTGAAAATCATAATTTAACTTGCGATCAACCGATCGAAGCAGATAGCATATCAGTCAACACCGGACTTATAAAAGTTATCCATCTGAACATACGCTCACTTCGGAATAATGTTCACCTTATCCAACTTCGAGAACTAGTGCGTTTAGTGAAATTTGACATTATCACCATTTCTGAATCGTGGCTAAACACAAGCGTGACATCAGCAGAGGTAAACTTGGACGGGTATAAACTCATTAGACTTGATCGTCTTCACAAGCGAGGAGGAGGAGTCTGCGCGTATATTCGCAAAGATTTCAAATCTGTAGTCTTGAAAGATCTCTCTTACATATCAGAACACAACTTTCACCAGTTGTGGATCAGTGTTCAGTGTAAAAAGACAAAGTTGGTCGTAATTTGTGTAACTTATCGTCCAGATGATTGCCCACTAAGCTTGTTTGATAATGTCCTCAAGCCAAACGTCATCCAAGCACTAACGTTGAACAAGCCGATTGTGATACTCGGAGATTTAAATTGCGATGTTTTAAAACAGAATTGTCCTGAATCCAAAGCTTTGGACAACTTTGCTACAGAAATGAACCTCAGTCAACTTATTAAGTCTCCTACACGAATCACCAATACCACTCAATCTTTATTAGACGTTGTCTTAGTCTCCTCGAATTCACCAGTCCGTCGTAGCGGTGTATTAAATACAACAATAAGTGACCATCTTCCAGTCGATGTCAAACTCAAGCTGAAATCTCCCAAAATTCTTCCCCATTACATAACCGTTCGTAGTTACAAGAACTATTCGCCAAGTTTATTCATAACCGACCTCGCCAGTAGTTCACACAGTTTATCTTTTTTCAACGAGGACGACGTAAATACCAAGTTAGATACTTTCAATCAAACCATCCAATCTACTCTAGACTTGCATGCTCCAATAAAGACAGTCAAAGTACGTAGCCGTCCTTGCCCATTTGTAACTCAGGACATAAAGGACATCATGAAGACCAGAGACCAGCTACACCGCCGATACTTACAGACTCGAGACGATCTTGATTGGAGCAATTTTAAGAATTCTCGAAATGCCGTTAAGAAAATGTTAAGAGATTCAGAAAGAAATTATTATTTAGAAGAAGTTCAGCGACATAAAAATAACCCAGGCTCTCTTTGGAAAATTATTAATCAAGCCATACCGTCAAAAAGTAAAGAAAAACACACTTACATCAAAGACCCAAAGTCCGTCGCTGATGAATTCAATCAGTTTTTCTCTTCTGTAGGCAAAAATACAGCAGATGCGTCCATTCGTCTGGCAGAAGAGTACAACATTACTGTAGAGGAAACACCTTTAGAGACAATTCATATGCCCTCTGAAGATCTCTTTTCCTTCAGAGCAGTAACCAGCGAAGAAGTACGCCGTGTTATTTCATCTCTGCCATTGAACAAGTCCCCTGGACCAGACAAGATAAACTCTCGAATCCTCAAAGACTGTCTCCCCGTTATACTAGGACCACTAACAAACATTATTAACTGCTCTCTAACATCTTGTATATTCCCTACTGCATGGAAGGAGGCGGAAGTGATTCCCATAGTGAAAGACGGAGACCACGAAGTAGCATCAAACAACCGCCCGATATCTCTTCTTGCCATAGCTTCTAAGGTTTGTGAAAAGATTGTACTTGATCAATTCAGTACTTATCTTGTAAGTAAAAACCTGCTCTCTCCTCATCAAAGCGGAAATAAAAAGCTCCATGCCACCGAGACCCTAAACATTTTTAGTACTGACACGATGCTAGAGGCCATAGACAAGAATAAACTCACCGCTTTAGTGTTGTTAGACCTCTCGAAAGCCTTCGACAGTATCAACCATCACAGATTGTTGCACAAACTAGCGAATGTTGGTGCTTCCCCAGAAACAGTACAGTGGTTTAAAAGCTACTTGTCAGATCGCTTTCAGTCCACCCGAATAAACTCCACTTTATCTGACCCACTACCAATTACTCACGGAGTACCACAAGGTGCGACGCTTTCACCATTATTATTTTGTATTTACTTGAACGATCTGCCCTCTGTATCTCGTGACTCCAACCTTGAATCGTACGTTGATGACTCGAAAGTTCTCCTATCCTTTCCATTACGTGAGATAGATGCAGCAATTACAAATCTCGAGCAAGACCTACACAGAGTCGCAAGTTGGTGCTGTGAAAACCACCTTTTAATTAACCCGGGGAAAACTAAGTTCATGATAATTGGAACAAGGCAGCTGATGAGCAGACTACCTACAGATACATCTATTTCATTCTTGGGCAAGTCGCTTAGACCAGTAGACTCTGCTAAAGATTTAGGTGTTACGTTAGATAGTCACCTAAATTACGACAATCATATCTCGCTACTTGTCTCGTCGTGTATGAACAAATTATGTCAGATAAATCGTGCTAAAAATAGTTTCGACACAAAAACTCTATCGGAAGTCATTTCATCCTTAGTCATTAGCAAGATGCTTTATTGTTCTTCGGTGTGGTCTAATACAGTGGGAGAAGAAATTAAGAACCGAAACAAGTGTTGGCTGTGCAAGAACTCGAATCATTGGCCGGACCAGTTTCAAAGATTCGCGACGATGACAGTTGATGAACGACTCAAGGCGACAAAGGAAAATCTCGTTTGTTTCAGTTGCTTAAAGAAAGCGGGTCGTGAACATCGACAAGCAAACTGCAGCAGACGAAAGCAATGCAACAGGTATGAAAATGGAAAGCAGTGTACATTCAGCCACCATCCTTTACTGCACAAGTCTAATAGTTTTGGTGTAACCCTGGCATCAGTAACCAGCCCAAAGGACTCGATGCTACCCGTGATCGCTGCCAGCATTTGTGGTACAAACGGCATGTACAAGCGTGGTAATGTCCTTCTGGACTCTGGAGCGCAGATAAGTCTGATCCGAAATGAGACAGCGGAAAGTCTCGGCCTGAAGAGGAGAGACATTTCAGTAACCATAGTTAAAGTAGGAGGTGAGGAAGAATCGATTCGCACGAAGAGCTACAGAGTTCCAGTAAGTGCAATCGGAGATACGAAGAAATATTCAGTAACAGCAATTGGCATACCGTGTATTAGCGAAGATGTTAAAGGAATCAATACCAGCAGTATGATCGAGAAACTTGGTCTTCCGAAAGACCAATTCAGACGTGGAAAAGGGCAAGTTGATTTGCTCATCGGGATCGATCACACCTATATGCACACTGGCATGACCAAGCAAGTCGAGCACCTTGTTGCAAGAAACTCACCACTGAGATGGGTCATATTTGGCTCATCAGCTGGACAATTAAACAATGTAACCACCACCGTCTTACACGTGAAATACCCAGGAACAGTTGACCTGTCAGACTTTTGGATGACTGAAACCATGGGAGTGACAGTGAAGCCATGCACCCGTGATGCAGATAAGCTAAGCCAGTCCGAAAGAGAAGAAAAGCGAGTGATAGAAGAGTCTGCTCAAAAGGTTGGAAATCAATGAATGATTCCATATCCATGGAAGAAAGACCCTCGGGACTTACCAGACAACAAGAATCAAGCCATGAAACGCTTGGAGTCAACGGAACGTAGGTTACTGAAGAATCCTACACAAGCAACAGCGTACATCGATAAGATGACAGAGATGGAAAAGATGAGCTTCTCTCGCAAGTTGTCCGAGAAAGAGATTAATGATCACACGGGACCAGTTCATTACATTTCCCACCATGCCGTGTTGAGACCTGAGAGCACAAGTACTCCAGTCCGCATCGTGTTCAACTCATCCGCTACATACCAAGGCCATAAGCTCAACGACTATTGGCACAAGGGTCCTGATCTCCTCAACGGTCTGTGCGGAGTTATCCTTCGGTTTAGAGAAAATCGAGTGGCCCTCACAGCTGATATTTCAAAGATGTACCACCGGGTCTTATTCCCCTAGAGGATCAGCATGTACACCGATTCCTGTGGAGGAATTTAGAGGTTGATAGACCACCCGACACGTACGTTATGATCGTCCTCACATTTGGAGATAAACCCGCACCAGCAATGGCCCAAGTCGCGTTACGGAAAACAGCAGAAGAGGGAGAATGTGAGAATCCGAGAGCAGCACAAGCTATAAAGGACAATTCCTACATGGATGATATCCTGGATTCAGTTACGACAAACGAAGAAGCAACGGAGTTAACGACGGCAATAGATGGTATCCTCGAGAAAGGCGGGTTCCAAGTAAAGGGATGGCAGTCCAACGGAGAACTGTACCAGATGAACTAGAAAGCCGTAAAAGAAATTAACGTTCCGCAAGGAAAGCAAGATGCGAAAGTTCTCGGCCTAGTGTGGGATTATAAAGATGACGTACTCAAGTACAAAGTTGAAGTGGAAATGTGTAATACACAACAGCCTAAGTTCACCAAGAGAAATATCCTCAGCCAAGTCGCCAGAATCTATGACCCGATAGGCTTTGCAGCGCCTTATCTCGTAAGAGCAAATATCGGTTTGCAAGAGCAGTGTGGCAAGAAGGACTTGACTGGGACGATAAACTATCACCTAGTGCTCAAATAAAATGGTTAACGTATTTTAAGGAAATGAAGCAGTTAAACCGAATATCGTTAGAAAGATGTTTGTGTCCAGTTGCAACCCCTGAGCCACCAAGCTTGTGTGTTTTCGCGGATGCTTCGCGTGGAGCTTTTGGGACCTGTGCATATCTCAGAAGCGAAAAACCTACTGGAGCAGTTCACGTTAGATTCGAGTGGCCCCATTGAAAGAACTGACTATCCCGCGAGTAGAACTACAAGCAGCCGTGTTAGCTAGCCGATTATGCAAAACTATTCAGAATGAAGTCCGTATGCCGCTAAAAGAGACTATTCTGTTCACTGACAGCGCGATTGTCCTGGCGTGGATCCGCAGCGAAGGAAGAAGACTCAAACCATTTGTCCCAAGTCGTGTTGGAGAGATACAAGATAACGTCCAGCCTGTCCAGTGGAGACACATTCCTACAGAGCATAATGTTGCAGACGATGTCTCCCGAGGTTTACCTGTTGCTCAGTTATCCGATCGCTGGAAGAACGGCCCCGAGCTCCTACACCTACCGAAAGAAGAATGGCCAGTCGAGAACGCGAAGCCCGATACGGAAGAAGTCGAAAGGGAATGCAGGAAGACGCGTGGCATAACTGCAGCGTGCATAATCAACGGTGAAAGATTCTCCAGTTGGAAAAGACTCGTGCAAGTTGCGGCATGGGTTCTCAGAATGAAGGCGAGATTCTTGGCAAAGATACGGTCGACAGACGACAGTGCAGCAGGAGGAGAGTCCCTGACACCGGAAGAACTCGAAAGGAGTCGGACAGTCTGGATCAAAGAAGCCCAAAAGAGTCTTGACGCCAGAGTGAAAGCCAAGGAGCTGAAAATGCTAAGCCCATTTACAGATAATGAAGGAATATTCAGGGTTGGCGGAAGAATCGATAATGCGTTGGTCTCTTACGAAACTCGGCACCCAGCTCTCCTGCCCTATGGTCACCGAATTTTCAGATTGACAATAGAAGAATTCCACCAGAAACGTCATACTGGCGTAGCAACCACAGTGGCAAAAGCCAGAAGAAAGTACTGGATCGTTCGAGCACACGATTTAGCCAAGACTATCAAGTCGAATTCTGTGACATGTCGTGCAGCAAATCCAAAGACAGAAACACAGATAATGGCGAACCTCCCACAACAGCGACTACAACCCCATTCCCCCCCATTCCACTACACGTCGTGTGACTACTTTGGACCACTGACTGTCAAAGTTGGACGAAACAAGACAACCAAACACTATGGTGTAATTTTCACGTGCTTAAATACCCGAGCTGTACACCTAGAAATTGCCACGGATTGCTCTGCAATGGAATTTATCCAGACGCTGCGAAGGTTCTTGTCAGTACGTGGGTCTCCAGCCGAAATCTTGAGCGACAACGGTACTCAGTTTGTAGGCGCTTTAACCGACCTGCGTCAGATGTTCCAAGGAGTTGACAAGAAGATACTCAAGGACTACTGTGCGGAACGAGGAGTGCAGTGGAAGTTTATTAACCCGGCGGCGCCACATCAGAACGGATGCGCAGAGGCATTGGTGAAAAGTAGCAAACTGGCCCTGAAGAAAGCAGTTGGTGAGCATGTACTTACTCCTTTCGAACTATATACGTGTTTACTGGAAGTGGCAAACCTGGTCAACCAAAGACCAATTGGACGACCACCGAATGACCCTCACGACGGCTCCTACCTATGCCCTAACGATATGCTATTGGGTAGATCATCCCCCAAAGTACCACAAGGCCCGTTTAAAGAAACGAGAAACCCCAGACGAAGAGTAGAGTTCGTGCAGAAGATCGTGGAGTCATTTTGGAGACGATGGACGAGAGACGTATTCCCGTTGCTTATGCCAAGGAGAAAGTGGAACGTAGAAAGGCGAAACGTGCGAGTCAATGACGTGGTAATTGTAGCTGATGGGAACGCAATACGAGGAAAGTGGATTGTCAGCCGCGTAGTCGAAGTTTATCCAGGAAAAGACGGAAAAGTTAGAAACCTCAAAGTAAAGACCGCGTCGGGAGAGTATTCAAGACCGGTGACCAATATTAATAACTGGCATTGATTTATGCATGATTAAGGGAAATTGATTGACACGTAATTTGACGCACATTATTAGTTATCGAGACAAAAGACTTTTAGTTTTACTGTGAAAGCACATGCTAACCTGTGTTGTAGCTAAACTGTTTAGCTATTCCATTTACTGCTAACCTGGAATGAAGTAATTGTAGATCGTGAAGACCCGGCAAAGAAGTAAGTGTCTTATCATTATGTTTAAAGACTAGATCGATAGCGAACAGACAACATTTGTTATTACATACTTATACTCATTATCCTTTACTATATTATTTACTAGATCGAATAAATTTAACATAATAAAATTACGATTTATACGATTCCGTGTCTCGCGTCACCCGTGTTGTTAACCTGAGAATCCATATATAATTTATGTGGCCCATCATGATCTTTGAATATAATTTGAAAATTCACGTGCATGAAAGAGTTTGTACAATATATTACTTTTGTACCGGTTTGTGCAGTTTTACTGCCATGGTTTTCATGCTCGTGGTTCGTGGCCAGGGTTAAGTTGTCTGACCATAGCATGCAAGTGTTAATTACAGTACTTAACAACATCATATTTCATGGTCATGAGATAACAAACTAAAAGTTTTAAGCTACAGCGTTCGTAATAATTTTCAAGCAAAAATCATGTTTTCAAACACACGCACTTTAACATAATGCTGTCTACATGAACGACACGGTCGACACATTTGTCGATCTGTGCGAGTGGCATATAGAGCATACACTGTTCAAACTCTGTAGTGTTATATTTCGGATTAAGGCCAATGAACCATGGGTGACATACGGTCATCAAATCATACATAAGGACGAATATTACTCTAAATTTTAGTATATTACTCATATTTTCTATGAAATTATTGAATGTATTACGTACAGCTACGCTACGCATTATATTCAATATCCACATTGAGGCCCCGTCCACACGTATCCGGATTCGTTTGTATCCGCAAACATTTGTTGCGAATTCCTGAAAAAGTTATGCGTCCACACGTATCTGGGTTCGTTGCGTTTTCGACCGTCCACACGTATCCGCGAAAACGATACGAATACGCTAGAATCGCTTACAGAGCATACGCTATCGAACTCAGCTTTGTGTTATTAGCGTGGGTGTATCTCAAATTTCATCAAATTACGTCATTGTTTTCAGAAAGTTGCGGTTACAGTGCGTCCACACGTATCCGCATACAGTACGTTTTCAATGGTTTCCACTCTGGAGATAGCCTGAGCCACAGACGAATATGTAGCTCAGGCTACTCTGGAGATAGACTTTGTCAATAACGATGGAATTTTCAAGGAAGTATTTTGCGGGAAAGTGAGGAATTTTCGATTAAACTACTCTCTCGACTTCGTCGCTCGACCAAACTAGTTGAGGTCGACTTGGAGCAAGTCTACTCTGGAGACCGTTTTCAAAAAGGTGCGGTTACGTCTAAACGATGTACCTGTAAGAAATTATATCAGTTTGAAAACGGATGAATATTTTACTTTGTGTGCTCACGAAGATGCTGCATATTGTAATATACTTATTCGAGTTATAATGTCCTTGCGATTGTACTAACCATTTTATTTGATATTTAGTGCTTATTATCAATATAAGAAGACATAATAGGGCCATTTATACGGAAGAAAATAAGTCGCGTCTATATAAGACGCGAACACAGTCGTATAAATGGACCTTCGCTCGAAACGACGAAGTTTTTATTGTATTTTTCAGGTAGTTTTACAGTCTACCCATCCGCCGAATCTTCGTTATACTCGTTCTGAACCAGGGCATTTTTTAAGAAATCGTTAGTGCGGGGGGCATCATCGAAAGGGGACGTTACAAGTATGTGTGTATTACAGGTGTGGGAAGCTGAAGGGGGTCTGAGGGTCCTCCCAGCAGAAATGTTTTGTAGTCTTGAGTCTCTGTGGCTTGATTTCCTGCATTTTCAGAGACAATTTTTGATATATCCCACTAAACGGAGCCATGTTTTGCTAAACGTGAGAATACCATAACTTTCCTCTAAACTCAGTTTTTTCTCTTTTTTATATTATGGACAAAAGTGACCTTCACTGGGGGGGGGGGGGGATAGCTTACTGGTGGGGCCAACATGACCGCTGGGGGGGGCTTTGTCCCCTCAAATGCATTAGTTAAAAAAGGCCCTGTTCTGAACGCGCTCGAAATTCTAATAGTCGCGACCTATTGTGAACCACTCTGAACCCTTGTTCTTATTTAAGTCGCGATTTACTAGAATTTGACCATTTATACGAGTGCGTTCGCGTCTTATGTAAGTCGCGACTTATTTTCTCCCGTACAAATGGCCCTATTTTGTCTCGTATAAATGGCCCTAATAAGATATATGTAATGGACAGCACGGTCAGCAGTGAGTACTTATTGAGACCTTTTCTATCCAACTTCACTTACACAGTTATAGCTACTTATAATCAGAAAAGCATCATGGACATCATGCAGTTATATCATGAAAATGCTTTGTTATTGGCTTATCCTGTCTGTTAAGCTTTCAAGTCTTAACCTATTTAGTGATTTTGGTAAAAGACATCAAGGTTTCTGCATCTTAGACAAGTTTTCTGGTAGTGGTAATGAACAAATAGCGTGCTTTCACCTGATGTTTATTTTCTTGGTAACACCGTAAGAGAGCTTAAATATATTTTTCAAGATCCATCTCGATTTGAAACTTAATTCGACGTTGTCAGAATCGACCAATATGTGCATGGCCCCTCATGACCCTTGAATATAATTTCTATATTCGCGAGCGTGAAAGCGTTTTATATTACTCTTGCCGGTTTGTAAACGTTTGTAAACATCTACTTGCGCATTTTTACTTCCCTTGCCAGCATCTACGATTTTCTACGTTTTATGGTCTACGCTTGTCCGTGTTTACGTTTTCCGCGCCATTAACATCCGCACCATTGATTTGAGTGCTTATCAGATCAAAACTTCCTCGCTCGTGGGCCGTGGCTCGTGGCCAGGGTCGACTTGGCATATCCCCAGTAAGTACCTACCTAATATGAACGCATTTTGTGATTGGCTTTCTGAAACAAAAGTTATCAGTGTTTATGACTCGTTCTTTTGAAAGATAATTTCTATAGTTTGTTGTCTTCTATTGTCATAATCAACCAATCACAAAGCCTGTTCATATAGGATCGTGGCGACCCCCATATCCCACGTTAATCTTGGCGGCTTAAGTGATTCTATTTTTTAATATGAAATTGCAGTCATTGTCTGAACCCCGCCAAACCCTGTCCAAATCATAGCATTCGTCGAAACGTTATAGTTCACAAGGTGCTATAAGTGGGAATATGTTTCTATATTATATGTGTTATTGTGAATATGAAAATATCGAACGCGTTTTATCGTTCCTGCGCAGTGCGTTTATATAGGTGCCCTCTATAAAAGCGCCTTGTTCTTGCGTGTCTATAGCTATCCAGCACCAAAACTTGCGCTTTTCCTTAGCTTACTTTGAGAAGCGTTAATAAAACAAGTTATGTATATATGCTCTCACCAACGGAAGGTTCAAATCTTTCTTTCAATAATCAGTGGCGCCGGCAAGGGGGGGCCCCCCAATATTTTACAGAATGGGTTTCTAGATTCGTCCAAATCTGGTGACAAAGGGGGGGGTGACGGGGGTGTATAGAGAATGAACTGTGCTTCGTAAGTTTCTCTCCAAGTGCCTCCAAAACGCAGGAAATGCCATTTTAGACACCCAAAGGAGCATGCCCCGACCCCTGACCCCTTGGAAATTATTTGCCCCCCCAAAAATAAATCCTGGCGGCGCCACTGTCAATAATTGTTTTATGATACAATTCAATGAAATTAACTACATTTCTACCAAGCTAGGGATTAAAGTGAAAAGCTTTTTAGTAAAATATCAACTGACAGTGACCATAAACTCCATGCACTGCTGCCGCCAAGACACCAGGCAAAGTATAATTTAAGACACAAACGCATCTATGATCTTCCAATGACTAATACCAACCGTTTTAGGAACACTTTTGTACCATCCATGCTATACTGTAATAATTGAGTTGACGTACCTCGTTGTTAACATATATAATGTTTAAAGTTGCATACTATTGTAAAAATCTACGCTATTCAGCCAGTATGGCTGCAAAGTAGCTTTTAATAAAATATCTATCTATCTATCTAATACACCATAAATTAGCGTGATATGTTTGTAGGCTGTTATTCATCGCAATATAGCATCGTATTTCAGGGTATAAGTCGTTTTATATATCAAATATCATACCTGAAATATTTTACCTAAGGCTATAGGTTAATCATAATTGGATGTAAACAGAAAACCTAATTCCAATGTAATGATTTCTATTGTTTGCGGTAACCACTGCGTATTTTAATAAAATAAAATACAATTGAGACTCGAAAAATTTCATTTTTATAATTCTACGTTTCGATTTATCTTCAGTCATCTTCAGGAAATATGAAACTACTAAAATTTTACAAGTTATATAAACACGAATACTGAGAACACGGGGCCCGCGTCGCAGAATATTAAGGTAAGATATGGGTTTTGCTTCTTTGTGGTTTATGTATTTCATTTTAGATCGTGCCCTATAGTACTATGATAGACTTTGCGTTAGTTAATTTAATTAGCTTCCTTGCTGGCGTCTAGTGACGATCGGCATACTAAAATATTATCAAACAATAGCCGTTTTTATCATTTGTATACTAAATACGTACGCATTACCATCTGGCCAACGCATTGTCTAGTGTAATCCGACGAACAATCAGACGAATAATTTGTCTTTGTTATGCGACTTTAGTATGAAAATGGGTACTAGGCACACAGGCTGGTACGCCTAAATTCGTCCAGGCGGCAATGCGTCTTTAGTATAAAAACACCCAATATATTCATCACAGATCACTAGCCGCGCAAGTCAGCCTGTGCGTGGTGGCTGAAATCTATATTTGCGCGCTTATCGTGTAGTATAACTGACAAAGAAATTCCATTGTCAATTCTGTGCGCATGCTTTAGAAACTCTAGTAATAGAATTGTATTTCATTGTGTAGCGTTGTATTACTCAAGACCTGTATTTAATGTGACTTTGTAGTTTTAATGGAAAAATGGTCGCATTGTATTAGAATGGTCGCATTATATTGATTTTTTTCCGTCCGATTATTTTATCGCCCATTTATATAATAACCACTCAAAAAAATAGGTACGCTATGCGTACATGTATCTGTTCATGCGTATTTGCATAATTGTATAATTTAATAAAGTAATTATTTGAGTTATAACTTATTTTCCATGGGTCAATTAATACAAGAGGCTAGGTCGATTAGTGCATGAACTTTAATATTGCTCCTAAACAATTGCGCATAGAGGGAGGAGGGCCTATAGCCCATGGGAGCAATTTTTTAAACAATTGCGAAACGTTCAGATTTTAATCTATTATACTTGGGAATAAAGGTTGTAGTAAACAGCAGTATTTACACACCACTTATAAATATTACATACCACCTAGTCCCCCTATAGCCACAGCAGTTTGGGAGAGAAATGCCAAATTGTGCCTATATCTTTTTACCAATCAAATATCAAAAGTAAACTTAGTATGAGGTGATGTTGACTATGGAAATGAGAAACAACGACCATGAACTATTGTCGATTTGACCCAAATAGTGTTGAGACAATTATATAATAATATTTTAACACTTTTATGAGTGAACTTTATCGAAATAGAAGCTCGAATAATGCAGGATATTCGTGCAATATTTAAAAAGGCTCACCTTATTTCCTGATTCAAATGACATTGATATATAGCAGGTCCAGTCAAGTCGATACTTTGTGTAAATTGGCGATTCATTTCCACAGTTTAAAATGTTATTAAAAGACTTCCAATACTTACAAAATACTCCCTCGACTTTTGCCATGCTCAAAAGAGTACAGAAAATAAAAATATCGTTGGTTTGATGTATAATTTTCTGCGTAAAATTAAAATATTTACTCATGATTGCAATTCTCGCACTTCTGTAGTCCGGCATCTTGAAATAATCAATATCAATCCAGTTATACATCGAGATCAAAGAGTAACAATATAATTACGTCATCTTAAGCTAGCTGTCACTAATTGGTCAAACGAGTTGTAAACTAATCGCTGATTGGCTGATATAAGCTCGTCGCTGAATGGGTAAACTAATCGCTGATTGGCTGATATAAGCTCGTCGCTGAATGGCTACAAGCTAACACACTCGCACGATCGCAATATATCTGCATTAGCAGATACAATAAAGCGAATGCTTCGCAGGCTAGAGCTTACCTGCAGTTTAGCGCTCAAAGGTATGATTGCATATCCTGACGAACATATTTATCCCTTGTCTAACCATCTGTGTATGTGTTTGTCAGCGTTTCCACTTGGAAGGAAATTTCCTTCCAGAAGGATATTTTGGCCTTAGGGAGGAAATTTGGAAGGAAATAGTATTTGGGAGGAAATTTTGTTATCAGGAAAGAAATAAGAAGGAAATTATCTTATTTCTTATAAAACCTGAGAAAAGGGCAATTTCCAAGCAAATTCGCTTCAGAACATGCTGTCTTGCCGCATAGCAAATCTGAAAATTTTCTGGGGGAGGACCCCCAGAGCCTTTATAAAAGTAATTAATGCTAAGAAAATTTTATCACAGCTACTACTTCATTCTACTTCGGTAAATTTAGTCCCCTCTTTTGACAATCCCTCCCCTCAGGGCCGTAACGAGGGGGGTATTGGAGGGGGGGGGGGTGGTTCACTCCCACAACTTTTTGAGAATTGCTATATTCGGAAAATAACTGAAACATAAAATAACAAAATTTGAATCACTGAAGAGTGATATAGTACTCTATGAGATTCGTATTCAGAAAATTGAGTCCTATTCAGAAGTGCTAAGTTTCGGTCCAAAGTTACAAAAGCGACTGAATTGTTTGTTTATTGAGATCATTTCGGCATTGGAATGTGTCACAAATACGAACTTCATTTTCCGAATTAAAATTACTAATCATTGATTTATTTAATCGGAAATACTGAAATTACGGTCCAAAGCAATTATAGCGATATAAACTTAAAATTGAAAACTTAACTGTTTGAACTGAACGAAAAATCCCTTTCAACCGTTCTGCAGCCATTTAACTGCCCAACGAAAAGTGATGTTGATCATGAGCTTATAAAACTCTTTCCAACGCGATCATTCTGATTCAGTTTTGTTGCAAAGTCTGATATTTTTGTCAAAGATGACAAAATAGTTTAGCATAAAAATCTTAATAGATGCTGCAGCAGAATCAGAGACGAAATTATAAAAATCACATTTACTTTGTGAGGCCATGAGGCATAAACGTTCCTACTACTGTCGCCAAAATGAAAAAGAAACATAGTCAAGGTCGGAAACACATAACACGCTCCAATTTTTTTATATAGACTTTGAAATATGCAGTCTAAATTGTGTATTTTACGATGGTTATAACTTAACTCTGAATGCTATAAAACGTTCACCCAGAAAATACCATTTCAGGGACCCGAAATTTTACAATTTTCTTGCCCTTCGGCAAGGGGCAGGATCATCTTAGTTAGAGGTCTGTATGCGTATTGCCTTATTGTGAAACTGACATTTTTTATACGTACGCTATGTTAACTGAGGGTTCGGTAATCACTTGTAAACTAATGATTTTGAACATCCGTATAAAATACATTCGGAACAATGCAATTCGGAATTAATTTAGAGATCCATTCGGAAATTTCTCATCTGCACCCCCCCAATCATCAGGGGTTAGCTACGGCCCTGCCTCCCCTGCAACCTCCATAATTCATTAACGCGAGAAATGGACCATTCAAGATAAATTGATATAATGTGCTTTTAAACTACCTAAAACTCGTTAATTCTATTCAAAATCCACAAGAAAAAGTGGAAGGAATTTAAATTTTGGAAGGAAATTTTGTCAAAAAGAAGGAAATTTTGAGCAGCTGGGAAGGAAATTATTTTTGGACAGTGGAAGCACTGGTGTTTGCTTATTCAACTTTTCTTGTACATTGTACAAGTTTAACTCAGATCATATAAAACAGATATAGTTTTCATTGATTCATTCTATATTAAGATATCTTTGATTTTCAATTGCCAACCGGTCCATCGCTTAAAAGTCGAGTCAGGACATGATTTCTTTCAGTATGAGGCGAAGTGGCTATTTAAAAAGGTACTGTATTTAATACACACTCTGACCACAGCTCTGACACTCGTGTCTTGCATGCATCAACCACTCAAATGATACTGACAATAGATTGATTTTATAATCATTTTCTAATCAAATTCATTGTTCAAATGCAAAATGTCATCATTGCAAGGCATTTTTGGTGTCATACAGTATGAAACAGTCATTTGTCATAGAATAAATCAATCAGATGACAATCTAGTTTTTATAATTCATTTCATAAAGGTTCATACAACTGTTAATAATATACATGAGTTTAGCAGCACATGTGATAACATCATTGTGTATGTGCCCTATTGCCTAAAGGCATTGAATGTTACGTGCTGAGCGATTTGATGTGAATTAATAAAAATCGCCCTAATTTACAACTGATTGGGATAAATCCTGTAGGTGTATATTAAAAATTGACCTTTGGTCCTTATGTGATCCCCTCAACATGATGAATTATATATTTACTTATTATACTGTAGATTATAAATTACATATTGTATAACGAATAAAATCACATTGCTCAGCAGGTGACACTTGGGCTGTGTTGTATGGTCTCAGGTACTAGGAACACCTTGTCACAGCAACTCAGTGATGCATTATGCAAGGCAACATTAACCCACTAGCTTGCAATGTGCCCAGATGAGCCCTACTTTAGTATTTTACTCTGTCTAACGCCAGATATTTTACACGTCAGTGGTAGGGTACTGCCAGTTAATGGGCTAAAACTCAGCTAATTAGAACATGTGTTTACATCCAAGTAATATAGTCTGTGAAAAACTGTGTCATTCTTTGTCGACACCAAGCTGAGCAATCTAGATCTGGGTGTTGATACTGATTGGTCCCCTTTGTACTTAGCAGATTCTGATTGGCTGGACTCAAAAGTCAACAAAGTTTTTACCTTGATATTTTGTTTCCAGTTTCTGTAAACAAACCAGATATACTCATACAATTGCTAGTATTAAATTTAACTCCCTTTTGTGTGCTATATGTTCAATCAGCTATCACATTTAACCGCAAGATATTGAAAACATCTCTGTATCAAAAGTATAATTATTAGAAGCATTTAGAATCTTTCAACAAATCCAGAGTGTCAGGAAAATGTATTTTGTATTTTGAACAGTTGATCAAGTTCCAAAGTTCATTGATTGTTAAGCAAAACCGATCAGAATCGGCTAAGTTAAAAGTGGACCAATTACTGTGAATCAACTACCCAGATATCGGTAGCTCACCTGTGGGTCGACAAGGAATGGCACAAGTGTATAAAGTCTGTACACAGTTTACCAGTCTCCTATCTTTTGCTGACACATTATAGTGAGGTAATGATACTTTCTGCCTTAACGATGTATATATATTATTAAATTAAATTTCAATGGCCATATCTAAATTTCTACTGATTCAAGTATTAACAGAACTTTTCCTATTGAGTAAGACTACTTGTAGCCTTTTCACTAACAAGCTGTTGAATCAACTGCAAAACTGCACAGTTGATTTAGAGTGACCATTTTTGGGATCTCTAAAGTAAAACTAATTTTGGCCTATTAATTATGGCCTATTTGGCCATAACAGCCAAGTCTTTTTTAGAGTATTCCAAAATAGTTTGTTGACCCATTAAGCTGTACGGACCTGTTACTCGGCACACACTCACACATACATAAAATTACGTTTAATAGAAAAATAATAAAATACAAAATTTAAACCTATATTCACTCGTTGAACGTTCGTTGTTCGTATCTCCTCGTGTTCGTTTTATACTATCTTTACCCCCCCTGGTTCTGTCCAATATCTAGCCTGCGCACAGGTGGACTCCTCAAATTCGGGTCACACTCCCCTAAAAATATGAATGTTTTCTTGAATATTTTTACCCTATAAACTTCAACTTTAACTAACTGTTCGAATGTTCACAACTTTAATATTATCAGTCATACTCATTGTCTTGTTGTGAACATTCCTGATCTTTTGTTTAGCATCTTTCGCAGCTTGTCTTGGTGGTCTCTCCCGTTTCTCTTCAATTTGTTGTGTTGGAATTCCCGGTTTCTCAACTTCTCTGGTTCGTGGTTCCAGAGGCCAACTAATTGAGTGGGTCGTTCAATTTCGTGACCCTTATGCAAAAGAACAACTCCCCGCACAACCCCGTCCTTTCCAACGATACGTCGCAATACTTTGCCTTTCTTCCAAAGTCCACGGTTCTTTTCCTTAAAGAACACTTTACATGTACGGCAGTCGTTTATCGCTTTCTTTACTAATGATCGCAAACGGGCAATCCACCATTCCTCTCGAATAGCATCCATTGTACCAGCTACTCCCAAATGCAATGACTGTTCGTGAATGTGAAGAATAAGTTTCTCGACAAACAATCCCTTTTCCAGATAAATTGGTGAATAACCTCGAATTCTTCCAACACATTTTAGGATCATTGTTTTCTCGTGCATCTCTAGTCTCCAACCGCTACTCTCTGTATCTTCAGGAATGTTTCGTTGTACGTTCCTTATCCAGATGTCTCTGGAGCGTATTATCTCGTCGGAGTTAATGGACCGTTTATCTTCTCTGTTCTCATCTTCTTGGCTCGACTGTTATGGACAAATCGTAATGCCCAAGCGGTAATTCTTTGAGTGTTCCAATAAGGTTTACGCCTTAACAAGAGATCCCATTCGTCTGGTTGGTTTTCATCCGTAAATGCAACTATTTCCTTGATCGGTTTCTCTTCATTTGTCACTGATGACGTGTGCTGCAACATCGGCTGGGGAGGCCAATCAAGTTTGTTTGGCAGCCATTCCGGACCATCGTAGCAACCTTTACTTTCCATTTGTCTGAGCGTAGCTCCTCGACTTCCCGCGTCTGCGACATTCTTTCCTGACGGCACGTACTTCCATTGAATGCCAATTTCCTCCGTTATTTCGGCAATCTTTCTCACTCTGTTTGCAACAAACACCTTCCAAGCTTTCCCGGGACTTGAAATCCAGTAAAGCGCGACCAGGTTGCCCATCCAGACGGTAATTGATCTGATGCGTAGTCTCTTTAAAGCATTGACAAGATTTCTCGCCATATTCGCTGCCATCTGGCCACTTATCAATTCCAACCGTGCGATCGATGTGTTGCGCTTAGAGTTCGGGATTTTGACGTAAGAAACCCTTTCACTCTTCCCGTATCGTGTTCAACAACGGCGATGGTCATCGCGGAACAAGCCAAATTGCTCGGGTCAGCAAAGAGATGCAAGTGAACGGCCTTCACTTTCCTGCATTCTCGAATCACACTCCTCGGTATTCGTACGTTGCGAAGTTGTCTAGTCCATTTTAACCAATCTTTGGCTAGTAACGTAGACACTTCTGAATCCCAGCTTTGATTTTCATCACACGCTTCACGATAGATGCGTTTACCTTAGTAGTAGTAGTAGTAAAACTTTATTTCAAGAGGGAAACGTATTAACCATAATAGTTATCTAACATACGGCCCTCACAATATTACAATATTTACAAACATAACAGAATGATATTACTATTATTTACATGTGAGAAAAATGATAATTAGAGTTAGCTGATTAGTAATTAATACATCTACAATTTAGTAAATATTTACAATCGTTACAAAATAGGTCTTCAAGATGGTTAGTAAAGTTAAGCTTATTAAGAAAGATTGCACGAAGTTTGTGTTTGGCATTAGTTATTAAAGTAAAAGCGTCTGAGGAACATGAGATAGCAAGTTGTTTACATTCGACATCCAAGGCGTTAAAAAGAATTGAAGCACTGTGAAGAAATGTCCTCTTACCAGAGTCAGTACGGGAGAAAGGCAGTTTAAGGTCGTATGCACAAGCTCTAGTAAGAGCCCGTTGTCGAGTGGAAGATAAGAATTTAAACATTTGTTTAAATGAAGATGGAGAACTAGGGTTTATAAGGATGTTAAAGAGTAAAAGAAGCTTCCTAAATTTAACTAAATCGAAGATTGGAATTATTCTAATCTCGGAAAAAAGAATAACAGAAGGAGTAGAATAATCCGCATCTAGAATAATGCGTGCTGCACGTTTTTGCAATCGAAGAATTCTAAGTAAAAGTGTTTTGGAGCAGTTCCCCCATGTTACAGAACAGTAGATAATATTTGCCTGAATACAAGAGTTGTAGAAACGAAGAACACAATCTTTAGTTAGAAAAGGTTTAATCCTTCGCAACAAAGCAAGTCGACTATTAATACTTGAACACAAGTTGTCGATGTGTTTAGACCAAGTCAAATTGTTGTCAAGAGTCACACCGAGTACTTTAGCTTGCTTCACTTGTGTGAGTTCATTGCCATTTAGACTTACCGACAGACATCGGTCAGGAGTATTTCTTAGTTGTTGGATAGAATGGATGAGCATGGTTTTGGTTTTGGATGTATTAGCCACCATCCGGTTTTGTTGAGTCCAAGTTGCAAGATCCTGAGCAACAAGGTTAAGTTTTACATTTAGATCATGAACGGAAGAGCCTGTTGTGAGTATTGTGGTATCATCTGCGAACATTGTAGAATCTGAGTGTGAAAGTTGAGAAGGAAGATCATTGATGAATAAGATAAAAAGAAGGGGTCCAAGAATACTTCCTTGCGGAACACCAATCTTAACAGGGCACATATCAGACAATGTGTTTTTGAAATAGGTGCGTTGATACCGATCACTAAGATATGAAGTAAACCATTTCAACACCAATGAAGAACATCCGTACATTTTAAGTTTAAGAAGTAAGATTGGGTGATCAACAAGATCAAAAGCCTTTTTGAAGTCAATAAGAAGAAGTCCATTCAATTGTTTGTTATCAATATTAGTTAGAATTTTATCAGTAAGATTAGTGATTGCTAGTTCGCATGAGCGAGATGTCCTAAACCCAAATTGATTTTCAACAAGAAGACTGTGTTGAGTTAAAAAATTATAGAATGAAATGTGAACATGACGTTCAAGAATCTTAGAGATAATGGCCAAAACAGAGATAGGACGAAAGTTGGAGCAGTCAAATAGAGAACCCGATTTAAAAAGAGGAGATACCTTTGCAATTTTCCATAGGTCAGGAAAACTAGCCGAATTAATACTGAGATTATATATCTTCGTCAGGATAGGTGCAATAGCTGGAGCCGCTATTTTGAGAAAGTAGCCACCAATTCCATCCAAACCAGCGGCTTTAGAGACAGACAAATGACTAAGACAATCTAATACGAATTCCTCGGAAATCGGTGGGATAGTAAAGATGGTATTTGGAGAAATTTTAGAAGAAACAAAATTTGCGAGGTAATCCCAGTTGGAGTGATTAGTGAAGTCGTTAAACGAAACAGAGTTTACTATGTTAGTAAAATGATCATTAAACGAGTCAGCGATGTCTTTAGGATTAGTAATTGTCTTTCCATTAATAATCAAGTGGTTAGGAGAGTTAGAGGATTTAGAAGGAGCAATGTTGCGAATTATTTTCCAGAGATTTTTGGGATTATCAAGATTAGCATTAATAGAATCAGTATAGAATGAGCGTTTAGCGTCCACTAATGAGCGTTTACCTTCCACTACCGTTGGGGATATAATTCCAAGCGGATCGTAAATTCCTGCCAAATAACTCAAGATTGATTTCTTCGTAACTCGCTGTCCGTTATCTCTCTCAGGAACTTGGATCTCCAGTACGTCATCTCGTTCATGCCATGTCAAACCCAATATCTTTCCAGGATTGGGCATGTCCGCACTCTCAAGAGACTGAACATTCGACTCCCATTTATGTACAGGAAACTTCCCCTCCTCCATAATGGTCGTTGCCTCGTTAAATTCCTTCAATTCTTCAACACTGTCCCCGGTCTTCATTAAGTTATCGACATAGGTGTTCTCTTTAAGTGTCTGAAGAGTGTAGTAGTAGTAAAACTTTATTTAAACACGCTGACCATATCCACCTGAGCTGTTTTCCACAAGGGGCGTGTACAAAAATATATAAAGAACTATTTGATACTAGAAAGCTACTTACAAAGACCTAAATTAACCAAAGGAATATTATCTATTTACAAAATATGTTATGTTAGTTTCCAATATCGAAGGTGTGAGTGGCAATTTTATTCTTAAAACAAGGAAGATATTTGCTTTCCATTATTTCTTCTACATGAAACTTGTTTTCATGCTATTTGTGCGAGGTTGTGGTGAACAGAGGGAACTTGATATGCCACGAAGTTCATAGTTTGTTATCTCATTTTTATGGGTGAAAAGATCAGTTAGTGATTTGGGCCCCATTTTATTTAGTAGCTTAAACATAATGCGGTTAAAGCAATCGAGTGATCTGTATCATTGTTCATATTCATTATAATCCGTGCAGATCTATTGTGGAGGTTTTGGAGCCTTTTAGATTGTGTTTCCCCCAAAACATCCCATACTTCACAGCAATAATGGTCGAACGATAGAATTATATACTGAAAGTAGTGTATCTTTGTCAGTAAATTCCCTAAGACGACGCATTGCTGATATTCTAGCAGTGATTTTCTTACAAATGTTTTCAGTATTACCCTTCCAAGAAAGATGCTGATCAACTTTTACTCCAAGGATTTTACATTCATGCACTTGTTTAATTGATTTATTATCTATCACAATATTGGGTTGGGCATGTGAAATATTTTCTATCATCGACTTCGATCCAATTAATATGTATTCTGTTTTTGCAACATTAAGGCTTAAGGCTGATTTCCATTCAGTGCAAAATGTCGCGCGATCGACCTTTTGCGATCGTTTTCTTTTGAATTATGAGCACTCGACCGGGTCCGTTCCAGTCGAGGGCTCATAATTCAAAAGAAAACGATCGCAAAAAGTCGATCGCGCGACATTTTGCACTGAATGGAAGTCAGCCTTTAGCTTATTTGCAATTAACCATTGCTTAAGGCGTTCCAAATCCGAATTCATTGCATTTTCAAGATCAACAATTGATTTTCCGGTAGCCGTCAAGTTTGTGTCCTCAGCAAATAGTCGAGGTTTTGTTTGACTCAAACATCGAGGTAGATCATTCATATATAGTAGAAAGAGTAAAGGCCTTAAAATAGAACCTTGGGGCACCCCACATTGATTACCCTTTTTGACGAGATGATTACCCATTTACTTGGCATTCTTGGTTGCGATTTGTGAGGTATGATTTTAACAGGGAAAGACCAGTGTCCGTATACTGCTCTGGTGGCTGACCGTTATAAAGGTATTGCAAAGTGCCTCCAAGAAGAAAGGAGCTCGCTTCCGCGCCAAATGGTAATCGGGTGAATCTGAACTGTTCTTCCGTCCCGTCTAATAATTCGAACACGAATCGAAAGGCATCTCTATCTTCTGGTTTAAAACCGACTTGAAGGAATGCCTGTTGAGTGTCTCCGATCAGCAGATTTGGAGCCATTCGAGCTCTTATCACTATGTTCCACAGTAACGGTTGTAGCGGAGGACCCTTGTACATGCACTCATTAATACTTCGTGCCAGTGAGTTTGGTTTAGCACTGGCGCCAAACACCATTCGAACCTTTGTCGTTGTGGCAGATGACTTCACCACTGGCTTATGTGGCATATTGAATACGCGACTTCCAGTTGGTTTCTCCGGTATTTTCTCGATAATTCCTTTCTCGAGCTGTTCGGATACAATATTCTGGTATTCTGCTTTCAAACTGAGATCTTGGTTGAGTTTCTTTGTAACCGAGCGCAGTCGTTTCTTGCTCTATCTCTCATTTGTCTCTGTAAATTGGGCACCTGGTATCCATGGAACATTGACTTGGTACCGTCCTTCACTCTTTCGAACAATGGTCTCGTTGAATTCAGCATAAACATCCGATTGGTCATCTTCTCCCCGGTCTTCCACCTCAAGAACATCTAAACTATACAACATCTGGTAGTCACTCACGTCCCTGCAATACATGCACTCATCATTTGGAAGATCTCCACCATGTATGATCCAACCAAATGTTGTACCCTCGACGACTGGCTCTCCCAGTTTTTCCTTGTAGATCCCTCAATTTTAATTCGAGAGAAAATGTTATCTCCAATTATGAGATGTATTGGGTATTGACGATCAAGCTGCATGTAGAACCTTTTTTCACTAGTGTTATCAAATTCCTGCTTCCATTTGTTCATGTCTGGTCGCTTAATAGTGGTGAGGTTGGGCATTTTGTTCCCAGTGACTTGAATTTCCTCCATGGCAGGTCCATCGAGTGAGACTATTTCAACATTGAAAATAGGCATGGACTGTCTCTTCGACCCACTGACAGTGACGATATGACGTGTTTCATGGTGTAAGGGGTATAATTTCTATGCCCACAATGTCACGCCTTGTATATTCACAGGAATTATGGATGGTAATGTGGTATCTGAAAGGGTATACCCAGTTAGGATGGCACCGTTTTTCCCTTCACATAAACTTGTATGGTGTTTCCCTTTGCATTTGAAACAACTCCCCCGTGGCAATTACTTGCTCGATTGCCAGGTTGACTACGATTATAGCATAATTTGTTGTTCGCAAAGAACTTCCGGCGACTATCTAAATCCTTAACATCCACCCAACTGTCCGAGTAGTGCTCGCCTTTGCAAAAGACACATTTAGGGCTCTTCGGTTTTCCTCCACTGACTTTTCCAGCAAATCAGTTCCGTTCTCTTTTGGAAGACTCTTCGTTGTGCCTCAAATCACTCATGGTCTTGTTTCTTAGCAACCACTTTTGCAAGTTGTCAAGCAAATTCTTCAAACTCCAGTCCTCCCATTTCTCGTCAGTTCGCACCAGGTCAGGTTCAATATGCGAGAGCTTGTTTAAAGTTGTCATCGTGAAGGCTCTTAGCGGCTCATCCTCTCCCAAAGTTTGCAGAGCGACAAAACTTTTGCTTAACTTCTCGTAGAATTCTTGTACCTTCGTATAGTTAGTTCTCTTGAACGAACTAGCCCGATAATCTCCTCCCCAACTTGGTTGGTCTGTCATGCTGTTTCATATCCCTCGGTACTTGGTTTTAGATTTGCCAACGGGTCTCTCACCTTGTGGTTTACTAGTTCAAGCAAATATCCGAATTTCTCCTCATCTGAAATATGTTGTTTGTCGATTTGTGTTAGAAAATGTTTTCGAAACGAATCCAGTCCACAACAGTTCCCTTAAAAGGGGTATTTTCAACTTTGGTAATTTTGCACTCGTGGATTTTGCTTCCCTTTCAAGCTCCATACGTTTCTCGGTAATTTTCAACTCTGCTTGGAGTTTTTCTTGCCATAATTTTCGTTCCCGTTCATGTCTCTCTAAAATCATCCTCTCCTCTAGTTGTTAACAGTTTAGTCTCCCACTTTCGTCGCTCCTATTTTTCCTGTGTTTGACGCTCCCTTGCCTCTAAAAAGTCAGTAAGTCTTTCCTTATGTTGTAATAACCCTGAATATTTAGCATTGTCCTTTTCCCATTGACGCACAGTTTATCGATTTTAAACTCTTCTAGCTGTGAAATAAGCTCCGAAAGTTTGCTTGTAATCTTGGATGCTTGTTTAACCGTTGTTTTAATTTCCTTATCATCGTTCGCTCGAAGCAGCTCGTCTGCCCCCTCCAAATAGTACTCTAGCTTCGAAATTTCCTTTTGTATTGCAGTTTCCGTACGTTCGGTATCTTCTACTAAATTATTTACTTGTTCGTTGCCTTCGTCTACCATTATATTCGCTGTATTTGACTTCATTCTAGATTGAAAATGATAAACCAAAATGGCGCCAAAATATATACGTACTTCCCTGTCGATTTCGTTCGTTTTTCTTCCTAAATATCCTGGTCACGGCAGCAAATGTACCGACCAGTTACTCGGCACACACTCACACATACATAAAATTATGTTTAATAGAAAATAATAAAATAAAATACAAAATTTAAACCTATATTCACTCGTTCAACGTTCGTTGTTCGTATCTCCTCGTGTTCGTTTATACTATCTATATCCTCCCGGTTCTGTCCATCATCTACCCTGCGCACAGGTGGACTCCTCAAATTCGGGTCAAAGCTGCAATGCGCCTTATTGTACCCTACTTTATAATTTTACTCTGTATAATGCCAGACAGTTTTACTCGTCAAGGGGAAATTGTTTAACTTAATCAATGGGGTAATATCAGGAGACCTATTTCGCTTGTAAAATTATTTTTATAGTATCTGTTATTTATAGCAAATACTATTTAAAAAAAATGAAATTTCATTAAGTATAAGAACATCTAGATTCATGCAATATATTGTGTAAATAATATATTTTCAATTTTGCAGTTAGTGAAAAAGACGCTGGTCAAGGTTATTGTGGGCCACTGGAATTATCAAAGAAATACTGATACCCTTCCTCCTACTGTATGGATTGGCAAAGAAATAGTGGTAATCAATTTCAGTTTGCGAGATATAATCGATGTTGTGATTTGTCAGCTTGCAACAAGGTACCCAAAGATCACAGTAAGAACATCTATATTTTCCTGTTTTAAAGACATTTTATATATATTTGGCAAGAATGAGTCTCCAAATGTAGACCGGTGTGAACTGCATTATGTTTGATTGACCGTTATGATAAGCAATAGATCAAGAAATACCAAGAGTGCACAAGCGGAGTTGGCTGTCACAAATCCTCTTTTAGCCGTACATAATGCTTTTGCAGTATACTATCACATACAGTACAGCACCCTAACACCGTAGCATGTGCAGTACATGTACATATATTGCAATCATGCAATCATTGTTTTGTCTATCCAAGCCAAAGGCATTGTCTTCTAAATACAGTAACAGTATTATTTGTGACTGTCAATGCAACCTTTGTACTCTTCCTTGTGTGATCCAAGCTTCTTATTAATGGTTTGATCTAGACTTTGCTTAAATAAATTCCAAATATATTTGGGACCCTACCAAAACTTTGCAACTTTACAAGTCTGAATTTGTCCCGGCCCATGTACATGTAAATGTAGCCTTTACTCTTTAGTTTTATTATTATAAGTAGTAATATTAAATGGAAAGAGAACAGAAAGCTAACATTGAACTCAAAGTAGCAATGAATCTTGGATTGTTAGCCAAATTTGTTTATACATGTAGTTTGTATCAACTTTAAAATATGGAAATACATGATTTTTACCAAATTGGAAATATTGATTCAGTATTTTTGTGTTCCAGTATAATGTAGATTTGACCTATTTCATAATAGGTTAAATCTACGTCTTAAGTTTTGACCTATTTGTTTAGTTGAAACAACTGTGTGTAACCAATGAAAATGGGTTATCTTAGACTCATGGCCTTAACCGTTATTTATCGGTTGTTATAACTAATAATTATAGGTTGAACCTGTATTGACGAAATCTTATTGGTTAAATCAACAAAATATTATTTGTTAAATTGATCAAATATTTATATATTAAACGATCTATATATTTTAGGTAAAATTTTCCCATGTTTCTTATTTTTTTTAATTAAAAAGAGTAATGATATATTTATATTTTGTAAATTTTTAAAATATTATATTTAATTATAAAATAAATAATAAAATATATATAAAGTTAAAGTACTTACTTGAATTTTTTTTTTTTTTTATTTAATTTTTTTTATTCAACAAGTTATTTAATAATTTTATTTTTCAGTGGTCTAGTTGTCCTAGACCAACTGAAACAACCTATTTTTTGGTTGTTTTAACCTATCAGTTTTTACACTGCAAAATTTGATAAATTTAATATCATTGTTTCAGAAAGAGAACTTGGTTTCTCCATGACCTGGACGTCTACAACTTCATTAGTTGTTTTTTTTCAATTTAAAGAAAAGAACATGTTTGTTGAGAAGCTTTTGAAAATTCCAGTCAAATGGATTTTAGTCGAATGGATTTTTATTTATTTTATTATCGAGAGCGGGCGGAATCCTAGGCTTTCCTGCAATCTGATTGGTTGCAGCAGCGGGCGGAATTTTACGATATTTTGACCGCGGTCCGGAATCCTAGACAAAATTGAAAGTTTGTTTACTTTCCCTACTTTTTCAAAGTTTTATTCACGAAATATTATAATTTTAAAAATTTATGAATAAATTTGTGATTCTTAAAACTTTTTAATCTGATTGTTTCGTGCGACAAAACAATTTAATGACGAAATCGAATATTTCTTCTTTTCGCATGCACCTTTGGCTTTGTCAACTTGACAAAAAAATAAATACGTTATTTACCGTTTTTGTCGGTCCGGATAGAAAAATATTTTCCCTCGGTCTCAAAAACGGCCCTCGGCCTTCGGCCTCTGGCCGTTTTTGAGACCTCGGGAAAATATTTTTCTATCCGGACCGACTAAAACGGTAAATAACGTATATTTATTTATAGTAGAATATTATCATTCAGGTGATAATAAAGGCAACTGTAGTATTGCGGTTTACCCCTAAATGGCTAAATTCAACCATGATCAGGGCCTTTTTTAAGAAATCGTTAGTGGGGGGGCCATCATCGAAAGGGGACGTAACAAGTAGGTGGTGTATTACAGGTGTGGGAAGGTGAAGGGGGGTCTGGGGGGAGTTTGTATTCTTGTCCCCCCGAAAATATTTGTATTCTTGAGTCGCTGTGGCTTGATTTCCTGCATTTTCAGAGACAATTTTTTATATATCCCATCTAAACGGAGCCAGGTTTTGTTGTGAGAATACCATAACTTTCCTTTAAACTCAGTTTTTTCTCCTTTAATTATCCTTTCTTATTTCCTTGAGAAATATATCTTATATTGAAGTACTGCATGTACGGACGAAAATGTGAGAATTTTAATCAAAAAATGAGCATGTCAAAAATAGAAATCAGACAGGATCCCATGGCAGATCTGACGTTAACTAAGAAAGCTCTAACAATATAACTTGAACAGCTTGGGTTTGTTGGGCGTACACAAGTTCCAGAATTTGACAAGTGTCGTGAAAACAGCAAGATCGGCCCTTCCCGCATCCAATTAGCGTTGCCTTTTAGTAAACTACTTTTTCTGCACAAGAATTCCAATAAGCGATGCTGTGCAGAAATTAATTACACTGAAGGTCACTTGCAAGATACATTAGCCATTTTTATGACGTAGTTTAATTTTATGATCTAAATACTCCCATTTCGTTTTTGGAATTACATTGTCTCGCGGGAGAGTTTCGAAATACAATCCCGCATTGTAGAATACAGTCAAAAGAAGCATTTTGGGTCAACACTATTGCTGTATACAAGGGTAGAATAATTTTCACAGATCCCGACAAACACAGAATTACGTCCTGATCATTTGCCAGTAGCATGGAGGTATTTGCGGGTGAGTTCAACCACTCTTTTAAATCAAGATGGACCTACAGTTTCCTGTCAGTTTTATCAACTAACTGGGGTCTCTGTTGAGTTTGATCGTGTAATATATGTTCACTTTGCAATTCCTGGACAGTATGGATCAAAATATCCTCCACTCTAGTTCACACTACCCAACAAGTCAGTGTTATTGGAAAATTGTAAATATAACCTTTTATGTGTACGACAAGCACGAAAAATACCAAAGATACAAGCAATGTTTCCTTGATTAAGCAATTCTTCATGTTGAATCATGTCTGAATGTTTTTCGTGGTAACGAAACTGTGATTCGAAACTCATACGACAAGTCACCAAAATCGGTTAATGGTTCTGAAGGAAACGTCCCTGGAAAATCCGTAGTCTAAGAAATCTCTAAAAAGGACAACTAACTGGTCAGCTATCTGCTACTAACCCTAACTAACTCAAAGTCGTCGCATACAGTGCCTGATCGGGCAGCAAGCTTTATCGACGTACTTGATACCAAGCCACTGCCAGCAGGTAATGGAGCACGAGAGGAAATACGTTCATTGCGTGACTGAGTTGTGTCGTATAGTACAGCGTTGAGACACTTCTCCTGTCTTCAGGCTGAGTATAGTAGATTAAAACGAAGAAAAGGAATTAGCAGCACACTTTTTTCCTTGAAGAATACAATTTCGAGGCAGATGAAGAAGACGAGGCAAATTCAATCGCAACCGGTGAAGTAATGGGCGAAGTTTGTAACCCGAAGAAATATTTGATGGACGTCTCCTCCTCGTTTGGTAGGACGGTGAAATTTAATAGTCGACTGATATTCTGAATTTAACGTTCCAAGCTGTAAGTACATGATTTCGTAACATCTTATACATTACATATGCAGTCCAGATTTTGATTGATTTCAATGCGCTTAAACGGTATTTTCAAATTTTCTATGCAGAGAAAAGTTACACAAACAAACATAGGACAAATCAAAGAGAAAATTATGTTCCGTGGCTGAAATTTAGAGAACGATTATTCGATTTAGAGGCATATACTGTTGTTGGACTCTATGAATTGTATCCTGCTATAGTAGAAGGTGTTTCTGTTTAAAATATTCGAACGAAAATTTATATACATTTTTTAGACCTAGCCAGGAGCAGTTGCGAAAAATGCAACTTAAGCCATCCACCAAGAATTGAACTTGCAGCCCTGCGATTCCGGTGCAACACTCTAACCAACTGAGCTACAGAGTCTAGTTGCTAAGCATTAACCGCAAGTTCGGTATATATGATGCAAGTGATGCCAGTATTAGGTTTGGGTAAATATCAAGATTTTCTTCTCGGCCTTTCGTTCGATAGGACTAATAGTAGAAGGTGTTTGTAGATGGAATACTCGAACGAAAATTCATATACATTTTTAGACCTGGCCATGAGCAGTTGCGAAAAATGCAACTTAGGCCCTCTGGCAAGAATTGAACATGCGGTGCTGCGATTCCGGTCCATCACTGTAACCAACTAAGCTGCAGAGTCCATTTGCTGAGCATTATCTGCAAGTTCGGTTTCTATGATGGGAGTGATGACCGTATTAGGTATGGGTAAATAGGACGATCACGGCATCTCGTTATTTTCTCACGGCATCTCGTTTGATAGAACTAACAGTAGAAGGTGTTTGTAGATGGAATACTTGAACGAAACTAAATACTCCCATCTCTCTCATCAAATTTTCCGAACTTGCTGTTAATGCTCAGCAACTGGACTCTGTAGCTCAGTTGGTTAGAGCGCTGCACCGGAATCGCAGGGCGGCAGGTTCGATTCCTGGCAGAGGGCCTAAGATGCATTTTTCGCAACTGCTCCTTGCTACAATCTTGGCCAAAAGTTCGTAGAACGACGGACAGAATGCGCGATTGTCCCTACTATCGGGTTTTAACATGAAATTGTATGTCCCCCCGCGCCCCCATTCAATGTTGCTTTCTAGCATTCTTACTGGACGTAATAGTTTGTTTGTCCCAGATGCCAAGTCACTGAACATCAACATTGAATGGGGGGGGGGGGGGGCGAAAATGAAATGCACAGAAAATGACTCATCGTTCTACGGTTTTTGGCCAAGATTGTCTGAAAGTAAGATGTTTTCTGATTTTTACGCTAAAGACAATTATAAACAATATAGTTGAACTGTTGCACAAACTGCATCATGGTTGTCTTAAAAAAAGGCTATTTACAAAGATAGCGTGTTAATTTGATTTATACTTTTCAATACTGTCCGTCCAATTGATGGGATTGGTTACCATGCATGCAGAGGGTGGGAAACTTTTAACCCCTATACCTTAAGTTTTGACGCATGTGCATGGCCATCTATTTTTTATAGAAACTTTATGCTGGCTCATACACCTAAGTGATAAGAGTAAATACACTATATTTGAGCTAAAGGAAAGGTTTTGATCAGATAACTTCAATTACAATGCTCTCACTTAGCATGGCATATACACAGGGTTATGCATGCATGAATACATAGCTAAACCGCCAGGTTTGAATAAGTTAAACAAAGTCCATAAATATCGTCTATACACATTGTAGTGTATGACAATAGTTTAACTAAAACCTGTAAGAATGTACTTTTAGTGTCTATCAGAGTTGACAAGTTATTTGATACGGATATATACAAAGGTGAATGTCATGTAATGGGATATACAGTAATAACTATTGTCAGACAAATTTGCTGACACCACGGCAATATCGACAATACTCAGTGACAGTACTCACTGAAATTCTTTAAAATCTCGGCACTGAATCAGTGTGAAGAAAATATAATTGTTATAGATGTATCGGTGTTTCCAGCAAAATAATCTGAAAATGTTTCAAACGAGTAATATGGCTCTTATAGGACAAAATTCACATTTCTCACTGCTGACTGTATTAGAATAGACATAAATTTTCAATTAAGTATTGTGAGTTTGAGTGAGAAGTGTTGGTTTTGATATATAAGCTCAATTTTGTAAGGAATAACTCTAATTGAATAATAATATACCAAGTTATATTAAATGTTGATTTTGTCCACTGTTGAGGTAGAAATTCCACTTTTAGACTGAGTACTGTTACTTAGAAATGTGCATTGCTTGTATAATATGTAAACTGATACTGCATGCCAAATGTCATATACTGTTCTGGCGCGCGGGCCGTGGCCTTTTTACCAAACGTACGTATGGGTTGACAAGCCAAGTATCCTACATGAACCTCTTACAACATATATAATTATATATAATTTAGGCATTAGCACATTTTCAATATTGAAAGTTGAAAGGTTTCGTATTTGGTTTTTGCATTCATGGTCTTGGACTTGGGACATATATTTTTGCAATGTACATTAATTTCAACTTAAGTCTCGAGTTTTCTGTCAACAGAATCCCGCTATATTCAGATTTAAATTGTTCTGGGACAGTGAATTTACACGAAGTTGTTTCTTTATAAGCGGTAAACCTGTAGCTGGTTTATATACTTATACCCTGCCTTACTCGGTCAATATATATGTTCAATGTTTCAAGATTAACACGTGTATGTACCAGTTTAACAAACACTTTATTGTCGTGTCTAAATAGTCGCAGTTAAACTGTAAATATATGGACAAATGTGCATTTGGCAACGAAACGATTTTAGAATAAAATCGTAAACTTATATTTTTGAAAAGCCCGTTATAGCGCTTAGTCTAAACCTAAGGAATATTTCGTATATTGAGGAGTTTAGTTGCAGGGCCACCTTAAGTTAATTTTGAATCTAATCAATATACGAATTTCAAGAGTATTTTATATGATATCAGCGATTCTTTATATTAATGCACGGAAAATATAACGCGCCTTCAATGAATTTCAAGCATTCATAAAACAAAATATGAAATATGATTACATTCAGACAATCTTGGCCAAAAGTTCGTAGAACGACGGACAGAATGCGCGATTGTCCCTAATATCGGGTTTTAACATGAAATTGTATCTCCCCCCGCGCCCCCATTCAATGTTGCTTTCTAGCATTCTTACTGGACGTAATAGTTTGTTTGTCCCAGATGCCAAGTCACTGAACATCAACATTGAATGGGGGGGGGGGAGTGCATCACTAATGCACAGAAAATGACTCATCGTTCTACGGTTTTTGGCCAAGATTGTAGGTCTAAAAAATGTATATAAATTTTCGTTCGAATATTCCATCTATAAACACATTCTAATATTAGTCCTCGGGCTGAGGCATGGCGGATAACGGGATTTGAAGCTAACATTGGCCGGGATGACGAATTTTAGAACCCGGTAGAAGGCCTTCTAGCACGGATCGATGGGGAAAATTATGTGAAGTCTAGTTTGCCTACTACTTTTTTTCAGGGATTAGTAGAGTCACTAAATTACGTATCATGGAATTGCGACAATCACGTAAGCTGCAGATTTTGTCTCTTTCTCACTCTTAGGGGCTGTTTATATGGAAGCCGGGCTGGCTCGGTTAGCGGGCCAGCCCGCTTAGCGAGATCTCGCCGTGTAATTGATTTTATAGTAAAAACTACTGTGCGTTTATATGGACAAGCGGGCTGGCCTGGTTCCCGAGATCTCGCTTGAAAAGGGCGAGATCTCGCTTACCGGGATGAAAATTTCCCCATATAAACACTCACTAACCCCGCCAGCCCGGTTGCCGGGATGAAAGTTCAAAGAGACACCGCCGCCAATTTGTCTGCGAGCTATTTTTAAGAACTGTCAAAACAATGTCAAAGGTCAAAACAACAAAATCATCCCGCTTGCCAGGATGAAATTTTCTCATATAAACACAAGACAAATTCATCCCGCCTACCGGGGCTGGCCCGGTCAGCGAGCCAGTCCGGCTTTCATATAAACAGCCCCTAAGAAGGTAAACTTTGTGTATTTTTTAACATTATCAAAGTTTTAATACAATTTAGGACTGAATCGAGCACGACCGGGCTGCTCCGTCTATATTCAGTTGCGGTCGCCATTGGAGCCTGGGTATTAAGCTGTTTTGTGGCTCACGCTATCACGAACACACAGTATGCCCGTTCGCAGATTAAGCGGTGGGCATGAGCCTAGAGAAATCGAACGAGATAACGAAATTCATTGGTTGCCGTGATTTCAATGTCACCGAAGTTGTGATTTGTGCAGGACGTTCGCGTGGCAATACACGAAAAGCGACTGCGGATCGCAAAATGTATCGATTTCTTTAAATTATGTTTCAACGTATATTGATTTATAGAAATCATCTACTAAAGCTAAAATGGTTTTAAAATGTTATGGGCTTCTGTCTTATTAAGGATTGTTTGCCATTATATTTTCGCATTACGTTCGTTTTGACCACGCGGGGGGAGCGACCAATTCGATTCACGTCAATAAGCATGCACGTCCATGCCAAGAAAGTTGAATGCAGTTGAACTCGTCAACATAAGAATAATATCCCTGAATTCAAGAATTCGTAAAATGTGGCAAAAAAAACCAAGTCTAACACAGACACACCCATGCACACCGAACAGATTACTGGAAAACCATCTCACCTTGCTACAATAAATCACAAAAGCGTAAACGAGATTTGTAATATTCAAAACGTTAATAAATATTACCCTTTTCCAGTAATAATCTCAGATCGTTTACGATTCAGCAATTCGAATAGTAATCTCAATAAAATAGCTAGTCGTAAGAAATATTTGAATTGTATCAAAATTAAAACATGCAAATCATCAATTGCCAGCTTACTTCCATCTACTGCTTACTCTTTACTAACGCATGCCATATAATCAAGAAAATAGTCGAACTATCTGGTATTGCTGCTCTGAATAATCCCTTTTTGGTCAAAATTACAGAGTCCTGAATAAATTCAAACATTCCGGACGCTGCTGTAGCAATAAGTAATAAATTCAATGCTTATCGCCGTGATCGCCCCACACCAGGAGGCGAAGTCCTAGCTTACGTTAATAACTACATACCAACTACTCGCCTAACTAATCTAGAGGAGGATGGCTTTTACCAAAACTAACTAGGAACCTTAGGCCTCACAGTGCAATAGTGGTTGTTGGTGTGTATTACTAACAAGGAAAAACCAACGAAAATTAGAGAGATGTAAAGCAGAAAATCAAAGCTAGGCAAAGTGCGTTTATAACTGGAGATGTACTGTACTAAGGTACAAGCAATTATGGTACAAAGTTGCCATGCATATATCTAAGGCGAAAGCAAGAAATTGCCACCTAAAAGCAGAAGGTGCTCGCAAATTGAACACGTCGATCTGGTACAAAACTATTTTTGAACTTGCTGCGGCCAATGATTGCAATTTTCAACCTCCAATGGATGGTGCAGCAGACGTAGCGGAACGCGTCCAACGAAGCTTTGTCAAGCCTTGGTAGGATCCTATTCCAACCTAAATTCCGGATGTTGGAGAAATTGGATCACTGCTAACGGTTGTAGCCGCTTGCCACCATCTATCGGACAAATCAGCAGTGGCGGAAATTTTGGTGGGGTGGGGGACCACGAATACTTCTAAGAAAACTCGCTGAAATGGACGTGTCGAAGTGCTTTTGGCTATGGACGCGGAGCTTTCAAGACGCGAGGAATCAACAAGTGAATCTGGTAGGTGTCCTGTCAACCACAAGATCATGCCCTTCAGGAGACCTCCATGGCTATGTGATATTTTAATGCCAGTCTATATTACTGACCTTGAAGATGGCATCGCTAGCCATTTAGATATTAACGCGTACAAATTTGCCGACGATTGCACTCAAGATGAAGTGATTCCTTATGGTTCTACCAGTCACATGCAAGAAGCACTTGACACAATGAATACCTGAGCATTTAGAAACAAGATGAAACTTAAGGTCAAGATGACCTAATGCACGTGAATCTACTTTAAAGATGCAATTCCTGAGCCACCACCACTTATGATTGGTAGTAATAAGATAGAAATAGTGAACTCGTTGAAGTTGCTGGGTGTCTGGATTAAAGATGACCTTAAATGGAATTCTCACATAGAAGAAACTTTTTTTTGCCTAATTTACAGAATAAAGTGGGCTTAACTTGCTACGAAACAAAAATAAGACATATATTGGAACACGCGGCACCTATATGCATGATGGGGTCTACCACCGTACCTAATTGACGAGCAGAAGAATATCCAGGCTAGAAGTATGAGAATTCCGTGGTTGCCCAGTGATTCCCTTCAGACTCTCAAACAGCGTCGGGCACTTACGAGTACAAAAAGATATGTAGCGATGGATCGCATCCATGCAGGAAATATATCACTAACTTAGTAATAAATAATTATGACCTAAGAACGTCAAAAATCCTCCCACAAGTATTCTCTAATACTAAAAGATACCAACTGTCGTTTATCCCTTGCGCAAACTCATTATTATAAACAATATTCATCAATGAAATATAGTTGTAAATCCATTGTATTTTTACACTAAAGATGAATAAATTAAATATTATTATTATAACAATAACTTCGACGTATCGAGCAAAGGCACTTCGTCTGGATGTTAGTTACTCAGGAAGTTAGAGACGAAGAGTCTTCGCTCGAAACGTCGAAGTTCTTGTTATATTTCCCAGGTAGTTTGATCCTATAAAGCATTTAAGCATAATTTCTGTGTAATTTCTATATCATGTGCATAGAGTGTCGGTTTTTTGGATCCTACCGTTACTATGTTCCGTCTTCAGGACAGTATGAACTTCATGAAAGTCATTCCTGCAATCTGACTTGTAAACATTTGAGATCATGTGTTGACATTCATTGGTAATATGATCAATGTGCTATTTACGATAATGTATTACATGAAGTAACAAATATATGAAAGTGTTGATGTTATGACGTGTGTAGTGTATCACATGATGTGCTTTGTTCTAACGTCTTTGAGCGGGAGAGACTGTGATGGCGTGAATATGGCAATTTGTGTTGTCTTCATGTCATTGTTTTTACGTGGTTCCATCCTTCGTAGGTGGCTGTGACTGACTTAGGACATCATGTAAAGTCCCATGATAGTCGATCTGCCGTAATTCCTCAAAGAACCGAGGGGTTAATCATGAAAATAGCAGAGGTCACAGCTGGGAACCAGTTTAGGTTTATCAACGTGAGTAGGACCTTGTGAACATTTTTCAAAAAATCTAGACAGGCATTTTCATGAATTACATGCCTAAGTCTCCCGCCTAGGATACGTTTGGCTGTGTGATTTCGACCTCGAATTAGTCTTAGTATAATTTCTAAACATTTGAAGGGCGTGTGAGATCCATGTCGGATTTTACTGTGGTGTTTCCACTTTAAGGAAATTCCAAATTTCCCAGACAGAAATAGGAAATGATTTTGATAGGAAAGTTGGTGTTTTGTGCAATTTTTTCATGTTCAAATGCAGTGTAATCATCTGTTAGGAACTACCCTCGTTCTCTCTTGCCGTCGTTTGTGTAAAAATGACCAGTGGGGAACATAGTAACGGTAGGATCCAAAAAACCGACACTCTATACACATGATATAGAAATTACACAGAAATTATGAAACATATACTCTGTTGTGATTGACAATTATTTTAGCATCATTCCAAATTAGTTATGCAAAATCCGTTAGAATAAATGAAAATATTCTATGTGTGTTTGTATGTGTATATCTAATAATGTTATCGGAAAATTTTCCAATATCTCTTTAAATCTTTTGCTTAGATATTGATGAATGTTCATCATACCCTTGTGGTTCTAATGGTAGTCGCTCATGCAATAACGCCTTTGGTTCTTACAAGTGTATCTGTAAGAAAGGGTTCATTTTCAATGGAACGAGATGTGTGGGTATGTATTCCCGTATGTACTAGAAAATACATGCATGCAGCAACCCCTCGCCCTTTCTACCAACTATAGTTCAAAAATATTATTATCGTCATATTCGTGCACTTGAAATATCAGTTGTTAAACGTTTCGTAAGTTATATGCATGCGCAATCAGTGGTTGCCATGCTATATAACATAAAATTATAAATTTGTGCCCAAAATGGAAAAACTGAAAATATTCATACTTTGAAGTATAGAATTATACATTGCGTAAGCATTCACTATACGCTTCAAATTAAAGTAAAATTTAGCTTGCCACTTTTTGTAAAACGTTTCGAAATATGTTCGTGAAACTCCACTGCAAATCCCTTTCAGCTATAGACGAGAAACTGTTAAATATATTCATTACAAACGTTTTAGTTAGTTTATTTGAAATATTTTTTGCTCAATCCTCATTGTATGGTTATGAAGGACTGTTAAAAACACCATATATAAAACAAAAAACCCGGCTGAATTCCTGGAATGAACACTGTTCGTAACGCAATGCAGATAATAGTAAAATATTTTTCAGTTCAATGCAGGTTACCAAGATTCGCCATTATTACTGTAAAATTTTCAAGTTTGTTTTTCAAGTTTGTTTCGCACCCAGTGCGAAAATCAATTTCTCAATAAAATGCGCTCGAAAAACTTGTGAGTTTAGTGTAAACATTTGAGAGTCGCACTAAAAGAAATATGTCTTGAGTCCTTACCTGCTAATTTGTCATAAGAATTAAAACAAGACATGAAAATCAATTTAAGATTATTTTTATTAATAAGTTTAAAAATATAAATTCTTAACTCTAGTATTTGGATGCTTATTTTAAATTATGTTTTTATGTTTTTGCACCATTTCTCATCCAGTTTTTCCCGCTTCAATTTCAACTCACAAGCCCGCTCGCACCAGTCTTCAGCCGCATCACACACAGCTCGGCGGGCTATGAGAGCGTTTCTCCGCTCGGGTTTAAAGCGCCCAGGTTTTGTCATATCTATCTTCCATATATCAGTAATGGGAGTTAGCCCCTAAGCCCCATCTACTAATGCCTGAAAGAGTAGGTCTAATAGGCATAATTTCAACTATTAATAATCTCTAATATTTGTCTTCAAATGGTTTTTGGTTTAAAGAGAAATACCTTCACCGTTGGTAGCCAAAAAATATTGGGGACATATACAATAAGCTGTGTAACAACACCCTGAGAAATCCAAGGTTAGGCCCCACAAATCTACTACACGTTCAGAAGGGCTTACATCATCCATAAACGTAACAGAGATTTTATGGCATGGAACAAATCTAATGCAATCTAGAGCTCGCTTCGCACTATCGAAGATGTTGGTACGGAGAACATTAAACATAGTACTAACATTTACTTGCTGAGCTAATTCTAAGGACAAAGCTTTCAAAGAGGGGATAGTTTGAACATGATCGTCATCCTTATTGGGTACAAACATTTCTACTGCATCATCAGAATTAATTTCTTCATTTATTTGACTTGCTTTCTTCCTATTTGATAATCATAAATATTTCTGACTTTAACTATCAATAAAAAAATGATTATAGGTATACAAGTCTGATCAGAGTACAAAAGGTCATAGCTTTCTATAGTGCGCACGTCATGTTGTTATTCCTTTCTAGTGATGATAAACCTTATGTACAGCGGCTCGTGCAAACGTAATGAATTTTCATGTGTCTCGCGACAATTGTTGCGCAACATAATAAGTTCGCACACCCCATAAGTGCGCTCATCCGTCACAACTCATTAATATTCATGTGGCGGGACCAATTGTCGCGCGACATAATAAGTGCGCACACCCTAATGACGTCATTTTTTACTATGACTGCTTGCATACTAATTACTTCCGGTGGTTGTATGGCGTCATTTCTCACTATGATGATTGAATACTAATTACTTCAGATCCTGGTTGTGCGTGTAAACCTACTATCGTACTATAAATCGTGGCCTGAATCGTACTATAAATTGTGGCGCGAGTCATGTATTTTAATTATTAGAGTGATTTGTGTTGTCGGATGATTTCTGGCTGCCAAGCGAGGCGAAATACACCTCGCTTTCATACTATGCAGTTTTCTATCCTACCCATCACGATGAAAATGAATAATTTTATTTGATTGTTGTCAGACTGTCAGTATACTATAATTAGCGTACACGTACAACTTTCGTTTTCTCGACTTTTATATATTATCTCCAGCTGGCGTGTATATTAATATTTCATATTTACTTATATTATATGTGAGCATTTTTATCCCGCGATGCCGTATGGTCTCGGCAAAATATGACGAGTATATCATGCACTAAGCGGCAATCCGATGTGATTTTGTTATAATAGGAAAACATTTATACGAGGCGAGATCATATGAACAGGCTCATACAGTAATACTGTAAATGAAATGTTTTGATTGAGATTTTAATTATAAATACGAAATAACGACGATTTCAAGACTGTAAATTTACAGTACTATGCTTGCTTTCTTGCTTTGTATTTTGATTTCCATATAAAATTTACAGTATTAAATAGCTTGCTTTCTTGCTTTGTATTTGAACTACAAATTGCTGTCGTCGTTGACTTGGCGTGAAATTCAGAAGCAGGTTTTTAAACAAAGCCTCTGATTGGTTTACATGCAAACCGGTTTGGGCAGGTAGTCACGTGAGCAAATCAAACGCCCCGGCCCAAACTAAACTTTCAAACTCCTAAACTCTCCCGACAACATAGTGGCTACAGGATGTATACATCCAGTAGACACAAAAATGTAACGTTAAATTTAGGTTCAAACTAGCTAGGCTAAAAGGAACGCTTCCATCTGAGGGAATGCAGGCGACCAAAGCTTCCGGTAGAAGTCGGACTTACAATTTATATTTTTGAAACTAAGACCGATATTGGAATATGCATCACCAATATGGGGCGGTCTCCATAAATACCTAGAGAAAGAAATAGACCAGGTGCAGGCACGAAGCATGAGGATAATTGGCCCTGCCAAGGACCATCTTCCATCACTTAGTGAAAGAAGAAACGAAGCCAATAAGAAATAACTTTTGAAGATAAAAGCAGATGAAGAACGCCCATGCTATAAATTTTTGCGTATGACAAAAACTCATAATTACAATTTTTGGAATAAGAATCAACTAAACGTAATAATATCGGGGACAGATAGACATAAGAACTCATTTATTCCAAGAGTTTGCCGTAACTTATACATATATATTTTATATCTTTTGAATTAGTTATAGTTATATCTTTTAAATTTTGTAATATATATCTTTGAAAATTTATGGGAACAATGCTGCTTGTATAGATGTAAATCTATTGTATTTTTAAACTTAAGATGGATCAATAAAGTATTATTATTATTTTAAATCACGAATATAATACAAAAAAGTCAAACACCAACGGCTTCCTTGGCATTGCGAATGGTAGATTGTAATAAGCAAACAATGATTTCGAAATGAAGGGAAAATAAGACCGCGGTACCGAAGAAATTGATAAATAACGATAGGTAAAAAGCTATCCCATGTGTTTCAAAACCGAGACTGATATCGATGGCAAGGAAAGAGACTTATTTATCTTAGAAGTTCGGGGCCTGTTCTTTGCTAATTAAGAACTGGCTGCCTTCATCTTTCCGTAGAATATGATTGACGTTCGCATTCAAAGATGAAACACTAGAGATAAATTGGCCTATGCGGGCAATTTCGGTGATGAGAATCTATTACATTTCAATGTTACATCACCAAAAATACATAGCTAACTGAAATGGACCAGTTATAAATTGAAATAAAAATATTTCTATTTCAAGTCAACTGTTTGTTTTGATAAATCACTTCTTTAAATCCAAACACTTACCCCACGATGGGATCCACTGCTATATACTGTGGCCTATCAGAGTTGATCAGCACCCTGCTATCTTTGCCGTCTAAAGTCGCCACGTGAATCTTATTTCCATTGTAATCGCTCCAGAATATACGACGTCCAATCCAATCAATTGCTAGACGTGCACCCGCGTAAACATTTTCCACAGCGATATCTTTATCAGTACCGTCATAATTGGCCCGATAGATGTGGCTTTTTTCCGTAAAGTACATTTTCTTACCCAACGTATCAATGTCCAGCCCTACACGATTTTCGAGTCCAAAGATGAGGTGTGCTGAATCACGTGTTTTCAAATCATTTGCTTGGATTTCACTGAGGGTGCGGCAAATTATGTACGGCTTAGGATAGAGAACTGTAAAAAATTAATATCAAATGTCAAATGTATGTAGTAGTAAATGTTACGCACTAAGCATGACGTCACGCTCATTAGTATTCCGCTATATGGGGGCGGTTACCTACTTGGCCATACTCTTTGGAGAAAATGACAGAGTTTATACTGGAGAATATACTCGTCGAAAACAGTCATACAATGCCCGACAGATGCCCCAAAAACTAATCGAAGATGATAAAATTAATGCTATAGGAGCGTGAGCCCATGACTATATATATGTGCGTGCTTAAAATCTGTTGTTCTTGATTTCTGTTGCTATAAAGCAAACTATTCCTATAAAATTTCGCTCAGCTGTAACGCCATGAAATCGAACTCCTTTGGCGTTAAACACAAAACAAGTGCGACCTGGTAGATGCTATAAATAGTAATTTAATGTTAGTATTTTATGAGGTATAGACTAGTATTTTAATTTCTCTTGTGTCATGAGGCATTTATTAAAATGTTAAGCACTGATATGTTCTTGAGGCTTGACCTTTAATAACAGTTAAAATATTAAATAGAAAGGTGAGAATATATTGGTGACTTAAATTTACAACCACAGTAGCCGTATGTCTGTCAATGTTAAGTCCTCCCCACTCCCCCGTAAAGGGGAAAACTGCAGGAATTTGATGACGTGCAAGCTCCTGTTAATAAGACGTATGATGATTTTAACAGACTGGGATGTTGTGTTTGAAATAATCAGTTTGTATTTAATGCAATGCTAATGCCCTCCCCACAGAGAGGGGCCTTTATTCATAATTTAACATAGATTTTAGTCCCCGGTGGGGAATTTGATACTCACTCAATCACAAAGGTCAAATCTCCCATGGTTTGCATACCTCCCGTTCCTTGGAGTTTGACATTAACAAGCACATTAGGCAGGGCCGCACAGTGGGGAGGGGGGGGGCGGCACTATGTATTTTGGTACTGAATGCAGACTGAGAATGTTATTTCAAATGTTAAAGACTGCAGGACATAAACCAGAAGTACAAAAGTATAGAAATTAATTTTGTAAACAAGCACATGACACCAAAGATCTTTGAGAACGGAAAATAGCTGGGGCCCCAAAGCTATTTTTTCCCCCGGCGCCCAAATGTCTTTGTGCGGCCCTGACATTTGGTGTAGCTGGACAGCACAAACATATTAGGATGATTTAGTTCAACAAATTAGAAGCCACTTTGCTGCCAAGTTAAACTAGTTAATATTCAGAATTATAACAACATTCTAAAATTATGAAATAATTTATTTTTTCTGTGTCCTGTTATTTATTTATTATTAAATATCTATTTCAGAACATAGCAGGGGCCAGAGGGTATCATAGCTTAAAAGGATAACATGAGACATGGCAGGTCTGGTTAACCAAGCAATGCCCAATGTTTTCCCTGAACAAGTAAAATTGTCTGGTGTCAGAGTATAATGCAACTATAATGGATGGAAGGAAAACTATAATTACGCAAGGAAGGAATGAGAATTGAAAGTGCCACCAAAGGACTGGCAGAACTCAACAATGAAAATTCAGTAAACAAAATGGGCAAATATTCCTTTAAAAACCTGAAGAAAAAACCTGAAACTGGAAAGCCTCGATATTGTTTCTGCTGTCGACAAGACATCAAGACGTCTGTTATCGCTCACCTCAAATCCTGCAGAGCACGAACCAGCAAATGTAATTTCTTCTAATAACAGCCCGACAATACCAGTTCTTGAAATTGCCAAATGCGCTGACACATCTGGTTCCACATCTACTCCAGTTGATTGCCACATAATTGATCACCCATGCGAGCCAGTATTGGCAGGACAAAGTGCAGTACAACTGGGATGATCCAGTTTGACTCTCAGCCCCAAGTTTACCAACCATGTACAAACGATCCAGTCTAGCAACAAAGGAGCGTTTCAAGATATCTTAAAGAAATATCCGCAGAATTTTGAAAGGTTTGGGAAGTTGGAAACCATCAAGTTAAACTGCATGTTCACCCCAGTGTTAAACCGGTTGCCTCCCCAGTTCGGCCAGTGCAATATCACTTAAAGGAACGTGTTACAAAAGAGATTGAGAAGATTATAGCCCAAGACGCCATTGAAGAGCATCCACCGATGGAACCAGCACCTTGGGTGTCAAACGCAGTTTTTACACCCAAGGCAGACGGCGCCATTCGTATGACCCTTGACGCTCGCGACGTGAATAAAGCCATCCAAGCTTCTAACATGCCCATCCCAAGGCAAGAAGATATTAAAGCTAAACTCAGCGGGGCGAAGATATTCTCGAAAATGGACTTTACGTCGGCATTTTGGCAAATTGAACTTCACCCAGATTCCCGGTACCTTACGGTGTTTCACGCCAACGATAAACTATACCGATATAAGCGACTCACCATGGCCGTAAAGCCAGCACAAGGTGAACTTAATATGGCTCTTCAACCGTTTTTCGCGCAATACCACAAACACACCTTATTCATGACGACCTTATCGTGGCAACAGAAACCGATCCAGAGCACAATTCCGCGATTACAGCCGTCATGCAAGCCATCACTAAGGCTGGTATAAACCTTAATCCAAACAAGTGCACTTTTGGAGCCTCTGAAATCGAATTCTGGCGTCTCCGTATTGGCTGCGAAGGAGTACGACCAGATCCCGCCAAAATGGAAGTACTAAATCACATTACACCACCTCGATGAAGGAAAGAATTCATAAGTTTTCTCTGTATGATGCAGCCCAACGCCGATTTAATTCCAAACTTTGCACAGCACGCATCCAGATTGAGAGAGCTGGCCAAGGAACACCGTCGATTCACATGGACGAAAGAGCACCATGCAGCATATGAAGCAATGATCGAACGATTTACGGCGAGTACACTACTCGAGTATTTCGACATGGGCAAGCAAACTTTCATTTTCACCGAGGCAAACATTGCTGGACTTGGAGCCGTGCTGGCACAAGGAATGACCCTGGATAGGGCCAGACCAATTGCCATAGCTTCTAGAACAAAAAGCAAGGCCGAGCAGCGGTATCCACAAATTGACTTTGAAGTCCTTGGTATTGATTTCGCTCTACGACGATTTCGCAACTACATCCTGGGTTCCCAACCAAAATCCAGGTGATAACTGATCATAAACCCTTATCTTGAACGGCAACCGCAAAGGCTCGATTCGTACACAAAGAATAAAGCTCCGTCATCAATACATCAGATCTACAGGGGCCTACAGTGTGGGAAAGTTAACCAAACCGACTACCTATCCCGACACGCGGAAACCAATCGCGAAACTACCGCGGGAGGAACAAACTGAAGCGGATGACCTGAATAACCTCTTGTACAAACTTCATACAACGCCAGCCATCGAATGCATAGGCATTGGGGCTATTGCACAAGTCACAAGTGAAGACCAGACACTGTAAAATATAGCAGCACGCGTCAAGAAAGGGCACAGACTTGGATCTCAAAGACAGAATCTGCCGAAGTTCAGCGTTTTCGACCCATCCTCCCACAACTCACAGTCACCGGGAATGGCATTATTCTCAAAGATGAAAGGATCATCCTTCCGACTAAACTCCAAGAAAGAGCTATCCAGATTGCACACAAGGGAGCCCATCCAGGACAGGAGGGATTGAAACAACGTCTTAGACATCATTTTTTCTTTCACGGCATGGATAAGAAAGTTGAAGAATTTGTAAAGTTATGCGACTGCAACATCTTTGTGGATAAGAAGACCAAGGAGCCAATTAAATCACACCGAGTACGAGAGAAGTGCTGTGAAACAGTCGCAGTGGATCTATTTGGACCAATGGCATCATCCAATTGATCCAAACATTTGGTGGTAGTACAAGGCCTAGTGTCAAGATTCCCTGCCGCGAAGTTAGTCGCATCAACAACGGCAGACAAAGTCATACCTGCCTTGACAGAAATTTACGAAACATACGGATTGTATGCTCAATCCTCATTATATGGTTATTATTCCTAATTCTAACCAGATAGTAGAAATTTTAAATATTTAAGGATTAGCAGAAAATACCATTCAAATATACGTAGTTTTCATGTAAAGGGTTTAGCTAATCCTTTCCGCAGCCCGCTGAGTCGTAACTTCGAAAAAGGGTCGTTACGTACCTATATGAACAGGCTCTGTTTATTGGTTGGTTATGATAATAAATGACAGTAAAGTATAAAAATCGTCTTTCTAAAGAACGAGTTATAAACTCTGATTACTTTTGTTTGAGAAGATCAATCACAAAATATGTTCATATTAAGTACTAGGTACTTACCGCGAAAGAAATGTTTTAAACAAAGGAAAAGCAGGGGTTGTGAGAAAGACTACAGGAGTTGAGGAGGACATTAACGATAAGTAGTTAGCATACTAATCCCCGAGCTAACGGCGCGAAGCCTCGTGCGAGGGTACCAATTCCGGGTATGTGTCAACATAGCAAAATGCAATGTAGTCCGCAATTATGTCATGGATCGTACGTCATAGACAGAGGTTTTTGTTACGCGCATACGCCAGCAGAAATCCAGAGAAGACTGGTATGTATGAAGTTTATGATTGGCTAAGATAAAGATTTTGTTTTTTCAGAGCGGACGTCAGACGTTTGACTGTCAATATTTCATTTTGCAATAATTTTTTATAAATTTTACAATTTACCGACTGCAAAGTAAACTACCACGACAAACGTACTTCAACAAGTGTTTGTGCTTTATGGGATTGTTATGTCAGAACTGAAATCAAGCTTAAGGTTTTAAAATTTCGTGGGCCTGTCAAAGATGTAACCCCAAAACGAACTTGAAAATTTTGCAGTAATATAAATGGCGAATCTTGGTAACCTGCAATGAACTGAAAAATATTTTACTATTATCTGCATTGCGTTACGTTCAGTGTTCATTCCAGCAATTCAGCCGGGTGGGTTTGTTTTATATATGGTGTTTTTAACAGTCCTTTATAACCATACAATGAGGATTGAGCAAAAAATATTTCAAATAAACTAACTAAAACGTTTGTAATGAATATAGTTAACAGTTTCTCCAGCCTCTATAGCTGAAAGGGATTTGCAGTGTAGTTTCATGAACATATTTCGAAACGTTTTACAAAAAGTAGCAAGCTAAATTTTACTTTAAGTTGAAGCGTATAGTGAGTGCCTGTGCAATGTATAATTCTATACTTCAAAGTATTAATATTTTCAGTTTTTCCATTTTGGGCACAAATTTATAATTTTATGTTATATAGCGCGGCAACTACTGATTGTGCATGCATATAACTTACGAAACGTTTAACAACTGATATTTCATGTGCACGAATATGACGATAATAATATTTTTGAACTATAGTTGGTAGAAAGGGCGAGGGGTTGCTGCATGCATGTATTTTCTAGTACATACGGGAATACATACCCACACATCTTGTTCCATTGAAAATGAACCCTTTCTTACACATACACTTGTAAGAACCAAAGGTGTTATTGCATGAGCGACTACCATTAGAACCACAAGGGTATGATGAGCATTCATCAATATCTAAGCAAAAGATTTAAAGAGATATTGGAAAATTTTCCGATAACATTATTAGATATACACATACAAACACACATAGAATATTTTCATTTATCCTAACGGATTTTGCATAACTAATTTGGAATGATGCTAAAATAATTGTCAATCACAACAGAGTATATGATTCATAATTTTATATAGAAATACATAACTAGTTTGCCGAGAGGGAAAGCCTTAGATTTTTGCTTGAAATTTATCAAAAACGGACAGTCGAGACGAAAATTAGTGAGGGTGATCGGGCGTGTGGAACAGAAGCGAAAAGCAAGCTAGGCTGGTAAAACTTAGCACTGATTACTATTCGCCAGACATGCATAGGATCCTGTCCGGTGTCGTAATGAACAATAAAAATATTAGACTATATCAGTAACTAAGTGATTACGGGGCTTCGATGGCGCAGTCGTCAGCGCCTTTCACTTCTGAGATCGTGGATTCGATTCTCGCTGGTGACTCATGACGCTTATGTGAAAAGAGTCCGTCAACGCTCTCCGGGTACTCCGATTTCCTCCCACAGGGAATGTTGACAAGGTGGGTTTGGTAATCCCCAAACTAACCCTTTGATCGTAGCTGTGCTCCCTGATCAGATAAGTCATACGGTGGCAGCCAGAGGCAGTGCTTCCATTTCCGAACTTGGTAATTTCCTTATTTTTTCCTTTTTTTGACCGGAATTTCCTTAAAAAAATATCAAAAATTCCTTCAAATTTCCTTCTCAAAATCAGTGTTCAACAAACTCTCATCGAAGAAAATGTGTAATTTACTATAAATTATACACTACTTACAGCCAATTTTAACCAATTTTTAGTGACAAATATGAAGAAATTAGGAACTAATACATCGATCAAGGTTTTGTAGCTACATATGACATGTCATCGTAAGAAAAATTTCAGAAATGCCACCATTTCGTAGGCAGAATGGATGATGGACTCTAAGTTCCTTCGCGTTTGTCTTTTGAACGTTCCTTTTTTAATCTACGAATTGTTCATTTTGCTTTGAAATTTGAAGGGTTTAGAAAAACCCATTTTGCAATCAAAACTGTCTATCAGTTAATTTTGGAAAATGGTTAATGGATTACCTTTAATATGACTTTTATATATAGCTTAAGAAATAAGAATATAAAAAATCAGATTTCAAGTCCGATTTCAGCAACTGAGCAACAGAGTTATATTGTCCAAACATGACATTTGTGGTGTCTGACGAATATCCAATGATACGAGTCATCGGAATATGTAGGTCATTAAACGTCTCCTTCAACTTTGTGTAGATTCCCAAGGCTGTTCCATCATCGGCCTCTACCATATCCACTAGCCAGTAATCCATTTTAAATTTTTCGATATCGAAAAAGTTGGCAAGGATGGCAAGCTGCTTTTTTGTACTTTGGTCGGTGGCTTCGTCAATGATAATGCTGAAAAACTTGCAGCGTAGCAATGAAACCATTTTAAGTAGTTAAAACCGAGGACCTGGCGGACGATGTTGGTTGCCTTTTGTTTTCCCAACCTCACGTTTTTCAGCGCTGCGTCGTTCGGAAAAAGGGAGCGGAGGAATCGAACCATATCGTCTGTAAGAGATAATGGCAAGTTGTGCTATGCGACGAATGCACATAATTTCACCTCCATGGATGTCGAAGCATCAGCAGTCGTAGCTAGTTCATCATTTGGCGGATGGAGCTTGTTCTTGATTTGAATTCAAATTTTCCTGATGTTTTTTACTAAGTTTGTGGCGCTTCACACCGGTTTTCGAACACGTAAGGAATTTCTCGCACAGGTTGCAGTAAGGTTTCATTTTTCTTCCACTTAACCTTTTGGTAAGCCAACCTTTAAATTCAGCAACTTCAAGCCAGTTATCCATAAATGGTTGATCTCGCGGTGTATGCTTTCGCTTTTTGGATGTCGATGCTGTTTCATCATGGCTTTCTTCATCATCAGACTCACTCTCCGAAACTAAATCTTCACAATCCATATAAAAAATTATTTAAAACACTTCAATAAGTCTTTATAATCTATGATTTCTTGCAAAATTTCTTTTAAGAAAACACATCAACATTACTAATAATTTGCATTGCAATAATGCAACTGCAGTAATACAGTAATTTAATTACCGTTGTAACATTTTCCCCGTGTTAACATTGTAAAATTCCTTCAAAAATCACGTGCTTATAAAATGTAAATGAGATATATACACGTGATTCTTGAGAATTTCAAAACATTGCTAACCTATAAATGAACAAATGACATATTCGAATATGAAAGCAACCTGAAGCTAAGAGTATTAATATTATACTGTAGAAAGAATGCGGTTATGACTTATGCGGCTGCCTGTCTGGTTACTCTGCTTCCGCAAATCGAATTGAGACATATTTTACACTTTACACCTAACTTCCTGTTTGAATAGCCAATCAGAATTGTATACTTTTTAGTGAGCAATTTTAATTGGTCCATTCAAACAGGAAGTTAGGAACCCTCGAAGGAATTTGTTGAAGTGAGGAAATGAATTGATCGAAATTTTTCGGAACGCTTCTATTGCCGCGACTGTAAAGAAACGTAAATATAAGAAGAAAACATTTTAGCCCGGGCATTTAGAGGAATTGAAATATGGAACAACCTTGATAGTGAAATTAGGAATATAGCTTGTAAGTCCCGGTTTAAATCTGCCGTTCGTAAGAAGCTTGAATGGTTCATATAATGTTTTAAATCTAGTTTTATATATTTATCATATATTTATCCATATATTCTATAGAACCATAGTAAATTGTTTCTATTATTTATTACAACTAGACCTCGTGTAAACTAGCTTAGGCTAACTGAGGATCATATTAAATACAAATACAAATACAAATATTTTAAATTAATCTGAATTGTGTATTTACTTATGCACCTTACTTTCAATGTACTTTATAGGTAACCTATGATTGTGAAGCTGGAGAAATATTGATATTTATGTATGGTTCACCTTGGCATCACGACTAAAGTAATAGAGCAACTTTGTATTGCTGAGGAAGATAAAGCAAAGATTTAATGGTCTGCAACAAGTTGTGTGTGTTTGATATTGGCCATACTGACAAGAGCAATAGAATAGAGGTATTCTGATCTAAGAACATTTGGAGTTGCAGTCTTTTGGCATGTCTATAGACTCTAAAACTGTTGACTTTACCTAATAACAAATTTGTAACCCATTAAGCCACAATAATTATCAGGGATTTATAGAAGCACTTTCCTGCTACTGGTAAACGGTTGTAAATAATTCATTTTTCTTCATCTGAAAAACGGCAGTAGACTAAAGTACTTGTATGTAAAGTACTTGGAGTGACATAGAATAACTCTTCTGACATGCTCCTAGCATAGTACTACAATTGCTTGGCATTAACCAGGGTAAAATAATAGATGTGCTGTTCAAAAGAGTAACTTACTCTAATAAGTACATTATTGCCAAAGCACTTACTATTTCTATGTATATCACTTCGCAGAACTGAATGTCAATTTATATGTTCATCAAGTTAAATTCCATTGAACAGTGTTTACCATGTTTTTGATACAATACCTGGTTTTGATAGGTAATTGGTGAGAACATTGCGTCAGCATGGCAAGATTTGCCTAAATTTATTACCATTTTAATGTTCAGCCACAAAGTAATTTGGAATCAGCAAATATATTATTATAAATGCAATTAAAGGAATGTTCATATATTTTCAGATTGTGTTTTCTCTTTGTTAAAAAGGTGGGGTATATATTTTGGATTTGTTTTGTAGCAATGAGCAATTGTTTCTTCAAACTAGTGCTAAAATAGCACCTAAATCAGGTGTTATTTTGAAGAAAATGTTAAGGTATTAAACCAACTCCTAAATCAGTGCTATTTTAACACCTCGCCAGGTGCTAATTTGAAATAGCACCCAAAAAGGTGCTATTCTGTATCTTTTTATCTGACACTACTTTTTGTGCTAAATTATCACCCTCAAATTAACAGTGTAGCTTCAAAGCGCCTCGAACTTGACGATGCTCTCAGCAAGGTTTACGGCGTTCAGTTCTTTATTTCAAGCGTGACTGCAGTCAGAACAAATGCGAAAGTGACCAATGCTGAAAACGAAACCGAACCGCAAGTCTATCCAGCTGTGGCGTTTTTTATTGTATATCGGGAAACGGAGACGTGCAACCAAACGAAGATATACCAGCTGTTACACAATCGCGACATGAAGGCAACTATACAAGGGATAACATCGAGCGTTCACGATGCTACTAACAAGCCGTTTATCGGACGCACAATCACTCGACCTAATCCCAGTTCTCCTCGCAGCGAATTGCTCGGAAACATCAGAAGAAGAAAAGCAGA